>JAWNOJ010000030.1:0-132543 GCA_035046065.1 Chymomyza procnemis
AACGGTCATTTAGGATATTGAATTTCAAGTTTTTAGCTACTTTCTGCAGGTTCCTGTGTGCCTGGTATTATGCAATTGAAATAGTACTTCTAATGGAAAGTTTTAAAAATTTGAACGTAACGGTCATTTAGGATATTGAATTTCAAGTTTTTAGCTACTTTCTGAAGGTTCCTGTGTGCCTGGTATTATACAACTGAAATAGTACTTCTAATGGAAAGTTTTAAAAATTTGAACGTAACGGTCATTTAGGATATTGAATTTCAAGTTTGTAGCTACTTTCTGCAGGTTCCTGTGTGCCTGGTATTATGCAATTGAAATAGTACTTCTAATGGAAAGTTTTAAAAATTTGAACGTAACGGTCATTTAGGATATTGAATTTCAAGTTTTTAGCTACTTTCTGCAGGTTCCTGTGTGCCTGGTATTATACAACTGAAATAGTACTTCTAATGGAAAGTTTTAAAAATTTGAACGTAACGGTCATTTAGGATATTCAATTTCAAGTTTGTAGTCACTTTCTGCAGGTTCCTGTGTGCCTGGTATTATGCAATTGAAATAGTACTTCTAATGGAAAGTTTTAAAAATTTGAACGTAACGGTCATTTAGGATATTGAATTTCAAGTTTGTAGCTACTTTCTGAAGGTTCCTGTGTGCCTGGTATTATACAACTGAAATAGTACTTCTAATGGAAAGTTTTAAAAATTTGAACGTAACGGTCATTTAGGAAATTGAATTTCAAGTTTGTAGCTACTTTCTGAAGGTTCCTGTGTGCCTGGTATTATGCAATTGAAATAGTACTTCTAATGGAAAGTTTTAAAAATTTGAACGTAACGGTCATTTAGGATATTGAATTTCAAGATTTTAGCTACTTTCTGCAGGTTCCTGTGTGCCTGGTATTATGCAACTGAAATAGTACTTCTAATGGAAAGTTTTAAAAATTTGAACGTAACGGTCATTTATTAAATTGAATTTCAAGTTTGTAGCCACTTTCTGAAGGTTCCTGTGTGCCTGGTATTATGCAATTGAAATAGTACTTCTAATGGAAAGTTTTAAAAATTTGAACGTAACGGTCATTTAGGAAATTGAATTTCAAGTTTGTAGCCACTTTCTGAAGGTTCCTGTGTGCCTGGTATTATGCAACTGAAATAGTACTTCTAATGGAAAGTTTTAAAAATTTGAACGTAACGGTCATTTAGGATATTGAATTTCAAGTTTGTAGCTACTTTCTGCAGGTTCCTGTGTGCCTGGTATTATGCAACTGAAATAGTACTTCTAATGGAAAGTTTTAAAAATTTGAACGTAACGGTCATTTAGGATATTGAATTTCAAGTTTGTAGCTACTTTCTGCAGGTTCCTGTGTGCCTGGTATTATACAACTGAAATAGTACTTCTAATGGAAAGTTTTAAAAATTTGAACGTAACGGTCATTTAGGATATTGAATTTCAAGTTTTTAGCTACTTTCTGCAGGTTCCTGTGTGCCTGGTATTATACAACTGAAATAGTACTTCTAATGGAAAGTTTTAAAAATTTGAACGTAACGGTCATTTAGGATATTGAATTTCAAGTTTGTAGCTACTTTCTGCAGGTTCCTGTGTGCCTGGTATTATACAACTGAAATAGTACTTCTAATGGAAAGTTTTAAAAATTTGAACGTAACGGTCATTTAGGAAATTGAATTTCAAGTTTGTAGCCACTTTCTGAAGGTTCCTGTGTGCCTGGTATTATACAACTGAAATAGTACTTCTAATGGAAAGTTTTAAAAATTTGAACGTAACGGTCATTTAGGATATTGAATTTCAAGTTTGTAGCCACTTTCTGAAGGTTCCTGTGTGCCTGGTATTATGCAATTGAAATAGTACTTCTAATGGAAAGTTTTAAAAATTTGAACGTAACGGTCATTTAGGAAATTGAATTTCAAGTTTGTAGCTACTTTCTGAAGGTTCCTGTGTGCCTGGTATTATACAACTGAAATAGTACTTCTAATGGAAAGTTTTAAAAATTTGAACGTAACGGTCATTTAGGAAATTGAATTTCAAGTTTGTAGCTACTTTCTGAAGGTTCCTGTGTGCCTGGTATTATGCAACTGAAATAGTACTTCTAATGGAAAGTTTTAAAAATTTGAACGTAACGGTCATTTAGGAAATTGAATTTCAAGTTTGTAGCTACTTTCTGCAGGTTCCTGTGTGCCTGGTATTATGCAATTGAAATAGTACTTCTAATGGAAAGTTTTAAAAATTTGAACGTAACGGTCATTTAGGATATTGAATTTCAAGTTTGTAGCTACTTTCTGAAGGTTCCTGTGTGCCTGGTATTATACAACTGAAATAGTACTTCTAATGGAAAGTTTTAAAAATTTGAACGTAACGGTCATTTAGGAAATTGAATTTCAAGTTTGTAGCCACTTTCTGAAGGTTCCTGTGTGCCTGGTATTATGCAATTGAAATAGTACTTCTAATGGAAAGTTTTAAAAATTTGAACGTAACGGTCATTTAGGAAATTGAATTTCAAGTTTGTAGCTACTTTCTGAAGGTTCCTGTGTGCCTGGTATTATACAACTGAAATAGTACTTCTAATGGAAAGTTTTAAAAATTTGAACGTAACGGTCATTTAGGATATTGAATTTCAAGTTTGTAGCCACTTTCTGAAGGTTCCTGTGTGCCTGGTATTATGCAACTGAAATAGTACTTCTAATGGAAAGTTTTAAAAATTTGAACGTAACGGTCATTTAGGAAATTGAATTTCAAGTTTGTAGCCACTTTCTGAAGGTTCCTGTGTGCCTGGTATTATGCAACTGAAATAGTACTTCTAATGGAAAGTTTTAAAAATTTGAACGTAACGGTCATTTAGGATATTGAATTTCAAGTTTGTAGCCACTTTCTGAAGGTTCCTGTGTGCCTGGTATTATGCAATTGAAATAGTACTTCTAATGGAAAGTTTTAAAAATTTGAACGTAACGGTCATTTAGGAAATTGAATTTCAAGTTTGTAGCCACTTTCTGAAGGTTCCTGTGTGCCTGGTATTATACAACTGAAATAGTACTTCTAATGGAAAGTTTTAAAAATTTGAACGTAACGGTCATTTAGGATATTGAATTTCAAGTTTGTAGCTACTTTCTGAAGGTTCCTGTGTGCCTGGTATTATGCAATTGAAATAGTACTTCTAATGGAAAGTTTTAAAAATTTGAACGTAACGGTCATTTAGGAAATTGAATTTCAAGTTTGTAGCCACTTTCTGAAGGTTCCTGTGTGCCTGGTATTATACAACTGAAATAGTACTTCTAATGGAAAATTTTAAAAATTCAAACGTAACGGTCATTTAGGATATTGAATTTCAAGTTTGTAGCCACTTTCTGAAGGTTCCTGTGTGCCTGGTATTATGCAATTGAAATAGTACTTCTAATGGAAAGTTTTAAAAATTTGAACGTAACGGTCATTTAGGAAATTGAATTTCAAGTTTGTAGCCACTTTCTGAAGGTTCCTGTGTGCCTGGTATTATACAACTGAAATAGTACTTCTAATGGAAAGTTTTAAAAATTTGAACGTAACGGTCATTTAGGATATTGAATTTCAAGTTTGTAGCTACTTTCTGAAGGTTCCTGTGTGCCTGGTATTATGCAACTGAAATAGTACTTCTAATGGAAAGTTTTAAAAATTTGAACGTAACGGTCATTTAGGAAATTGAATTTCAAGTTTGTAGCCACTTTCTGTAGGTTCCTGTGTGCCTGGTATTATACAACTGAAATAGTACTTCTAATGGAAAGTTTTAAAAATTTGAACGTAACGGTCATTTAGGATATTGAATTTCAAGTTTGTAGCTACTTTCTGCAGGTTCCTGTGTGCCTGGTATTATACAACTGAAATAGTACTTCTAATGGAAAGTTTTAAAAATTTGAACGTAACGGTCATTTAGGAAATTGAATTTCAAGTTTGTAGCCACTTTCTGAAGGTTCCTGTGTGCCTGGTATTATGCAATTGAAATAGTACTTCTAATGGAAAGTTTTAAAAATTTGAACGTAACGGTCATTTAGGAAATTGAATTTCAAGTTTGTAGCCACTTTCTGAAGGTTCCTGTGTGCCTGGTATTATACAACTGAAATAGTACTTCTAATGGAAAGTTTTAAAAATTTGAACGTAACGGTCATTTAGGATATTGAATTTCAAGTTTGTAGCTACTTTCTGAAGGTTCCTGTGTGCCTGGTATTATACAACTGAAATAGTACTTCTAATGGAAAGTTTTAAAAATTTGAACGTAACGGTCATTTAGGAAATTGAATTTCAAGTTTGTAGCCACTTTCTGAAGGTTCCTGTGTGCCTGGTATTATACAACTGAAATAGTACTTCTAATGGAAAGTTTTAAAAATTTGAACGTAACGGTCATTTAGGAAATTGAATTTCAAGTTTGTAGCCACTTTCTGAAGGTTCCTGTGTGCCTGGTATTATGCAACTGAAATAGTACTTCTAATGGAAAGTTTTAAAAATTTGAACGTAACGGTCATTTAGGAAATTGAATTTCAAGTTTGTAGCCACTTTCTGAAGGTTCCTGTGTGCCTGGTATTATACAACTGAAATAGTACTTCTAATGGAAAGTTTTAAAAATTTGAACGTAACGGTCATTTAGGAAATTGAATTTCAAGTTTGTAGCTACTTTCTGCAGGTTCCTGTGTGCCTGGTATTGTACAATTGAAAAAGTACTTCTAATGGAAAGTTTTAAAAATGTGAACGTAACGGTCATTTAGGAAATTGAATTTATAGTTTGTAGCTACTTTCTGAAGGTTCCTGTGTGCCTGGTATTATACAATTGAAATAGTACTTCTAATGGAAAGTTTTAAAAATTTGAACGTAACGGTCATTTAGGATATTGAATTTCAAGTTTGTAGCCACTTTCTGAAGGTTCCTGTGTGCCTGGTATTATACAACTGAAATAGTACTTCTAATGGAAAGTTTTAAAAATTTGAACGTAACGGTCATTTAGGATATTGAATTTCAAGTTTGTAGCTACTTTCTGAAGGTTCCTGTGTGCCTGGTATTATGCAACTGAAATAGTACTTCTAATGGAAAGTTTTAAAAATTTGAACGTAACGGTCATTTAGGATATTGAATTTCAAGTTTGTAGCCACTTTCTGAAGGTTCCTGTGTGCCTGGTATTATACAACTGAAATAGTACTTCTAATGGAAAGTTTTAAAAATTTGAACGTAACGGTCATTTAGGAAATTGAATTTCAAGTTTGTAGCTACTTTCTGCAGGTTCCTGTGTGCCTGGTATTGTGCAACTGAAATAGTACTTCTAATGGAAAGTTTTAAAAATTTGAACGTAACGGTCATTTAGGAAATTGAATTTCAAGTTTGTAGCCACTTTCTGAAGGTTCCTGTGTGCCTGGTATTATACAACTGAAATAGTACTTCTAATGGAAAGTTTTAAAAATTTGAACGTAACGGTCATTTAGGAAATTGAATTTCAAGTTTGTAGCTACTTTCTGCAGGTTCCTGTGTGCCTGGTATTATACAACTGAAATAGTACTTCTAATGGAAAGTTTTAAAAATTTGAACGTAACGGTCATTTAGGATATTGAATTTCAAGTTTGTAGCCACTTTCTGAAGGTTCCTGTGTGCCTGGTATTATGCAATTGAAATAGTACTTCTAATGGAAAGTTTTAAAAATTTGAACGTAACGGTCATTTAGGATATTGAATTTCAAGTTTGTAGCTACTTTCTGAAGGTTCCTGTGTGCCTGGTATTATGCAACTGAAATATTACTTCTAATGGAAAGTTTTAAAAATTTGAACGTAACGGTCATTTAGGAAATTGAATTTCAAGTTTGTAGCTACTTTCTGAAGGTTCCTGTGTGCCTGGTATTATGCAATTGAAATAGTACTTCTAATGGAAAGTTTTAAAAATTTGAACGTAACGGTCATTTAGGAAATTGAATTTCAAGTTTGTAGCCACTTTCTGAAGGTTCCTGTGTGCCTGGTATTATACAACTGAAATAGTACTTCTAATGGAAAGTTTTAAAAATTTGAACGTAACGGTCATTTAGGATATTGAATTTCAAGTTTGTAGCCACTTTCTGAAGGTTCCTGTGTGCCTGGTATTATGCAACTGAAATAGTACTTCTAATGGAAAGTTTTAAAAATTTGAACGTAACGGTCATTTAGGAAATTGAATTTCAAGTTTGTAGCTACTTTCTGAAGGTTCCTGTGTGCCTGGTATTATGCAATTGAAATAGTACTTCTAATGGAAAGTTTTAAAAATTTGAACGTAACGGTCATTTAGGAAATTGAATTTCAAGTTTGTAGCCACTTTCTGAAGGTTCCTGTGTGCCTGGTATTATACAACTGAAATAGTACTTCTAATGGAAAGTTTTAAAAATTTGAACGTAACGGTCATTTAGGATATTGAATTTCAAGTTTGTAGCTACTTTCTGAAGGTTCCTGTGTGCCTGGTATTATGCAATTGAAATAGTACTTCTAATGGAAAGTTTTAAAAATTTGAACGTAACGGTCATTTAGGAAATTGAATTTCAAGTTTGTAGCTACTTTCTGAAGGTTCCTGTGTGCCTGGTATTATGCAATTGAAATAGTACTTCTAATGGAAAGTTTTAAAAATTTGAACGTAACGGTCATTTAGGAAATTGAATTTCAAGTTTGTAGCCACTTTCTGAAGGTTCCTGTGTGCCTGGTATTATGCAATTGAAATAGTACTTCTAATGGAAAGTTTTAAAAATTTGAACGTAACGGTCATTTAGGAAATTGAATTTCAAGTTTGTAGCCACTTTCTGAAGGTTCCTGTGTGCCTGGTATTATACAACTGAAATAGTACTTCTAATGGAAAGTTTTAAAAATTTGAACGTAACGGTCATTTAGGAAATTGAATTTCAAGTTTGTAGCCACTTTCTGAAGGTTCCTGTGTGCCTGGTATTATGCAACTGAAATAGTACTTCTAATGGAAAGTTTTAAAAATTTGAACGTAACGGTCATTTAGGAAATTGAATTTCAAGTTTGTAGCTACTTTCTGAAGGTTCCTGTGTGCCTGGTATTATGCAACTGAAATAGTACTTCTAATGGAAAGTTTTAAAAATTTGAACGTAACGGTCATTTAGGAAATTGAATTTCAAGTTTGTAGCTACTTTCTGCAGGTTCCTGTGTGCCTGGTATTATAAAATTGAAATAGTACTTCTAATGGAAAGTTTTAAAAATTTGAACGTAACGGTCATTTAGGAAATTGAATTTCAAGTTTGTAGCCACTTTCTGAAGGTTCCTGTGTGCCAGGTATTATGCAACTGAAATAGTACTTCTAATGGAAAGTTTTAAAAATTTGAACGTAACGGTCATTTAGGAAATTGAATTTCAAGTTTGTAGCTACTTTCTGCAGGTTCCTGTGTGCCTGGTATTATGCAACTGAAATAGTACTTCTAATGGAAAGTTTTAAAAATTTGAACGTAACGGTCATTTAGGATATTGAATTTCAAGTTTGTAGCCACTTTCTGAAGGTTCCTGTGTGCCTGGTATTATACAACTGAAATAGTACTTCTAATGGAAAGTTTTAAAAATTTGAACGTAACGGTCATTTAGGAAATTGAATTTCAAGTTTGTAGCTACTTTCTGCAGGTTCCTGTGTGCCTGGTATTATGCAACTGAAATAGTACTTCTAATGGAAAGTTTTAAAAATTTGAACGTAACGGTCATTTAGGAAATTGAATTTCAAGTTTGTAGCCACTTTCTGAAGGTTCCTGTGTGCCTGGTATTATACAACTGAAATAGTACTTCTAATGGAAAGTTTTAAAAATTTGAACGTAACGGTCATTTAGGAAATTGAATTTCAAGTTTGTAGCTACTTTCTGCAGGTTCCTGTGTGCCTGGTATTATACAACTGAAATAGTACTTCTAATGGAAAGTTTTAAAAATTTGAACGTAACGGTCATTTAGGATATTGAATTTCAAGTTTGTAGCCACTTTCTGAAGGTTCCTGTGTGCCTGGTATTATACAACTGAAATAGTACTTCTAATGGAAAGTTTTAAAAATTTGAACGTAACGGTCATTTAGGAAATTGAATTTCAAGTTTGTAGCTACTTTCTGCAGGTTCCTGTGTGCCTGGTATTATACAACTGAAATAGTACTTCTAATGGAAAGTTTTAAAAATTTGAACGTAACGGTCATTTAGGAAATTGAATTTCAAGTTTGTAGCTACTTTCTGAAGGTTCCTGTGTGCCTGGTATTATGCAACTGAAATAGTACTTCTAATGGAAAGTTTTAAAAATTTGAACGTAACGGTCATTTAGGAAATTGAATTTCAAGTTTGTAGCCACTTTCTGCAGGTTCCTGTGTGCCTGGTATTATACAACTGAAATAGTACTTCTAATGGAAAGTTTTAAAAATTTGAACGTAACGGTCATTTAGGAAATTGAATTTCAAGTTTGTAGCTACTTTCTGCAGGTTCCTGTGTGCCTGGTATTATACAACTGAAATAGTACTTCTAATGGAAAGTTTTAAAAATTTGAACGTAACGGTCATTTAGGATATTGAATTTCAAGTTTGTAGCTACTTTCTGCAGGTTCCTGTGTGCCTGGTATTATGCAATTGAAATAGTACTTCTAATGGAAAGTTTTAAAAATTTGAACGTAACGGTCATTTAGGATATTGAATTTCAAGTTTGTAGCCACTTTCTGCAGGTTCCTGTGTGCCTGGTATTATACAACTGAAATAGTACTTCTAATGGAAAGTTTTAAAAATTTGAACGTAACGGTCATTTAGGAAATTGAATTTCAAGTTTGTAGCTACTTTCTGCAGGTTCCTGTGTGCCTGGTATTATACAACTGAAATAGTACTTCTAATGGAAAGTTTTAAAAATTTGAACGTAACGGTCATTTAGGATATTGAATTTCAAGTTTGTAGCCACTTTCTGAAGGTTCCTGTGTGCCTGGTATTATACAACTGAAATAGTACTTCTAATGGAAAGTTTTAAAAATTTGAACGTAACGGTCATTTAGGAAATTGAATTTCAAGTTTGTAGCTACTTTCTGCAGGTTCCTGTGTGCCTGGTATTATACAACTGAAATAGTACTTCTAATGGAAAGTTTTAAAAATTTGAACGTAACGGTCATTTAGGAAATTGAATTTCAAGTTTGTAGCTACTTTCTGCAGGTTCCTGTGTGCCTGGTATTATGCAACTGAAATAGTACTTCTAATGGAAAGTTTTAAAAATTTGAACGTAACGGTCATTTAGGAAATTGAATTTCAAGTTTGTAGCTACTTTCTGAAGGTTCCTGTGTGCCTGGTATTATACAACTGAAATAGTACTTCTAATGGAAAGTTTTAAAAATTTGAACGTAACGGTCATTTAGGAAATTGAATTTCAAGTTTGTAGCTACTTTCTGCAGGTTCCTGTGTGCCTGGTATTATGCAATTGAAATAGTACTTCTAATGGAAAGTTTTAAAAATTTGAACGTAACGGTCATTTAGGATATTGAATTTCAAGTTTGTAGCTACTTTCTGCAGGTTCCTGTGTGCCTGGTATTATACAACTGAAATAGTACTTCTAATGGAAAGTTTTAAAAATTTGAACGTAACGGTCATTTAGGAAATTGAATTTCAAGTTTGTAGCTACTTTCTGAAGGTTCCTGTGTGCCTGGTATTATACAACTGAAATAGTACTTCTAATGGAAAGTTTTAAAAATTTGAACGTAACGGTCATTTAGGAAATTGAATTTCAAGTTTGTAGCCACTTTCTGCAGGTTCCTGTGTGCCTGGTATTATGCAACTGAAATAGTACTTCTAATGGAAAGTTTTAAAAATTTGAACGTAACGGTCATTTAGGAAATTGAATTTCAAGTTTGTAGCTACTTTCTGAAGGTTCCTGTGTGCCTGGTATTATACAACTGAAATAGTACTTCTAATGGAAAGTTTTAAAAATTTGAACGTAACGGTCATTTAGGAAATTGAATTTCAAGTTTGTAGCTACTTTCTGAAGGTTCCTGTGTGCCTGGTATTATGCAATTGAAATAGTACTTCTAATGGAAAGTTTTAAAAATTTGAACGTAACGGTCATTTAGGAAATTGAATTTCAAGTTTGTAGCCACTTTCTGAAGGTTCCTGTGTGCCTGGTATTATGCAACTGAAATAGTACTTATAATGGAAAGTTTTAAAAATTTGAACGTAACGGTCATTTAGGATATTGAATTTCAAGTTTGTAGCTACTTTCTGAAGGTTCCTGTGTGCCTGGTATTATACAACTGAAATAGTACTTCTAATGGAAAGTTTTAAAAATTTGAACGTAACGGTCATTTAGGAAATTGAATTTCAAGTTTGTAGCTACTTTCTGCAGGTTCCTGTGTGCCTGGTATTATGCAACTGAAATAGTACTTCTAATGGAAAGTTTTAAAAATTTGAACGTAACGGTCATTTAGGATATTGAATTTCAAGTTTGTAGCCACTTTCTGAAGGTTCCTGTGTGCCTGGTATTATACAACTGAAATAGTACTTCTAATGGAAAGTTTTAAAAATTTGAACGTAACGGTCATTTAGGATATTGAATTTCAAGTTTGTAGCTACTTTCTGCAGGTTCCTGTGTGCCTGGTATTATACAACTGAAATAGTACTTCTAATGGAAAGTTTTAAAAATTTGAACGTAACGGTCATTTAGGAAATTGAATTTTAAGTTTGTAGCTACTTTCTGCAGGTTCCTGTGTGCCTGGTATTATACAACTGAAATAGTACTTCTAATGGAAAGTTTTAAAAATTTGAACGTAACGGTCATTTAGGAAATTGAATTTCAAGTTTGTAGCTACTTTCTGAAGGTTCCTGTGTGCCTGGTATTATGCAACTGAAATAGTACTTCTAATGGAAAGTTTTAAAAATTTGAACGTAACGGTCATTTAGGAAATTGAATTTCAAGTTTGTAGCCACTTTCTGAAGGTTCCTGTGTGCCTGGTATTATGCAATTGAAATAGTACTTCTAATGGAAAGTTTTAAAAATTTGAACGTAACGGTCATTTAGGAAATTGAATTTCAAGTTTGTAGCCACTTTCTGAAGGTTCCTGTGTGCCTGGTATTATGCAATTGAAATAGTACTTCTAATGGAAAGTTTTAAAAATTTGAACGTAACGGTCATTTAGGAAATTGAATTTCAAGTTTGTAGCCACTTTCTGAAGGTTCCTGTGTGCCTGGTATTATGCAATTGAAATAGTACTTCTAATGGAAAGTTTTAAAAATTTGAACGTAACGGTCATTTAGGATATTGAATTTCAAGTTTGTAGCCACTTTCTGAAGGTTCCTGTGTGCCTGGTATTATGCAATTGAAATAGTACTTCTAATGGAAAGTTTTAAAAATTTGAACGTAACGGTCATTTAGGAAATTGAATTTCAAGTTTGTAGCCACTTTCTGAAGGTTCCTGTGTGCCTGGTATTATGCAATTGAAATAGTACTTCTAATGGAAAGTTTTAAAAATTTGAACGTAACGGTCATTTAGGAAATTGAATTTCAAGTTTGTAGCTACTTTCTGAAGGTTCCTGTGTGCCTGGTATTATACAACTGAAATAGTACTTCTAATGGAAAGTTTTAAAAATTTGAACGTAACGGTCATTTAGGAAATTGAATTTCAAGTTTGTAGCCACTTTCTGAAGGTTCCTGTGTGCCTGGTATTATACAACTGAAATAGTACTTCTAATGGAAAGTTTTAAAAATTTGAACGTAACGGTCATTTAGGAAATTGAATTTCAAGTTTGTAGCTACTTTCTGAAGGTTCCTGTGTGCCTGGTATTATGCAACTGAAATAGTACTTCTAATGGAAAGTTTTAAAAATTTGAACGTAACGGTCATTTAGGATATTGAATTTCAAGTTTGTAGCCACTTTCTGAAGGTTCCTGTGTGCCTGGTATTATGCAACTGAAATAGTACTTCTAATGGAAAGTTTTAAAAATTTGAACGTAACGGTCATTTAGGAAATTGAATTTCAAGTTTGTAGCCACTTTCTGCAGGTTCCTGTGTGCCTGGTATTATGCAATTGAAATAGTACTTCTAATGGAAAGTTTTAAAAATTTGAACGTAACGGTCATTTAGGATATTGAATTTCAAGTTTGTAGCTACTTTCTGAAGGTTCCTGTGTGCCTGGTATTATACAACTGAAATAGTACTTCTAATGGAAAGTTTTAAAAATTTGAACGTAACGGTTATTTAGGAAATTGAATTTTAAGTTTGTAGCAACTTTCTGCAGGTTCCTGTGTGCCTGGTATTATGCAATTGAAATAGTACTTCTAATGGAAAGTTTTAAAAATTTGAACGTAACGGTCATTTAGGAAATTGAATTTCAAGTTTGTAGCCACTTTCTGAAGGTTCCTGTGTGCCTGGTATTATGCAATTGAAATAGTACTTCTAATGGAAAGTTTTAAAAATTTGAACGTAACGGTCATTTAGGATATTGAATTTCAAGTTTGTAGCTACTTTCTGCAGGTTCCTGTGTGCCTGGTATTATGCAACTGAAATAGTGCTTCAAAGTTTTAAAAATTTGAACGTAACGGTCATTTAGGAAATTGAATTTTAAGTTTGTAGCTACTTTCTGCAGGTTCCTGTGTGCCTGGTATTATGCAATTGAAATAGTACTTCTAATGGAAAGTTTTAAAAATTTGAACGTAACGGTCATTTAGGAAATTGAATTTCAAGTTTGTAGCCACTTTCTGAAGGTTCCTGTGTGCCTGGTATTATACAATTGAAATAGTACTTCTAATGGAAAGTTTTAAAAATTTGAACGTAACGGTCATTTAGAAAATTGAATTTTTAGTGTGTAGCTACTTTCTGCAAGTTGCTGTGTGCCTGGTATTATGCAATTGAAATAGTACTTCTAATGGAAAGTTTTAAAAATTTGAACGTAACGGTCATTTAGGAAATTGAATTTCAAGTTTGTAGCTACTTTCTGAAGGTTCCTGTGTGCCTGGTATTATGCAACTGAAATAGTACTTCTAATGGAAAGTTTTAAAAATTTGAACGTAACGGTCATTTAGGATATTGAATTTCAAGTTTGTAGCCACTTTCTGCAGGTTCCTGTGTGCCTGGTATTTTACAATTGAAATAGTACTTCTAATGGAAAGTTTTAAAAATTTGAACGTAACGGTCATTTAGGAAATTGAATTTCAAGTTTGTAGCCACTTTCTGAAGGTTCCTGTGTGCCTGGTATTATGCAATTGAAATAGTACTTCTAATGGAAAGTTTTAAAAATTTGAACGTAACGGTCATTTAGGATATTGAATTTCAAGTTTGTAGCCACTTTCTGAAGGTTCCTGTGTGCCTGGTATTATACAACTGAAATAGTACTTCTAATGGAAAGTTTTAAAAATTTGAACGTAACGGTCATTTAGGAAATTGAATTTCAAGTTTGTAGCTACTTTCTGCAGGGTCCTGTGTGCCTGGTATTATGCAATTGAAATAGTACTTCTAATGGAAAGTTTTAAAAATTTGAACGTAACGGTCATTTAGGAAATTGAATTTCAAGTTTGTAGCCACTTTCTGAAGGTTCCTGTGTGCCTGGTATTATACAACTGAAATAGTACTTCTAATGGAAAGTTTTAAAAATTTGAACGTAACGGTCATTTAGGAAATTGAATTTCAAGTTTGTAGCTACTTTCTGAAGGTTCCTGTGTGCCTGGTATTATACAACTGAAATAGTACTTCTAATGGAAAGTTTTAAAAATTTGAACGTAACGGTCATTTAGGATATTGAATTTCAAGTTTGTAGCTACTTTCTGCAGGTTCCTGTGTGCCTGGTATTATGCAATTGAAATAGTACTTCTAATGGAAAGTTTTAAAAATTTGAACGTAACGGTCATTTAGGATATTGAATTTCAAGTTTGTAGCTACTTTCTGCAGGTTCCTGTGTGCCTGGTATTATACAACTGAAATAGTACTTCTAATGGAAAGTTTTAAAAATTTAAACGTAACGGTCATTTATGAAATTGAATTTCAAGTTTGTAGCTACTTTCTGGAGGTTCCTGTGTGCCTGGTATTATACAACTGAAATAATAACGGTCATTTAGGAAATTGAATTTCAAGTTTTTAGCCACTTTCTGCAGGGTCCTGTGTGCCTGGTATTATGCAATTGAAATAGTACTTCTAATGGAAAGTTTTAAAAATTTGAACGTAACGGTCATTTAGGAAATTGAATTTCAAGTTTGTAGCTACTTTCTGCAGGGTCCTGTGTGCCTGGTATTATGCAATTGAAATAGTACTTCTAATGGAAAGTTTTAAAAATTTGAACGTAACGGTCATTTAGGAAATTGAATTTCAAGTTTGTAGCTACTTTCTGAAGGTTCCTGTGTGCCTGGTATTATACAACTGAAATAGTACTTCTAATGGAAAGTTTTAAAAATTTGAACGTAACGGTCATTTAGGATATTGAATTTCAAGTTTGTAGCTACTTTCTGCAGGTTCCTGTGTGCCTGGTATTATGCAATTGAAATAGTACTTCTAATGGAAAGTTTTAAAAATTTGAACGTAACGGTCATTTAGGATATTGAATTTCAAGTTTGTAGCTACTTTCTGCAGGTTCCTGTGTGCCTGGTATTTTACAACTGAAATAGTACTTCTAATGGAAAGTTTTAAAAATTTGAATGTAACGGTCATTTAGGATATTGAATTTCAAGTTTGTAGCTACTTTCTGCAGGGTCCTGTGTGCCTGGTATTATGCAATTGAAATAGTACTTCTAATGGAAAGTTTTAAAAATTTGAACGTAACGGTCATTTAGGATATTGAATTTCAAGTTTGTAGCTACTTTCTGCAGGTTCCTGTGTGCCTGGTATTATACAACTGAAATAGTACTTCTAATGGAAAGTTTTAAAAATTTGAACGTAACGGTCATTTAGGATATTGAATTTCAAGTTTGTAGCTACTTTCTGCAGGTTCCTGTGTGCCTGGTATTATGCAATTGAAATAGTACTTCTAATGGAAAGTTTTAAAAATTTGAACGTAACGGTCATTTAGGATATTGAATTTCAAGTTTGTAGCTACTTTCTGCAGGTTCCTGTGTGCCTGGTATTATGCAATTGAAATAGTACTTCTAATGGAAAGTTTTAAAAATTTGAACGTAACGGTCATTTAGGATATTGAATTTCAAGTTTGTAGCTACTTTCTGCAGGTTCCTGTGTGCCTGGTATTATGCAACTGAAATAGTACTTCTAATGGAAAGTTTTAAAAATTTGAACGTAACGGTCATTTAGGATATTGAATTTCAAGTTTGTAGCCACTTTCTGCAGGTTCCTGTGTGCCTGGTATTATGCAATTGAAATAGTACTTCTAATGGAAAGTTTTAAAAATTTGAACGTAACGGTCATTTAGGATATTGAATTTCAAGTTTGTAGCTACTTTCTGCAGGTTCCTGTGTGCCTGGTATTATGCAATTGAAATAGTACTTCTAATGGAAAGTTTTAAAAATTTGAACGTAACGGTCATTTAGGAAATTGAATTTCAAGTTTGTAGCCACTTTCTGAAGGTTCCTGTGTGCCTGGTATTATGCAATTGAAATAGTACTTCTAATGGAAAGTTTTAAAAATTTGAACGTAACGGTCATTTAGGATATTGAATTTCAAGTTTGTAGCCACTTTCTGCAGGGTCCTGTGTGCCTGGTATTATGCAATTGAAATAGTACTTCTAATGGAAAGTTTTAAAAATTTGAACGTAACGGTCATTTAGGATATTGAATTTCAAGTTTGTAGCTACTTTCTGCAGGTTCCTGTGTGCCTGGTATTATACAACTGAAATAGTACTTCTAATGGAAAGTTTTAAAAATTTGAACGTAACGGTCATTTAGGATATTGAATTTCAAGTTTGTAGCTACTTTCTGCAGGTTCCTGTGTGCCTGGTATTATGCAATTGAAATAGTACTTCTAATGGAAAGTTTTAAAAATTTGAACGTAACGGTCATTTAGGATATTGAATTTCAAGTTTGTAGCCACTTTCTGCAGGTTCCTGTGTGCCTGGTATTATGCAATTGAAATAGTACTTCTAATGGAAAGTTTTAAAAATTTGAACGTAACGGTCATTTAGGATATTGAATTTCAAGTTTGTAGCTACTTTCTGAAGGTTCCTGTGTGCCTGGTATTATACAACTGAAATAGTACTTCTAATGGAAAGTTTTAAAAATTTGAACGTAACGGTCATTTAGGATATTGAATTTCAAGTTTGTAGCCACTTTCTGCAGGTTCCTGTGTGCCTGGTATTATGCAATTGAAATAGTACTTCTAATGGAAAGTTTTAAAAATTTGAACGTAACGGTCATTTAGGAAATTGAATTTCAAGTTTGTAGCCACTTTCTGCAGGTTCCTGTGTGCCTGGTATTATGCAACTGAAATAGTACTTCTAATGGAAAGTTTTAAAAATTTGAACGTAACGGTCATTTAGGATATTGAATTTCAAGTTTGTAGCTACTTTCTGAAGGTTCCTGTGTGCCTGGTATTATACAACTGAAATAGTACTTCTAATGGAAAGTTTTAAAAATTTGAACGTAACGGTCATTTAGGATATTGAATTTCAAGTTTGTAGCCACTTTCTGCAGGTTCCTGTGTGCCTGGTATTATGCAATTGAAATAGTACTTCTAATGGAAAGTTTTAAAAATTTGAACGTAACGGTCATTTAGGAAATTGAATTTCAAGTTTGTAGCCACTTTCTGCAGGTTCCTGTGTGCCTGGTATTATACAACTGAAATAGTACTTCTAATGGAAAGTTTTAAAAATTTGAACGTAACGGTCATTTAGGATATTGAATTTCAAGTTTGTAGCTACTTTCTGCAGGTTCCTGTGTGCCTGGTATTATACAACTGAAATAGTACTTCTAATGGAAAGTTTTAAAAATTTGAACGTAACGGTCATTTAGGAAATTGAATTTCAAGTTTGTAGCCACTTTCTGCAGGTTCCTGTGTGCCTGGTATTATACAATTGAAATAGTACTTCTAATGGAAAGTTTTAAAAATTTGAACGTAACGGTCATTTAGGAAATTGAATTTCAAGTTTGTAGCTACTTTCTGAAGGTTCCTGTGTGCCTGGTATTATACAACTGAAATAGTACTTCTAATGGAAAGTTTTAAAAATTTGAACGTAACGGTCATTTAGGATATTGAATTTCAAGTTTGTAGCCACTTTCTGCAGGTTCCTGTGTGCCTGGTATTATGCAATTGAAATAGTACTTCTAATGGAAAGTTTTAAAAATTTGAACGTAACGGTCATTTAGGAAATTGAATTTCAAGTTTGTAGCCACTTTCTGCAGGGTCCTGTGTGCCTGGTATTATGCAATTGAAATAGTACTTCTAATGGAAAGTTTTAAAAATTTGAACGTAACGGTCATTTAGGATATTGAATTTCAAGTTTGTAGCTACTTTCTGCAGGTTCCTGTGTGCCTGGTATTATACAACTGAAATAGTACTTCTAATGGAAAGTTTTAAAAATTTGAACGTAACGGTCATTTAGGAAATTGAATTTCAAGTTTGTAGCCACTTTCTGCAGGGTCCTGTGTGCCTGGTATTATGCAATTGAAATAGTACTTCTAATGGAAAGTTTTAAAAATTTGAACGTAACGGTCATTTAGGAAATTGAATTTCAAGTTTGTAGCTACTTTCTGCAGGTTCCTGTGTGCCTGGTATTATGCAATTGAAATAGTACTTCTAATGGAAAGTTTTAAAAATTTGAACGTAACGGTCATTTAGGATATTGAATTTCAAGTTTGTAGCTACTTTCTGCAGGTTCCTGTGTGCCTGGTATTATACAACTGAAATAGTACTTCTAATGGAAAGTTTTAAAAATTTGAACGTAACGGTCATTTAGGAAATTGAATTTCAAGTTTGTAGCCACTTTCTGCAGGTTCCTGTGTGCCTGGTATTATACAATTGAAATAGTACTTCTAATGGAAAGTTTTAAAAATTTGAACGTAACGGTCATTTAGGATATTGAATTTCAAGTTTGTAGCTACTTTCTGCAGGTTCCTGTGTGCCTGGTATTATGCAATTGAAATAGTACTTCTAATGGAAAGTTTTAAAAATTTGAACGTAACGGTCATTTAGGATATTGAATTTCAAGTTTGTAGCTACTTTCTGCAGGTTCCTGTGTGCCTGGTATTATACAACTGAAATAGTACTTCTAATGGAAAGTTTTAAAAATTTGAACGTAACGGTCATTTAGGAAATTGAATTTCAAGTTTGTAGCTACTTTCTGAAGGTTCCTGTGTGCCTGGTATTATACAACTGAAATAGTACTTCTAATGGAAAGTTTTAAAAATTTGAACGTAACGGTCATTTAGGAAATTGAATTTCAAGTTTGTAACCACTTTCTGTAGGGTCCTGTGTGCCTGGTATTATGCAACTGAAATAGTACTTCTAATGGAAAGTTTTAAAAATTTGAACGTAACGGTCATTTAGGATATTGAATTTCAAGTTTGTAGCTACTTTCTGCAGGTTCCTGTGTGCCTGGTATTATGCAATTGAAATAGTACTTCTAATGGAAAGTTTTAAAAATTTGAACGTAACGGTCATTTAGGATATTGAATTTCAAGTTTGTAGCTACTTTCTGCAGGTTCCTGTGTGCCTGGTATTATACAACTGAAATAGTACTTCTAATGGAAAGTTTTAAAAATTTGAACGTAACGGTCATTTAGGAAATTGAATTTCAAGTTTGTAGCCACTTTCTGCAGGTTCCTGTGTGCCTGGTATTATGCAATTGAAATAGTACTTCTAATGGAAAGTTTTAAAAATTTGAACGTAACGGTCATTTAGGAAATTGAATTTCAAGTTTGTAGCTACTTTCTGAAGGTTCCTGTGTGCCTGGTATTATGCAATTGAAATAGTACTTCTAATGGAAAGTTTTAAAAATTTGAACGTAACGGTCATTTAGGAAATTGAATTTCAAGTTTGTAGCCACTTTCTGCAGGTTCCTGTGTGCCTGGTATTATGCAATTGAAATAGTACTTCTAATGGAAAGTTTTAAAAATTTGAACGTAACGGTCATTTAGGAAATTGAATTTCAAGTTTGTAGCTACTTTCTGAAGGTTCCTGTGTGCCTGGTATTATGCAATTGAAATAGTACTTCTAATGGAAAGTTTTAAAAATTTGAACGTAACGGTCACTTAGGATATTGACTTTCAAGTTTGTAGCCACTTTCTGCAGGTTCCTGTGTGCCTGGTATTATACAATTGAAATAGTACTTCTAATGGAAAGTTTTAAAAATTTGAACGTAACGGTCATTTAGGATATTGAATTTCAAGTTTGTAGCTACTTTCTGCAGGGTCCTGTGTGCCTGGTATTATACAATTGAAATAGTACTTCTAATGGAAAGTTTTAAAAATTTGAACGTAACGGTCATTTAGGATATTGAATTTCAAGTTTGTAGCCACTTTCTGCAGGTTCCTGTGTGCCTGGTATTATGCAATTGAAATAGTACTTCTAATGGAAAGTTTTAAAAATTTGAACGTAACGGTCATTTAGGATATTGAATTTCAAGTTTGTAGCCACTTTCTGCAGGTTCCTGTGTGCCTGGTATTATGCAATTGAAATAGTACTTCTAATGGAAAGTTTTAAAAATTTGAACGGAAATTGAATTTCAAGTTTGTAGCTACTTTCTGCAGGTTCCTGTGTGCCTGGTATTTTACAATTGAAATAGTACTTCTAATGGAAAGTTTTAAAAATTTGAACGTAACGGTCATTTAGGATATTGAATTTCAAGTTTGTAGCCACTTTCTGAAGGTTCCTGTGTGCCTGGTATTATGCAATTGAAATAGTACTTCTAATGGAAAGTTTTAAAAATTTGAACGTAACGGTCATTTAGGAAATTGAATTTCAAGTTTGTAGCTACTTTCTGAAGGTTCCTGTGTGCCTGGTATTATGCAATTGAAATAGTACTTCTAATGGAAAGTTTTAAAAATTTGAACGTAACGGTCATTTAGGATATTGAATTTCAAGTTTGTAGCTACTTTCTGAAGGTTCCTGTGTGCCTGGTATTATGCAATTGAAATAGTACTTCTAATGGAAAGTTTTAAAAATTTGAACGTAACGGTCATTTAGGATATTGAATTTCAAGTTTGTAGCTACTTTCTGAAGGTTCCTGTGTGCCTGGTATTATACAACTGAAATAGTACTTCTAATGGAAAGTTTTAAAAATTTGAACGTAACGGTCATTTAGGATATTGAATTTCAAGTTTGTAGCCACTTTCTGCAGGTTCCTGTGTGCCTGGTATTATGCAATTGAAATAGTACTTCTAATGGAAAGTTTTAAAAATTTGAACGTAACGGTCATTTAGGATATTGAATTTCAAGTTTGTAGCCACTTTCTGAAGGTTCCTGTGTGCCTGGTATTATGCAATTGAAATAGTACTTCTAATGGAAAGTTTTAAAAATTTGAACGTAACGGTCATTTAGGAAATTGAATTTCAAGTTTGTAGCTACTTTCTGAAGGTTCCTGTGTGCCTGGTATTATGCAACTGAAATAGTACTTCTAATGGAAAGTTTTAAAAATTTGAACGTAACGGTCATTTAGGATATTGAATTTCAAGTTTGTAGCTACTTTCTGCAGGTTCCTGTGTGCCTGGTATTATGCAATTGAAATAGTACTTCTAATGGAAAGTTTTAAAAATTTGAACGTAACGGTCATTTAGGATATTGAATTTCAAGTTTTTAGCCACTTTCTGCAGGTTCCTGTGTGCCTGTTATTATACAATTGAAATAGTACTTCTAATGGAAAGTTTTAAAAATTTGAACGTAACGGTCATTTAGGATATTGAATTATGCAATTGAAATAGTACTTCTAATGGAAAGTTTTAAAAATTTGAACGTAACGGTCATTTAGGATATTGAATTTCAAGTTTGTAGCCACTTTCTGCAGGTTCCTGTGTGCCTGGTATTATGCAATTGAAATAGTACTTCTAATGGAAAGTTTTAAAAATTTGAACGTAACGGTCATTTAGGATATTGAATTTCAAGTTTGTAGCTACTTTCTGAAGGTTCCTGTGTGCCTGGTATTATGCAATTGAAATAGTACTTCTAATGGAAAGTTTTAAAAATTTGAACGTAACGGTCATTTAGGAAATTGAATTTCAAGTTTGTAGCCACTTTCCTGAAGGTTCCTGTGTGCCTGGTATTATACAATTGAAATAGTACTTCTAATGGAAAGTTTTAAAAATTTAAACGTAACGGTCATTTAGGAAATTGAATTTCAAGTTTGTAGCTACTTTCTGCAGGTTCCTGTGTGCCTGGTATTATGCAATTGAAATAGTACTTCTAATGGAAAGTTTTAAAAATTTGAACGTAACGGTCATTTATTAAATTGAATTTCAAGTTTGTAGCCACTTTCCTAGGTTCCTGTGTGCCTGGTATTATACAACTGAAATAGTACTTCTAATGGAAAGTTTTAAAAATTCAAACGTAACGGTCATTTAGGAAATTGAATTTCAAGTTTGTAGCTACTTTCTGCAGGTTCCTGTGTGCCTGGTATTATGCAATTGAAATAGTACTTCTAATGGAAAGTTTTAAAAATTTGAACGTAACGGTCATTTAGGATATTGAATTTCAAGTTTGTAGCCACTTTCTGAAGGTTCCTGTGTGCCTGGTATTATA
Source organism: Chymomyza procnemis (assembly GCA_035046065.1). Classification (NCBI taxonomy): domain Eukaryota; kingdom Metazoa; phylum Arthropoda; class Insecta; order Diptera; family Drosophilidae; genus Chymomyza; species Chymomyza procnemis. The sequence goes on from JAWNOJ010000030.1 coordinate 21,569, forward strand.
CAACTGAAATAGTACTTCTAATGGAAAGTTTTAAAAATTCGAACGTAACGGTCTTTTAGGAAATTGAATTTCAAGTTTGTAGCCACTTTCTGAAGGTTCCTGTGTGCCTGGTATTATGCAACTGAAATAGTACTTCTAATGGAAAGTTTTAAAAATGCAAACCTAACGGTCATTTAGGAAATTGAATTTCAAGTTTGTAGCTACTTTCTGCAGGTTCCTGTGTGCCTGGTATTATGCAATTGAAATAGTACTTCTAATGGAAAGTTTTAAAAATTTGAACGTAACGGTCATTTAGGATATTGAATTTCAAGTTTGTAGCCACTTTCTGAAGGTTCCTGTGTGCCTGGTATTATACAACTGAAATAGTACTTCTAATGGAAAGTTTTAAAAATTTGAACGTAACGGTCATTTAGGAAATTGAATTTCAAGTTTGTAGCTACTTTCTGCAGGTTCCTGTGTGCCTGGTATTATGCAATTGAAATAGTACTTCTAATGGAAAGTTTTAAAAATTTGAACGTAACGGTCATTTAGGATATTGAATTTCAAGTTTGTAGCCACTTTCTGAAGGTTCCTGTGTGCCTGGTATTATACAACTGAAATAGTACTTCTAATGGAAAGTTTTAAAAATTTGAACGTAACGGTCATTTAGGATATTGAATTTCAAGTTTGTAGCTACTTTCTGCAGGTTCCTGTGTGCCTGGTATTATGCAATTGAAATAGTACTTCTAATGGAAAGTTTTAAAAATTTGAACGTAACGGTCATTTAGGATATTGAATTTCAAGTTTGTAGCTACTTTCTGAAGGTTCCTGTGTGCCTGGTATTATGCAATTGAAATAGTACTTCTAATGGAAAGTTTTAAAAATTTGAACGTAACGGTCATTTAGGAAATTGAATTTCAAGTTTGTAGCCACTTTCTGAAGGTTCCTGTGTGCCTGGTATTATACAACTGAAATTGTACTTCTAATGGAAAGTTTTAAAAATTTGAACGTAACGGTCATTTAGGATATTGAATTTCATGTTTGTAGCTACTTTCTGCAGGTTCCTGTGTGCCTGGTATTATGCAATTGAAATAGTACTTCTAATGGAAAGTTTTAAAAATTTGAACGTAACGGTCATTTAGGAAATTGAATTTCAAGTTTGTAGCTACTTTCTGAAGGTTCCTGTGTGCCTGGTATTATACAACTGAAATAGTACTTCTAATGGAAAGTTTTAAAAATTTGAACGTAACGGTCATTTAGGATATTGAATTTCAAGTTTGTAGCTACTTTCTGCAGGTTCCTGTGTGCCTGGTATTATGCAATTGAAATAGTACTTCTAATGGAAAGTTTTAAAAATTTGAACGTAACGGTCATTTAGGAAATTGAATTTCAAGTTTGTAGCTACTTTCTGTAGGTTCCTGTGTGCCTGGTGTTATACAACTAAAATAGTACTTTTAATGGAAAGTTTTAAAAATTTGAACGTAACGGTCATTTAGGATATTGAATTTCAAGTTTGTAGCTACTTTCTGCAGGGTCCTGTGTGCCTGGTATTATGCAATTGAAATAGTACTTCTAATGGAAAGTTTTAAAAATTTGAACGTAACGGTCATTTAGGAAATTGAATTTCAAGTTTGTAGCCACTTTCTGAAGGTTCCTGTGTGCCTGGTATTATACAACTGAAATAGTACTTCTAATGGAAAATTTTAAAAATTCAAACGTAACGGTCATTTAGGATATTGAATTTCAAGTTTGTAGCTACTTTCTGCAGGGTCCTGTGTGCCTGGTATTATGCAATTGAAATAGTACTTCTAATGGAAAGTTTTAAAAATTTGAACGTAACGGTCATTTAGGAAATTGAATTTCAAGTTTGTAGCTACTTTCTGAAGGTTCCTGTGTGCCTGGTATTATACAACTGAAATAGTACTTATAATGGAAAGTTTTAAAAATTTGAACGTAACGGTCACTTAGGATATTGAATTTCAAGTTTGTAGCTACTTTCTGAAGGTTCCTGTGTGCCTGGTATTATGCAACTGAAATAGTACTTCTAATGGAAAGTTTTAAAAATTTGAACGTAACGGTCATTTAGGATATTGAATTTCAAGTTTTTAGCTACTTTCTGCAGGTTCCTGTGTGCCTGGTATTATGCAATTGAAATAGTACTTCTAATGGAAAGTTTTAAAAATTTGAACGTAACGGTCATTTAGGAAATTGAATTTCAAGTTTGTAGCTACTTTCTGCAGGTTCCTGTGTGCCTGGTATTATGCAATTGAAATAGTACTTCTAATGGAAAGTTTTAAAAATTTGAACGTAACGGTCATTTAGGATATTGAATTTCAAGTTTTTAGCTACTTTCTGAAGGTTCCTGTGTGCCTGGTATTATACAACTGAAATAGTACTTCTAATGGAAAGTTTTAAAAATTCAAACGTAACGGTCATTTAGGATATTGAATTTCAAGTTTTTAGCTACTTTCTGCAGGTTCCTGTGTGCCTGGTATTATGCAATTGAAATAGTACTTCTAATGGAAAGTTTTAAAAATTTGAACGTAACGGTCATTTATTAAATTGAATTTCAAGTTTTTAGCTACTTTCTGTAGGTTCCTGTGTGCCTGGTATTATACAACTAAAATAGTACTTTTAATGGAAAGTTTTAAAAATTTGAACGTAACGGTCATTTAGGATATTGAATTTCAAGTTTGTAGCTACTTTCTGTAGGTTCCTGTGTGCCTGGTATTATACAACTGAAATAGTACTTCTAATGGAAAATTTTAAAAATTTGAACGTAACGGTCATTTAGGATATTCAATTTCAAGTTTTTAGCTACTTTCTGAAGGTTCCTGTGTGCCTGGTATTATACAACTGAAATAGTACTTCTAATGGAAAGTTTTAAAAATTTGAACGTAACGGTCATTTAGGATATTGAATTTCAAGTTTGTAGCTACTTTCTGCAGGTTCCTGTGTGCCTGGTATTATGCAATTGAAATAGTACTTCTAATGGAAAGTTTTAAAAATTTGAACGTAACGGTCATTTAGGAAATTGAATTTCAAGTTTGTAGCCACTTTCTGCAGGTTCCTGTGTGCCTGGTATTATGCAATTGAAATAGTACTTCTAATGGAAAGTTTTAAAAATTTGAACGTAACGGTCATTTAGGATATTGAATTTCAAGTTTGTAGCCACTTTCTGAAGGTTCCTGTGTGCCTGGTATTATACAACTGAAATAGTACTTCTAATGGAAAATTTTAAAAATTTGAACGTAACGGTCATTTAGGATATTGAATTTCAAGTTTTTAGCTACTTTCTGCAGGTTCCTGTGTGCCTGGTATTATGCAATTGAAATAGTACTTCTAATGGAAAGTTTTAAAAATTTGAACGTAACGGTCATTTAGGATATTGAATTTCAAGTTTGTAGCCACTTTCTGCAGGTTCCTGTGTGCCTGGTATTATACAACTGAAATAGTACTTCTAATGGAAAGTTTTAAAAATTTGAACGTAACGGTCATTTAGGATATTGAATTTCAAGTTTGTAGCCACTTTCTGCAGGTTCCTGTGTGCCTGGTATTATACAATTGAAATAGTACTTCTAATGGAAAGTTTTAAAAATTTGAACGTAACGGTCATTTAGGATATTGAATTTCAAGTTTGTAACCACTTTCTGTAGGTTCCTGTGTGCCTGGTATTATGCAACTGAAATAGTACTTCTAATGGAAAGTTTTAAAAATTTGAACGTAACGGTCATTTAGGAAATTGAATTTCAAGTTTTTAGCTACTTTCTGCAGGTTCCTGTGTGCCAGGTATTATGCAATTGAAATAGTACTTCTAATGGAAAGTTTTAAAAATTTGAACGTAACGGTCATTTAGGAAATTGAATTTCAAGTTTGTAGCTACTTTCTGCAGGTTCCTGTGTGCCTGGTATTATACAACTGAAATAGTACTTCTAATTGAAAGTTTTAAAAATTTAAACGTAACGGTCATTTAAGAAATTGAATTTTAAGTTTGTAGCTACTTTCTGCAGGTTCCTGTGTGCCTGGTATTATGCAATTGAAATAGTACTTCTAATGGAAAGTTTTAAAAATTTGAACGTAACGGTCATTTAGGATATTGAATTTCAAGTTTGTAGCTACTTTCTGCAGGTTCCTGTGTGCCTGGTATTATGCAATTGAAATAGTACTTCTAATGGAAAGTTTTAAAAATTTGAACGTAACGGTCATTTAGGAAATTGAATTTCAAGTTTTTAGCTACTTTCTGTAGGTTCCTGTGTGCCTGGTATTATACAACTGAAATAGTACTTCTAATGGAAAGTTTTAAAAATTTGAACGTAACGGTCATTTAGGATATTGAATTTCAAGTTTGTAGCCACTTTCTGTAGGTTCCTGTGTGCCTGGTATTATACAACTGAAATAGTACTTCTAATGGAAAGTTTTAAAAATTTGAACGTAACGGTCATTTAGGATATTGAATTTCAAGTTTGTAGCCACTTTCTGCAGGTTCCTGTGTGCCTGGTATTATACAACTGAAATAGTACTTCTAATGGAAAGTTTTAAAAATTTGAACGTAACGGTCATTTAGGATATTGAATTTCAAGTTTTTAGCTACTTTCTGCAGGTTCCTGTGTGCCTGGTATTATGCAATTGAAATAGTACTTCTAATGGAAAGTTTTAAAAATTTGAACGTAACGGTCATTTAGGATATTGAATTTCAAGTTTGTAGCCACTTTCTGAAGGTTCCTGTGTGCCTGGTATTATACAACTGAAATAGTACTTCTAATGGAAAGTTTTAAAAATTTGAATGTAACGGTCATTTAGTATATTGAATTTCAAGTTTTTAGCTACTTTCTGCAGGTTCCTGTGTGCCTGGTATTATACAACTGAAATAGTACTTCTAATGGAAAGTTTTAAAAATTTGAACGTAACGGTCATTTAGGAAATTGAATTTCAAGTTTTTAGCTACTTTCTGCAGGTTCCTGTGTGCCTGGTATTATGCAATTGAAATAGTACTTCTAATGGAAAGTTTTAAAAATTTGAACGTAACGGTCATTTAGGAAATTGAATTTCAAGTTTGTAGCTACTTTCTGCAGGTTCCTGTGTGCCTGGTATTATACAACTGAAATAGTACTTCTAATGGAAAGTTTTAAAAATTTGAACGTAACGGTCATTTAGGAAATTGAATTTCAAGTTTGTAGCTACTTTCTGCAGGTTCCTGTGTGCCTGGTATTATGCAATTGAAATAGTACTTCTAATGGAAAGTTTTAAAAATTTGAACGTAACGGTCATTTAGGATATTGAATTTCAAGTTTGTAGCTACTATCTGTAGGTTCCTGTGTGCCTGGTATTATACAACTGAAATAGTACTTCTAATGGAAAGTTTTAAAAATTTGAACGTAACGGTCATTTAGGAAATTGAATTTCAAGTTTGTAGCTACTTTCTGCAGGTTCCTGTGTGCCTGGTATTATGCAATTGAAATAGTACTTCTAATGGAAAGTTTTAAAAATTTGAACGTAACGGTCATTTAGGAAATTGAATTTTAAGTTTGTAGCTACTTTCTGCAGGTTCCTGTGTGCCTGGTATTATACAACTGAAATAGTACTTCTAATGGAAAATTTTAAAAATTTGAACGTAACGGTCATTTAGGAAATTGAATTTCAAGTTTTTAGCTACTTTCTGCAGGTTCCTGTGTGCCTGGTATTATGCAATTGAAATAGTACTTCTAATGGAAAGTTTTAAAAATTTGAACGTAACGGTCATTTAGGAAATTGAATTTCAAGTTTTTAGCTACTTTCTGCAGGTTCCTGTGTGCCTGGTATTATACAACTGAAATAGTACTTCTAATGGAAAGTTTTAAAAATTTGAACGTAACGGTCATTTATGAAATTGAATTTCAAGTTTTTAGCTACTTTCTGCAGGTTCCTGTGTGCCTGGTATTATACAACTGAAATAGTACTTCTAATGGAAAGTTTTAAAAATTCAAACGTAACGGTCATTTAGGAAATTGAATTTCAAGTTTGTAGCTACTTTCTGCAGGTTCCTGTGTGCCTGGTATTATGCAATTGAAATAGTACTTCTAATGGAAAGTTTTAAAAATTTGAACGTAACGGTCATTTAGGAAATTGAATTTCAAGTTTGTAGCCACTTTCTGCAGGTTCCTGTGTGCCTGGTATTGTGCAACTGAAATAGTACTTCTAATGGAAAGTTTTAAAAATTTGAACGTAACGGTCATTTAGGAAATTGAATTTCAAGTTTTTAGCTACTTTCTGCAGGTTCCTGTGTGCCTGGTATTATGCAACTGAAGTAGTACTTCTAATGGAAAGTTTTAAAAATTTGAACGTAACGGTCATTTATTAAATTGAATTTCAAGTTTGTAGCCACTTTCTGCAGGTTCCTGTGTGCCTGGTATTATACAACTGAAATAGTACTTCTAATGGAAAGTTTTAAAAATTTGCACCGTAACGGTCATTTAGGATATTGAATTTCAAGTTTTTAGCTACTTTCTGCAGGTTCCTGTGTGCCTGGTATTATACAACTGAAATAGTACTTCTAATGGAAAGTTTTAAAAATTTGAACGTAACGGTCATTTAGGAAATTGAATTTCAAGTTTGTAGCCACTTTCTTAGGTTCCTGTGTGCCTGGTATTATACAACTGAAATAGTACTTCTAATGGAAAGTTTTAAAAATTCGAACGTAACGGTCATTTAGGATATTGAATTTCAAGTTTGTAGCTACTTTCTGCAGGTTCCTGTGTGCCTGGTATTATGCAATTGAAATAGTACTTCTAATGGAAAGTTTTAAAAATTTGAACGTAACGGTCATTTAGGAAATTGAATTTCAAGTTTGTAGCTACTTTCTGCAGGTTCCTGTGTGCCTGGTATTATGCAATTGAAATAGTACTTCTAATGGAAAGTTTTAAAAATTTGAACGTAACGGTCATTTAGGATATTGAATTTCAAGTTTGTAGCTACTTTCTGCAGGGTCCTGTGTGCCTGGTATTATGCAATTGAAATAGTACTTCTAATGGAAAGTTTTAAAAATTTGAACGTAACGGTCATTTAGGATATTGAATTTCAAGTTTTTAGCTACTTTCTGCAGGTTCCTGTGTGCCTGGTATTATACAACTGAAATAATACTTCTAGTGGAAAATTTTAAAATTTCAAACGTAACGGTCATTTAGGATATTAAATTTCAAGTTTGTAGCCACTTTCTGAAGGTTCCTGTGTGCCTGGTATTATACAATTGAAATAGTACTTCTAATGGAAAGTTTTAAAAATTTGAACGTAACGGTCATTTAGGATATTGAATTTCAAGTTTTTAGCTACTTTCTGCAGGTTCCTGTGTGCCTGGTATTATACAACTGAAATAGTACTTCTAATGGAAAGTTTTAAAAATTTGAACGTAACGGTCATTTAGGATATTGAATTTCAAGTTTGTAGCCACTTTCTTAGGTTCCTGTGTGCCTGGTATTATACAACTGAAATAGTACTTCTAATGGAAAATTTTAAAAATGCAAACGTAACGGTCATTTAGGAAATTGAATTTCAAGTTTGTAGCTACTTTCTGCAGGTTCCTGTGTGCCTGGTATTATGCAATTGAAATAGTACTTCTAATGGAAAGTTTTAAAAATTTGAACGTAACGGTCATTTAGGAAATTGAATTTCAAGTTTGTAGCTACTTTCTGCAGGTTCCTGTGTGCCTGGTATTATACAACTGAAATTGTACTTCTAATGGAAAGTTTTAAAAATGCAACCGTAACGGTCATTTAGGATATTGATTTTCAAGTTTTTAGCTACTTTCTTAGGTTCCTGTGTGCCTGGTATTATACAACTGAAATAGTACTTCTAATGGAAAATTTTAAAAATGCAACCGTAACGGTCATTTAGGATATTGAATTTCAAGTTTTTAGCTACTTTCTGCAGGTTCCTGTGTGCCTGGTATTATGCAATTGAAATAGTACTTCTAATGGAAAGTTTTAAAAATTTGAACGTAACGGTCATTTATTAAATTGAATTTCAAGTTTTTAGCTACTTTCTGCAGGTTCCTGTGTGCCTGGTATTATACAACTGAAATAGTACTTCTAATGGAAAGTTTTAAAAATTTGAACGTAACGGTCATTTAGGATATTGAATTTCAAGTTTGTAGCCACTTTCTGCAGGTTCCTGTGTGCCTGGTATTATGCAACTGAAATAGTACTTCTAATGGAAAGTTTTAAAAATTTGAACGTAACGGTCATTTAGGATATTGAATTTCAAGTTTGTAGCTACTTTCTGCAGGTTCCTGTGTGCCTGGTATTATGCAACTGAAATAGTACTTCTAATGGAAAGTTTTAAAAATTTGAACGTAACGGTCATTTAGGAAATTGAATTTCAAGTTTGTAGCCACTTTCTGCAGGTTCCTGTGTGCCTGGTATTATGCAACTGAAATAGTACTTCTAATGGAAAGTTTTAAAAATTTGAACGTAACGGTCATTTAGGAAATTGAATTTCAAGTTTGTAGCCACTTTCTGCAGGTTCCTGTGTGCCTGGTATTATGCAATTGAAATAGTACTTCTAATGGAAAGTTTTAAAAATTTGAACGTAACGGTCATTTAGGATATTGAATTTCAAGTTTGTAGCTACTTTCTGCAGGTTCCTGTGTGCCTGGTATTATACAACTGAAATAGTACTTCTAATGGAAAGTTTTAAAAATGCAAACGTAACGGTCATTTAGGAAATTGAATTTCAAGTTTGTAGCCACTTTCTGCAGGTTCCTGTGTGCCTGGTATTATACAACTGAAATAGTACTTCTAATGGAAAATTTTAAAAATTCAAACGTAACGGTCATTTAAGAAATTGAATTTCAAGTTTGTAGCCACTTTCTGCAGGTTCCTGTGTGCCTGGTATTATACAACTGAAATAGTACTTCTAATGGAAAGTTTTAAAAATTTGAACGTAACGGTCATTTAGGATATTGAATTTCAAGTTTGTAGCTACTTTCTGCAGGTTCCTGTGTGCCTGGTATTATGCAATTGAAATAGTACTTCTAATGGAAAGTTTTAAAAATTTGAACGTAACGGTCATTTAGGATATTGAATTTCAAGTTTTTAGCTACTTTCTGCAGGTTCCTGTGTGCCTGGTATTATACAACTGAAATAGTACTTCTAATGGAAAGTTTTAAAAATTCGAACGTAACGGTCATTTAGGAAATTGAATTTCAAGTTTGTAGCCACTTTCTGCAGGTTCCTGTGTGCCTGGTATTATACAACTGAAATAGTACTTCTAATGGAAAGTTTTAAAAATTTGAACGTAACGGTCATTTAGGAAATTGAATTTCAAGTTTGTAGCCACTTTCTGCAGGTTCCTGTGTGCCTGGTATTATGCAATTGAAATAGTACTTCTAATGGAAAGTTTTAAAAATTTGAACGTAACGGTCATTTAGGATATTGAATTTCAAGTTTTTAGCTACTTTCTGCAGGTTCCTGTGTGCCTGGTATTATGCAATTGAAATAGTACTTCTAATGGAAAGTTTTAAAAATTTGAACGTAACGGTCATTTAGGATATTGAATTTCAAGTTTTTAGCTACTTTCTGCAGGTTCCTGTGTGCCTGGTATTATACAACTGAAATAGTACTTCTAATGGAAAATTTTAAAAATGCAAACGTAACGGTCATTTATTAAATTGAATTTCAAGTTTTTAGCTACTTTCTGCAGGTTCCTGTGTGCCTGGTATTATACAACTGAAATAGTACTTCTAATGGAAAGTTTTAAAAATTCAAACGTAACGGTCATTTAGGAAATTGAATTTCAAGTTTGTAGCCACTTTCTGCAGGTTCCTGTGTGCCTGGTATTATACAACTGAAATAGTACTTCTAATGGAAAGTTTTAAAAATTTGAACGTAACGGTCATTTAGGATATTGAATTTCAAGTTTTTAGCTACTTTCTGCAGGTTCCTGTGTGCCTGGTATTATGCAATTGAAATAGTACTTCTAATGGAAAGTTTTAAAAATTTGAACGTAACGGTCATTTAGGATATTGAATTTCAAGTTTGTAGCCACTTTCTGCAGGTTCCTGTGTGCCTGGTATTATACAACTGAAATAGTACTTCTAATGGAAAGTTTTAAAAATTTGAACGTAACGGTCATTTAGGATATTGAATTTCAAGTTTTTAGCTACTTTCTGCAGGTTCCTGTGTGCCTGGTATTATACAATTGAAATTGTACTTCTAATGGAAAGTTTTAAAAATTTGAACGTAACGGTCATTTAGGATATTGAATTTCAAGTTTTTAGCTACTTTCTGCAGGTTCCTGTGTGCCTGGTATTATACAACTGAAATAGTACTTCTAATGGAAAGTTTTAAAAATTTGAACGTAACGGTCATTTAGGATATTGAATTTCAAGATTTTAGCTACTTTCTGCAGGTTCCTGTGTGCCTGGTATTATGCAACTGAAATAGTACTTCTAATGGAAAGTTTTAAAAATGCGAACGTAACGGTCATTTAGGAAATTGAATTTCAAGTTTGTAGCCACTTTCTGCAGGTTCCTGTGTGCCTGGTATTATGCAATTGAAATAGTACTTCTAATGGAAAGTTTTAAAAATTTGAACGTAACGGTCATTTAGGAAATTGAATTTCAAGTTTGTAGCCACTTTCTGAAGGTTCCTGTGTGCCTGGTATTATGCAATTGAAATAGTACTTCTAATGGAAAGTTTTAAAAATTTGAACGTAACGGTCATTTAGGATATTGAATTTCAAGTTTGTAGCCACTTTCTGAAGGTTCCTGTGTGCCTGGTATTATACAACTGAAATAGTACTTCTAATGGAAAGTTTTAAAAATTCAAACGTAACGGTCATTTATGAAATTGAATTTCAAGTTTGTAGCCACTTTCTGCAGGTTCCTGTGTGCCTGGTATTATACAACTGAAATAGTACTTCTAATGGAAAGTTTTAAAAATTCAAACGTAACGGTCATTTAGGAAATTGAATTTCAAGTTTGTAGCCACTTTCTGAAGGTTCCTGTGTGCCTGGTATTATACAACTGAAATAGTACTTCTAATGGAAAGTTTTAAAAATTTGAACGTAACGGTCATTTAGGATATTGAATTTCAAGTTTGTAGCCACTTTCTGCAGGTTCCTGTGTGCCTGGTATTATACAACTGAAATAGTACTTCTAATGGAAAGTTTTAAAAATTTGAACGTAACGGTCATTTAGGATATTGAATTTCAAGTTTTTAGCTACTTTCTGCAGGTTCCTGTGTGCCTGGTATTATACAACTGAAATAGTACTTCTAATGGAAAGTTTTAAAAATTTGAACGTAACGGTCATTTAGGAAATTGAATTTCAAGTTTGTAGCCACTTTCTGCAGGTTCCTGTGTGCCTGGTATTATACAACTGAAATAGTACTTCTAATGGAAAGTTTTAAAAATGCAACCGTAACGGTCATTTAGGAAATTGAATTTCAAGTTTGTAGCCACTTTCTGAAGGTTCCTGTGTGCCTGGTATTATACAACTGAAATAGTACTTCTAATGGAAAGTTTTAAAAATTTGAACGTAACGGTCATTTAGGATATTGAATTTCAAGTTTTTAGCTACTTTCTGCAGGTTCCTGTGTGCCTGGTATTATGCAATTGAAATAGTACTTCTAATGGAAAGTTTTAAAAATTTGAACGTAACGGTCATTTAGGATATTGAATTTCAAGTTTTTAGCTACTTTCTGCAGGTTCCTGTGTGCCTGGTATTATACAACTGAAATAGTACTTCTAATGGAAAGTTTTAAAAATTTGAACGTAACGGTCATTTAGGATATTGAATTTCAAGATTTTAGCTACTTTCTGCAGGTTCCTGTGTGCCTGGTATTATGCAACTGAAATAGTACTTCTAATGGAAAGTTTTAAAAATGCGAACGTAACGGTCATTTAGGATATTGAATTTCAAGTTTGTAGCCACTTTCTGCAGGTTCCTGTGTGCCTGGTATTATACAACTGAAATAGTACTTCTAATGGAAAGTTTTAAAAATTTGAACGTAACGGTCATTTAGGATATTGAATTTCAAGTTTGTAGCTACTTTCTGCAGGTTCCTGTGTGCCTGGTATTATACAACTGAAATAGTACTTCTAATGGAAAGTTTTAAAAATTTGAACGTAACGGTCATTTAGGAAATTGAATTTCAAGTTTGTAGCCACTTTCTGCAGGTTCCTGTGTGCCTGGTATTATACAACTGAAATAGTACTTCTAATGGAAAGTTTTAAAAATTTGAACGTAACGGTCATTTAGGAAATTGAATTTCAAGTTTGTAGCTACTTTCTGCAGGTTCCTGTGTGCCTGGTATTATACAACTGAAATAGTACTTCTAATGGAAAGTTTTAAAAATTTGAACGTAACGGTCATTTAGGATATTGAATTTCAAGTTTGTAGCTACTTTCTGCAGGTTCCTGTGTGCCTGGTATTATACAATTGAAATAGTACTTCTAATGGAAAGTTTTAAAAATTTGAACGTAACGGTCATTTAGGAAATTGAATTTCAAGTTTGTAGCCACTTTCTGCAGGTTCCTGTGTGCCTGGTATTATACAACTGAAATAATACTTCTAATGGAAAGTTTTAAAAATGCAAACGTAACGGTCATTTAGGAAATTGAATTTCAAGTTTGTAGCCACTTTCTGCAGGTTCCTGTGTGCCTGGTATTATACAACTGAAATAGTACTTCTAATGGAAAGTTTTAAAAATTTGAACGTAACGGTCATTTAGGAAATTGAATTTCAAGTTTGTAGCCACTTTCTGCAGGTTCCTGTGTGCCTGGTATTATACAACTGAAATAGTACTTCTAATGGAAAGTTTTAAAAATTTGAACGTAACGGTCATTTAGGATATTGAATTTCAAGTTTTTAGCTACTTTCTGCAGGTTCCTGTGTGCCTGGTATTATACAATTGAAATAGTACTTCTAATGGAAAGTTTTAAAAATTTGAACGTAACGGTCATTTAGGAAATTGAATTTCAAGTTTGTAGCCACTTTCTGCAGGTTCCTGTGTGCCTGGTATTATACAACTGAAATAGTACTTCTAATGGAAAGTTTTAAAAATTTGAACGTAACGGTCATTTAGGATATTGAATTTCAAGTTTTTAGCTACTTTCTGCAGGTTCCTGTGTGCCTGGTATTATACAACTGAAATAGTACTTCTAATGGAAAGTTTTAAAAATTTGAACGTAACGGTCATTTAGGATATTGAATTTCAAGTTTTTAGCTACTTTCTGCAGGTTCCTGTGTGCCTGGTATTATGCAATTGAAATAGTACTTCTAATGGAAAGTTTTAAAAATTTGAACGTAACGGTCATTTAGGAAATTGAATTTCAAGTTTGTAGCCACTTTCTGCAAGTTCCTGTGTGCCTGGTATTATACAACTGAAATAGTACTTCTAATGGAAAGTTTTAAAAATTTGAACGTAACGGTCATTTAGGATATTGAATTTCAAGTTTTTAGCTACTTTCTGCAGGTTCCTGTGTGCCTGGTATTATACAACTGAAATAATACTTCTAATGGAAAGTTTTAAAAATTCGAACGTAACGGTCATTTAGGAAATTGAATTTCAAGTTTGTAGCCACTTTCTGCAGGTTCCTGTGTGCCTGGTATTATACAACTGAAATAGTACTTCTAATGGAAAGTTTTAAAAATTTGAACGTAACGGTCATTTAGGAAATTGAATTTCAAGTTTGTAGCCACTTTCTGCAGGTTCCTGTGTGCCTGGTATTATACAACTGAAATAATACTTCTAATGGAAAGTTTTAAAAATGCAAACGTAAAGGTCATTTAGTAAATTGAATTTCAAGTTTGTAGCCACTTTCTGCAGGTTCCTGTGTGCCTGGTATTATACAACTGAAATAGTACTTCTAATGGAAAGTTTTAAAAATTTGAACGTAACGGTCATTTAGGATATTGAATTTCAAGTTTTTAGCTACTTTCTGCAGGTTCCTGTGTGCCTGGTATTATACAATTGAAATAGTACTTCTAATGGAAAGTTTTAAAAATTTGAACGTAACGGTCATTTAGGAAATTGAATTTCAAGTTTGTAGCCACTTTCTGCAGGTTCCTGTGTGCCTGGTATTATACAACTGAAATAGTACTTCTAATGGAAAGTTTTAAAAATTTGAACGTAACGGTCATTTAGGATATTGAATTTCAAGTTTGTAGCTACTTTCTGCAGGTTCCTGTGTGCCTGGTATTATGCAACTGAAATAGTACTTCTAATGGAAAGTTTTAAAAATTTGAACGTAACGGTCATTTAGGAAATTGAATTTCAAGTTTGTAGCCACTTTCTGCAGGTTCCTGTGTGCCTGGTATTATACAACTGAAATAGTACTTCTAATGGAAAGTTTTAAAAATTCGAACGTAACGGTCATTTAGGAAATTGAATTTCAAGTTTGTAGCCACTTTCTGCAGGTTCCTGTGTGCCTGGTATTATACAACTGAAATAGTACTTCTAATGGAAAATTTTAAAAATTCGAACGTAACGGTCATTTAAGAAATTGAATTTCAAGTTTGTAGCCACTTTCTGCAGGTTCCTGTGTGCCTGGTATTATACAACTGAAATAATACTTCTAATGGAAAGTTTTAAAAATTTGAACGTAACGGTCATTTAGGATATTCAATTTCAAGATTTTATCTACTTTCTGCAGGTTCCTGTGTGCCTGGTATTATACAACTGAAATAGTACTTCTAATGGAAAGTTTTAAAAAATTGAACGTAACGGTCATTTAGGATATTGAATTTCAAGTTTTTAGCTACTTTCTGCAGGTTCCTGTGTGCCTGGTATTATACAATTGAAATGTTACTTCTAATGGAAAATTTTAAAAATTTGAACGTAACGGTCACTTAGGAAATTGAATTTCAAGTTTGTAGCCACTTTCTGCAAGTTCCTGTGTGCCTGGTATTATACAACTGAAATAGTACTTCTAATGGAAAGTTTTAAAAATTTGAACGTAACGGTCATTTAGGATATTGAATTTCAAGTTTGTAGCCACTTTCTGCAGGTTCCTGTGTGCCTGGTATTATACAACTGAAATTGTACTTCTAATGGAAAATTTTAAAAATGCAAACGTAACGGTCATTTAGGAAATTGAATTTCAAGTTTGTAGCCACTTTCTGCAGGTTCCTGTGTGCCTGGTATTATACAACTGAAATTGTACTTCTTATGGAAAATTTTAAAAATGCAAACGTAACGGTCATTTAGGATATTCAATTTCAAGATTTTATCTACTTTCTGCAGGTTCCTGTGTGCCTGGTATTATACAACTGAAATAATACTTCTAATGGAAAGTTTTAAAAATTTGAACGTAACGGTCATTTAGGATATTGAATTTCAAGTTTTTAGCTACTTTCTGCAGGTTCCTGTGTGCCTGGTATTATGCAACTGAAATAGTACTTCTAATGGAAAATTTTAAAAATGCAAACGTAACGGTCATTTAGGAAATTGAATTTCAAGTTTGTAGCCACTTTCTGCAGGTTCCTGTGTGCCTGGTATTATACAACTGAAATAATACTTCTAATGGAAAATTTTAAAAATGCAAACCTAACGGTCATTTAGGAAATTGAATTTCAAGTTTGTAGCCACTTTCTGCAGGTTCCTGTGTGCCTGGTATTATACAACTGAAATTGTACTTCTAATGGAAAATTTTTAAAATTTGAACGTAACGGTGACTTAGGATATTGAATTTCAAGATTTTATCTACTTTCTGCGGGTTCCTGTGTGCCTGGTATTATACAACTGAAATAGTACTTCTAATGGAAAGTTTTAAAAATTCGAACGTAACGGTCATTTAGGAAATTGAATTTCAAGTTTGTAGCCACTTTCTGCAGGTTCCTGTGTGCCTGGTATTATGCAACTGAAATAGTACTTCTAATGGAAAATTTTAAAAACGCAAACGTAACGGTCATTTATTAAATTGAATTTGAAGTTTGTAGCCACTTTCTTCTGGTTCCTGTGCGCCTGGTATTATACAATTGAAATGTTACTTCTAATGGAAAGTTTTAAAAATTTGAACGTAACGGTCACTTAGGAAATTGAATTTCAAGTTTGTAGCCACTTTCTGCAGGTTCCTGTGTGCCTGGTATTGTGCAACTGAAATAGTACTTCTAATTGAAAATTTTAAAAATGCAAACGTAACGGTCATTTAGGAAATTGAATTTGAAGTTTGTAGCCACTTTCTGCTGGTTCCTGTGTGCCTGGTATTATACAATTGAAATATTACTTCTAAATGTAAATTTTAAAAATTTGAACGTAACGGTCATTTAGGAAATTGAATTTCAAGTTTGTAGCCACTTTCTGCAGGTTCCTGTGTGCCTGGTATTATGCAACTGAAATAGTACTTCTAATGGAAAATTTTAAAAATGCAAACGTAACGGTCATTTAGGAAATTGAATTTCAAGTTTGTAGCCACTTTCTGCAGGTTCCTGTGTGCCTGGTATTATACAACTGAAATAATACTTCTAATGGAAAGTTTTAAAAATGCAAACGTAAAGGTCATTTATTAAATTGAATTTGAAGTTTGTAGCCACTTTCTTCAGGTTCCTGTGTGCCTGGTATTATACAACTGAAATTGTACTTCTAATGGAAAATTTTAAAAATTCAAACGTAACGGTCATTTAGGAAATTGAATTTCAAGTTTGTAGCCACTTTCTGCAGGTTCCTGTGCGCCTGGTATTATACAACTGAAATTGTACTTCTAATGGAAAATTTTAAAAATTCAAACGTAACGGTCATTTAGGAAATTGAATTTCAAGTTTGTAGCCACTTTCTGCAGGTTCCTGTGCGCCTGGTATTATACAACTGAAATAGTACTTCTAATGGAAAATTTTAAAAACGCAAACGTAACGGTCATTTATTAAATTGAATTTGAAGTTTGTAGCCACTTTCTTCTGGTTCCTGTGTGCCTGGTATTATACAACTGAAATTGTACTTCTAATGGAAAATTTTAAAAATGCAAACGTAACGGTCATTTAGGAAATTGAATTTCAAGTTTGTGGCCACTTTCTGCAGGTTCCTGTGTGCCTGGTATTATACAACTGAAATTGTACTTCTAATGGAAAATTTTAAAAATGCAAACGTAACGGTCATTTAGGAAATTGAATTTCAAGTTTGTGGCCACTTTCTGCAGGTTCCTGTGTGCCTGGT
Source organism: Chymomyza procnemis (assembly GCA_035046065.1). Classification (NCBI taxonomy): domain Eukaryota; kingdom Metazoa; phylum Arthropoda; class Insecta; order Diptera; family Drosophilidae; genus Chymomyza; species Chymomyza procnemis. Next base: position 38,671 of record JAWNOJ010000030.1, read on the forward strand.
ATTATACAACTGAAATAGTACTTCTAATGGAAAATTTTAAAAACGCAAACGTAACGGTCATTTATTAAATTGAATTTGAAGTTTGTAGCCACTTTCTGCTGGTTCCTGTGTGCCTGGTATTATACAACTGAAATTGTACTTCTAATGGAAAATTTTAAAAATGCAAACGTAACGGTCATTTAGGAAATTGAATTTCAAGTTTGTAGCCACTTTCTGCAGGTTCCTGTGTGCCTGGTATTATACAACTGAAATAGTACTTCTAATGGAAAGTTTTAAAAATTTGAACATAACGGTCATTTAAGAAATTGAATTTCACGTTTGTAGCCACTTTCTGCAGGTTCCTGTGTGCCTGGTATTATACAACTGAAATAGTACTTCTAATGGAAAGTTTTAAAAATTTCAACGTAACGGTCATTTAGGAAATTGAATTTCAAGTTTGTAGCCACTTTCTGCAGGTTCCTGTGTGCCTGGTATTATACAACTGAAATAGTACTTCTAATGGAAAGTTTTAAAAATTTGAACATAACGGTCATTTATTAAATTGAATTTGAAGTTTGTAGCCACTTTCTGCAGGTTCCTGTGTGCCTAGTATTATACAACTGAAATAGTACTTCTAATGGAAAGTTTTAAAAATTTGAACATAACGGTCATTTAAGAAATTGAATTTCAAGTTTGTAGCCACTTTATGCAGGTTCCTGTGTGCCTAGTATTATACAATTGAAATAGTACTTCTAATGGAAAGTTTTAAAAATTTGAACATAACGGTCATTTAAGAACTTGAATTTCAAGTTTGTAGCCACTTTCTGCAGGTTCCTGTGTGCCAGGTATTATACATTCACGAATGCCGTCGTAAAAGGCAAAAACTCAGAGATACTTAAATCAGACTTGAAACAAAGTACTGATATAATATACGGTGAAGGTCAAATGCGCTCACACTTTCAGGCTTACAACAGAGTCGTCTTGTGTGTGTAGATTTGATTAATAATTCAATAATTTAACTTAACTATTTGTGTGTTTTTCTTCTTTTCTTGTAACTTTAATTGGAACCACTGTGCGTCATTTTAATGTCACCCCAATGCCTCATGCAACACGCTTGCACAATTTGCCCGGAATCATTCCCGCCACATGCAGATTAATATCAGCTTTGATAGCTGCTTTTAATTATCAACAATGCCAGTAGTGATGGTAAAGGCAAAATTGATGGCCTGTCCTCTAATAAGCAAAGCACATTAATAGTTATGGCTAGCATGTTTGGCATTGCACACGCATAGGTGCCAGCACAGATTACCGATTGTGGGATGGAAGCGGAGTCATGGGATCCGGTAGTTAGTTTGAAAGACGGCAGGACGAAGTGCCTGACGCTCACGCAGCTTATGGCTTCTTTACGGCGACGTAATTCTTGATTTTGCAAACATTTTATGCTGATGCGAAAACATTAACTAAACTACCAATACCAAGAATAATAGCAAGTATTTGAATGTGGATGAGCAGTAGCAGGAGGCAAATGATAGTGACACCGCATAAAACGCATAGCGGTTACTTGGGCGTTATGCCTTAATGCCCTTCGCCAAAGTAATTCCAAATACCTAATTACGACCTAAATTCGTGTTGACTTTAGGAAACCGTTTTGTCATATGCTGCGGAATATTCAATCAAATGCAAGGATATTATAGTTTTTTAATAGACTTATTTTCTTCTTTTCTTGGGATAATATCAAGGGTCATATTGGGTTGTATGGTTTATGTTTGTGATAGACATGGCAAAGTCGGAATCACCGCGCAACAAAATGAAGTACAACAATTACGATCAAGAGAAAGTAAAAAAAGGACAGCCGGAAAAATCACATAACAAGAACCTTGAAACTCTCAATTTCTCTCTGAGTTTGCATAACAGATGCAAACAGTCAGGAGGCCTTATTTTAGGTAAAAATCTCTCTTGGTTTCTTTGTTTTAACCGAATCCTGTCTAGTGTCGCAAACATAAAGCATTGATATTTGCTTTCTTTTCACTTTTCCCGTGTGAAATTTGTTTAAACAATTGCAGCAAATTGTCACTCGCAATCGGGAAATCTTTTGTATAACTTTTAGTCAGAAAGGTAGTGTGCTGGTATTCAAATATATATTTTTTTTTATCAAAAGCTTGATTTAGACTTTAATATGACTGCTGCATACTACTTACTACTTGCTTTATACAGGCGTTATATTTACTTTTCGAAATACGAAAACAGATGCTGAGTAAACCCGCTCGATCATTTCATACATCGACAACAAAAGCAAATCATCCACAATACAAAATAATTTTATAATTTTTCAGTTGTAAAGTTGTAAATAACTAAACTCTGTAAATTACTTATTGTTCACTAGCTTAAGAAATTGTAATAGTCTTGGGAAAAGCAAATTCATAAATAAAATAATTTTATGGTGTTATTTATCATCAGCTGCATAAATCAAGCCAAATCCATAGTCTGGAACTTCATAGACTATATCTAATGCGATTGATTAATTTTACCTATTTAGTTTCAATAAATTTATTTTAAGCTAATTTCAAGTTTATATTATTTAGACAGATATTGAATATTTAGTTCATTAATTGACAATTATTCTGCATTTCGAAATTTTAGCAAAAGTAAAAGCTTGTCGACGACCTGAAGATATCAGCATTTAAAGCAATGTGTTGTGCAATATAACCATTCCCGTCTAGCTTTAAGTCAACACTCTTTATTATAATATTGGTATTATTTTTATTATTATTAACTCTTCTCCCGGTCTTTTCGCTTTCGATGAAAATGATGCGCTTCTTTCTGAATGAACTTTAGGATAAGCTAAGTAGCAGGTGCAACGCCAAACAAAGACAATTTAATATAATAACTAGATTAGCTTCTAAATATATGTAAACTTTCGTAAATAATTAAACACATATTCATAATATTATGGCATAGAACACTTTTGCCCTTCGATGTAACAAAAACTCTTACTCATTCTTAACTCCAAGAAACAATTTCAATACTACCTGGCACTCTTCTCGTAAGAGAGACAGTTTTTCTTCACAAACAACTTTTTAACATTATATCCATTCAATAGCCGTGGAAGCTCTATAAACATTTTTTATTTTACTTTTTAGACTTACTTTTATCTATCCCAACGACCCCACGTGTATTCCTGATAATTACATCTATTATTTCTTAACTTAATGTTCTAGGCTGCTGCTGCAAAATAAAAAACCGGTTGTTCATGAGAATGAATTGGAATCTAATCGCTATTTTAAAAGAGATAACACAGAGATCCTACAATGAAGTTGACTGCTGTTTAGTTTTTCTTCATTACGTGTCGAATCTGAGAACAATATACCTGTTCGAGTCAGATGCCAAAAAATGGTTGATGTCAGAAATTTCACCTATCTAGGTAGTGCCTTATCATCGGATGGTGGAGCCAAAAAAGATACGCTCCATTGCTAAGCTGCGTCAGGAATTGCAAGCAGGAACATAAGTAGCACCACAAGAAGGAAAATATTCAATGCATGTGTCAAGTCGGTGATGCTTTATGGCTCGGAAACTTGGCTGACAACAGTATCTGCAAAAGCTACGTTGCAAGCCTTTGTGAATAGATGTTTAGGCATTATACTGCAGATATGATGGCCTAACATCATGAGCAACCAAGATCTATGGAGAAGAACCATATATAAATAAGACGGGAATTAATCACTTGAACTGCGAGATAAAAGCTAAATTTTTTCAGCATAGCAACAATCGTTGAAATAAGAATCTTTCTCTTCTTATTCCCTTTTAATTTTTTAGTTTTCATATTTCATTTTCATATTTGCATAATTAATTAAAGAATATATCAGTTAAGCTACTATTAAATTTTACACTTAAAAAAGAAACAACACACTTTGGAAAAATATTATTATACATATAAATGCAAACAAACATATATACACGACATAATTATAATATGTCAGTTGTCAAGTTGTATAGGAACTATTCTCTATATTATTTTGTACACCAAAGACAATGAGAAAATTGCATGAAATAAAGAAATAATTTGAATTGAAATCGTTTACTTTATATTTAATATTATACCTTTTTTATTTTCATCGTACTGTCTTTTTTGTTCCATTTGACTTGCATTTCCAAATGGAGTCAACACCTCCTCATACCCGGCACCATATCCTTTCCTATACTAACATACCCATACTCACAACCACAGCCATTTCGCTAAAGCCTTGCACATTGTTTTGTATGTCCTTAATATGCTTGAGGACAATGTGAATTACAATTATATGGTGCAAATCCCAAGGTCAGCTTGGCACTCGCTGTAGTACACCAGAGTACCCCGAAGGCACCAACACAACAATAAAAACAGAATCAATCAGAAATAGCAAAAAAAAAAGTACAGAAGTCCACCCACTGATATTTGCCCACATACCAAAGCAAACCAATCCAGCATCCTGAATTTTCCCAATTTCAATACCTCACCTCATCCACAAAGCTTTCAATGACTTCACTTTCGACGCGCAAATGACAAAAGTTTGAGCTCGAGTGTTGATCTTTGGCAGCTGGCAGATGCATAGCCTCCCCGTTACTAGCAGGCGCAGGGGCAGGAGCCCTTGGCAACATCGTTAGGTGCTGTAAGTGGTATCCTTGAAAGTTTCACATGCAAAGACAGAAGCAACAGTAACAATAACAGTAACTACACTCACTTTAACCATTGGGCGTACCGCTCTCACATCCTCGACACAAGGACTGACAAACGGTAAAAGGTCATTAGAGCGACAGCTGTGGAATTCGGAACTAAAAACTTTATTTTTAGTCTAGTGCTGGCAAAGTTTATTGTTGCTTGGCATACATACATATAATATAAATGGTACTTAAATTTGTGAAAAATTATTTATTTTTCGAAATTTTTTAACTTTGAAAAATGCCTTGTTGAGTTGGATTTTGCTAAAGCTTAAGCGCTTAATAATCGAGGGTTTCTGTATCAAGACACCCCAAAAGTTGACAAAAAAAATATGGACAGTTTAGAAATGAGAAAAGAAGAAGCCTTCTACAAGTAAAAGTAAAGATTACATCAATAATGATTTCTGCCTGCGAATTTAAGACCCGAAAGAAACATAAAATCATGAGAATCATGAAGAAAAATATTTTTTTTTGCTCATTAAAAGTTATGTTTATTTTCAGTTTCCTAATTAAAATGAAAAATGTGTTTTCAACTACATACATTTTTTTGAAAAGAAACCGAATTATTCACGTTTGTATTTTGAAAATGATCTTGACACAAATCAGTCGTTATTGAACGACTTTGGCCGATAAAAGTATTAAATAATAAATTAATAAATAAATAAAAAATATACATAAAAATTGTTCGAAAAGCGTAGAGCTTTAAATCAATGAAATTACAGATCTCCCCTTAAGCGAAATTAAAAAAAAATATATATATTGGAAAAAACTCGTGTAACAGCTTTAATCACATGAAAAAAAAAAAAACAAATAAATAAATAAAGTTTAAAGGACGTTTTAAAAAAAATTTCACTTTCATGCAACGGCGTTTACATTGGCGATGATGCATACGAATCGAAAGATTTTTTTTTATTTTCGGAGAATTGCCTATAAGCGCAGGATTAACAAATTTTCCGATTAGAATTTAGTACCTTGATGATGTCAGTCAGATCGTTCTGAAAATTGTCGATTGAATTATATATTCAATTTATGGATATAAATCATGCAAATCTATAGACAAAATATTGCTGAGAAAAACGAATACTCGCACTTTCATACGAAACAGTACACTTTAATCTTGATTATACATCTGGTGATGATAGCTTATTAATCTAATTAAAAAGAAGAGATTTAAATGTTTATAGATGCTTTAAAACCTGAGCGAGAGCTTCTTCTACATTACCTTGTAGCATATTGGGCTGTTGTTGATGTATCCCTGTGGAAGAAGAGCAGCAAGGCGACAACTGCAGTTGGACTTAGCCACAAATCACACACTGTAAGGGACGTCGAAAGGATCGGACAGTTGAAAAAGTGTTTTGTGTCATGGGGAGCTCGGAGGCAATCGGGACATTGGTCAATTGTGCCAGGTGTGATCCGTGCTTCATAGGACTTTAAGAGTCTGCACCATCCCGATCTGATCTACGATAGGGTGGTTTGCGTTTCGCTAGGCAGCGGTAGTGGCGGCAGTGCGTCGAGACAAAATAAGGGACTTGGTGTTGTGGATCATTGGAAGCAAGAAGAAACTGAAAAAAGCTGCTTATGTTCTTTCACTCTAAGCATATCCGTTTTTTTATGCAAATGACCTAAATATGTCATCATATGGCATCTAGTGGCCGCGCGCAAGGCAATATTCTGGCTTACCTGTAGCTTACTTCACTGCGTTGAGCTTTTATTCGGCAGGGATGAATTTAGGATGTCTGTGAGCAGTATTGTATGATCTACAGTATCTAATGCCTTGGATATAACATTGACCATTGTCACCATTGAGACAATTTAAGATGTATGAGGTGATTTCAATTTGAGCCGTAGTGCTCAGGAAAGCAGGAAACCCTTCAGAGTATTTGCTAATGGTGATAGCAAAGAAATCGGCCGATAGGATGCACCTGGGTCTTTGTCCGGCTTTGGGATTGGGACCACTCTTGCATCTTTCCATATTGTCGGTATGGAAAGGGTATTATATAACTGGATGAGAAGCTTTGCAAAAAAAAGTCCATTACCCATTGACCAAACTTCTTGAGCATGAGCATCGAAGTGCTCTATCTGCCCGCCGAGAGACCATACTGTGAATATTTGCGCTGACCATGATAATGTCTTGCAAACTAGTACTGTTTCCTGCCAACCGTCGTCGTTAATAGTAACGAAATCTGATTGCTCTTAATCTCTCACCTGCTTTAACGGCGATTGAAAAGGCCTCTATGTAGGGGTCGATGGATTTGGGTTGGGAGGTTGGGCTTGGTTGGTACAAAATATCTTTTTATGTAATATAAGGGCCAGTCCCCCTTCTCCACTATGGCTGCGGTCACATCTAATGATGTTAAAGCAAATTGAAGCCTTAAGGGCACAGGTAGTCGGAAGTTTAGTCCCCTGAATGGTCGCAATGTTTATATTGGTGCGCAGCATATAGTCGGTTGGTTCGATAATTTTACTGCGCAACCCATTGCAATTCCATTGCAGTATCCTAAACGACTGGAATGTCACCATTGGGGTTTGGGAGGCAACAGACAGTTGAGGCTGGGTATTATTGAGCGATAAAGTTTGAAGATTATTGGTGACATTTGGGGGAGAGGATGTTCCACGTGTCGGACTAATGGTAGGCTGATGAAAATCTTGAGAACTGCATCTGCCGTTGAAATTTTCATTCCAATGCCCTACCTGGCCCAAACATTTGAAGTGGGACCAATTGTGGCAGTTTTTGCATTTGACCGATGCAACGAACCTTCAAAAGGTTCAGTCGCAGACAAGACAAGTCCAAACAACCCGGTTTGCCTTCCTCCACAAAGATGTGTGTTGGCTTTTGGCTAGGAGCACTGTTGATGTTCCTGCGTCCTTTCGTAACGTAGACCAGGCAAACATAGGAGGAACCCTGTTGTTGGGTTATTGAGCACCTCTTTGTAATACCAATCTCTGGATTTGTCCAACTGTTTTTTACCTAGCGAGTAGCTAAGGGGGGAGTTAAGAAGAATAACAGCAAAAAATATGACGAGTGGTATCGAGTTGATAAAGTGGTCTAAGTGTTGATGGACAAGTTGATAAGTTCTCGAGTTTGGAGCAAAACTGAACCATATTCAACTTACTAGTCAACCAATGACGTAATCAGTTATCAGTCCGTCCGTGAATCGTAAGTAGTAAGTTATCCATGAGCCATCATGGCCCAATTTGAAGTTAAGTAAAAATCTATGTAAAAACCTCTCATACCAAAGATTGGCAGTCGCGGCTAAACTGAGTCACATAGCACGTAGGGGTTTCTCTTAAAGCTTTTGGAGAGATTATTGCATCACTCAAATGTTTATTTCTAACCGAATTAAAGGGATTTAAAGGGATTAATATTATTTATAAACTATACCATTTGCTTACTCACATTTTGGTGGAATTATTACGAATATATATATAGATAAAATTTTCATTGTCAATTTTTCTTCATTATTATTATTTTTATCAAAAGAATACGTGTACATTCGATACTGCAATGATTTAAATCTGTCTACACAGATATAAATTTCGCGCGCAAGCATTGCCAGCCAGCTCAAGTCGGAGCATTGCCAGCGCAACGTGTCAACCGTTTTTATCAATACAGTCCACACTCTATCTCCCAATCGTTAAGCTTGCAAAAGAGGGATATGTATACATATGTATATATTCTATAGCTATTTTCTGAATGTGTCGGTGCAAAGACAAATCAAATGGTTGAATTTGTGCATGCAAATGGCAATGCTGATATGGAAGGCGGCTTTGTAAAATTGATTTTTTTTTTGATTTTTTGAACTTAAACGAAATCTGAATTTAATTCGAACACTTCAAATATTTACAGTGAATGAGAAAATAATAAATATTTATATTTATTTTAAAAATGTTTGCAATTAAAATTGTAATATATTTATGAACAGTTATTTCACAATAAGCATAATAAATATTTATTAATTATTTTATTAACACTTGCAAATATTTTATTTAATTTAAAACTAATGCCATCTTCATCTTTCGACAATGCCCAGCTAAGCAGCCGCAAAATTTGCCAATTTTTTATTTTAGGCATTCCTACCCTTTCTCAATATTTTTCTGCTATGACAATAAATCCATGGAGAAAAGTGTCAAAAAGGAAAAAGAGTATGCTTGCAGTCACCATTTAATTCGTGCCAAAAATCAAAGTTGCCAGCTTCAGCCTCAGGCAACTTAAGCGTTCCTGGCAATGAAAGGGACGGAGCAATTGGCTATTGCTATCCCATTCGTGTATATCATGCATTTGTTGGTTCTTTCATGGCAGCACACTTGGGTACATCTGTCGGCGTAGCTGAGTGGAATGCATGAACATCTGGAAGCGTGGAAGCATCTATTCTCGTTTGTTCCGAAAATATTTAATTTATTTTTTCACCCATCTGTTATAGATTGTGTTTTATTTTATTAATATCCTAAATAGCTAAATTAAATAATTTAAATTGTAGGCAAACATAATATTGCTGGAACATCACAAATTTTGCGTAATTAGAATAGACACACAACACACAGATGATCTTGCCCGACTTGGGTTCGCTTCTATATACAAAATGCTTAGCGACTTTGCCATCTATGCAAAGAAACAATACCTGATTTGAATTTAAATATAATTTCTCATTTATATGAATCACATTTTATTTTTAATTTTAATGTAATTAATTTGTACGCAAATTTTGATGTCTATATTCGAATTTTTCTTTTTTTCTAGTCGACTTGGATTGACTCTAAAGGCGCTAAATCAGCAGGCTTTTCTTTGGTGTTGGTTTATGCTGGGAAGGTTTGATCCAGTTATCTTCTATGTGGCACTAGCTCATAACATACAGCAGGGTATAGGAAATATTTGAGGTTTTAGGTACCTTGTCATGTTTGATCAAGAGCACAGCACGGCTTGATGGGGTGTTGTTACGGCTTTCGCACTGATTGGAGCTGCAAATATTTGCTTGCTTGCCTAGTTAATTTACAAAAGCCTCTCTGCCATAAATCTCTACGAAATTGCAATAGACCTTAATATATTCTGGTAATGGTTCCAACTATTCCATCTGATACCTTTTCATATACTAGACTTATCTGTGAATCTATCTTAGCTCCCCTTTTGCAAAGGGAGCTGCGATTAAACCAACTCTCTTGTCTTGGCAATTGAAACCTTTATTGCCTTGGCCATACAAATTTATAGAAATGTCACGAAGATAATTAAAAAGTGCGCTTTTTCTCTGCAACTTGTTTAGATTATAGATGCGACTACAAGAGCCTGACTTACTCGACAACATAAAAAACAAAAAAAAAATCGTGTATATTCAAAACTCACCCGATGCTTTAGCAAAGCAATTAAAGCAGATATTTCAATAAACAAACAATTTTGTAACTACAAATTAAAAAAAAGTGAAAAGTGAATAAAAATTTTTAAATTTACAATAAAAACACGATTCTTTGGTTTAATATAATTTCAAATTTACTTTCACTTTTTACCTATTTTCAAAACAATTGCTTAAATACACACACACATAAGTATGTATGTCTTCGTGTATTCACGAATTTATGCATACATAAATCTATAAATATTGGCCTGTATTTCGCCGAGGCTTCGTTACTCTGCTGCACTCTATGCACTAGTTCAATTGGAATTTGTACAACTGATAAATAGCTAAGCTTAAACTTAATACACACACATGTACACACAGACATAAAAAGTATATTTAGTCCGAAAATTATCTTAAAACTTTGCTTAACTTACAATAATAAACAGATATACCATAATACATGCAATAAAATAAATCTATAAATATTATATATGTATGTATATATAAGGGAATGCATAAGCGCATAAATAAGCATAGAACTCTCTTTGTCCATAAGACACTAATCAATAGAAATGATAGTAATGCTAACAGCTGCAATTGAATCCTATACATGTGTACTTAATATAAGCCTCAGCTGCTCGAACATTATTATTTTTTTTTTTTTGCCATTGTGATTTAGACGTTGGCTTAAACAACTTGAGCCGTTTATATAGTAACTAAGGGACAATGACAAGCAATGTATGAAGGTAACTAACTATAAGAGTCAGACTGCATACAGATTAGTGTAGGTTAAATAGACATTTCTGGCATTTTGTTATGCTTTAAGTTAATCTGCACGCTTTGGGAGAACATCTTGATGATACCATAGTTGTCGTTTGTGTAAACCTTTAGGAAGCTTGGAATATTCTTGTGCATTAGTTCATGACAAAACTGTGGATATTTGCGATAGGCAGGTTGCTTATCATCCCAGATGGAAAGTATATCACAATCGTCGCTGAAAACCAAAAAAAAAAATTTTCTACAATTAAAAAATTATGCAATACTGTTAATAAAAATTCATACGGTTTCTATGAAAATTTGACATTAAAAAGAAGAGTAATTAGTGGTCAACATGGCATTTTAGGCCAAGATGGTAAGAAAATGATATAATTAACTTTGAAAATATGCTATATTAGCATGGATGTCTGAAAACTCGCAACCTTTTATTATCTATTTTGCTTACTATTTCATCAGCATAATTAATGGGAAATATATTCAGGACAACGATTAAAGGCATGTAGGTTATAATTAGACCCCTTATCTGAAAATATCATTGTCCTTGCCATATCCGTAATCGAGGTGTTAATACAAAGGGATAGACAAAGGCAGCAGAATTCATAATTTTGGGCAGTGGCACTAACGCAATTGTCTATTACGCTTTGTCTATACGAAGTTTTCAGCCAAATTTATATACTTACCGCACTTCATCTGTGCATTCATCAAGTGATATGATCAAATATTGAATTTTTAATTGTGAGCACTGATTGTATATATCAGAAGATTGCTGTCTGCTATATATGGAATAAACATGTTCTGTGCGCTCCCTAAAATTAATAAATGAGAAAATGTTAGTAAGTGTAAAGCATTGTCAGCAAGCAATACCTACGCAATTTGACGCATTTCGATATGAGCATGATTAACAATCGGTCTCTTGGTGGTCAGATGCACGGTGCCAATAATCTCAACGGGTCCTACAAGACAACACATAAAATACATATATATTATATATATATGTTTTCAGGTCTACTTTTCGTATTCCATTTACCAGCAAAGACTGCATCTTGTTCTGTATTTAATTGAATCCATTCGAGCATACTATCTAAGTCATCGGTACTTTGCTGCTGCCGTGTGGGAAAGTATTCTTCATGTATATTCTGTAATAATAAACATGTTAACAATCGTTAAGACTAAGTCATATGCTTTCACTCACCACCATGCCCGGATCAAACATGCTGAGTAAAAACACAGCCAGTGAAACCGACCAGAAAATATTGCGTTGCCGATGATACCAGACTTTGGAACATACGGTGGGCACAATTACACAACCCTGAGTGAAGCTCAGAAAAAATAACTTGCGCACGGTCAATCCAATCAGCGTAAAGACAAGCATTTGCATAAAGCTATACATATAATGCAGATTCAGTATTTGTGCATTCGCAGTGGGCATGGCAGACGTATCTTCTTCATCGTTTGCAACTTCTTTAAATTGACAGCGACGAATTGTTGGCTTGCGTCGTTTGCAATTGTCCCTATCAAGTATTGGGTCTTCAGCATGGGTAGTATGACCTTGCGTTTTGGACGGTAACGTTTCATCAGTTTCGGCTTCACAATTAGGGTCTGGTTTACCTGCTAGCAGCTCTTCTTCGTCTTGTTCTGGCTCTTTGTCCGCTGGCTTTTGTACTTGTTTTAGCAGCTGTGCCGCTTCTTCAATTTGATTTTTTGGTTTAGCTATAGCTTCGTCAGCTTTACTAGCTTTGCGTTGCTCATCGCTATTGCGATGTATTTGCGCCTTAAGACGTTTTATATCCTCCATAAATTCGTCACGTTTCTGGGGTTTTTCTCGCTGCATTTTCGCCTTTTCACGCTTATAACGCTCGTAATCATATTGATAACGCTCGAGCAATTGAAAACACTTTTGCAGCTGTTGTTCGGTTTCTTTGTTGGACATGGCGCTCATGGACACATGATGCTCGTCAAAGAAGTCCTCCAGCACGTATTTTGTGGCACGCTCACGCTGCTCCTGTGTAGTAGATGCTGACACATTACTTTTGCGCCATTTGCGAAAGAACATAGCCAGCATGACAACACCGTACATACAGTAGGGTTTTACAATCAGCGTCTTAACCAATTGCCATAGTTCGGACCAGGCTAGGCGTGCGTAAAGCGGATTGCAAGCCGACAGATTGGTAACAAAATTTACCTTGCCCTGTAGCATCCAGTGTGCCCACAAATCGCAATAATGTATATAGGTGCTGTCCTGCAGACTTAACACACCGGACTTATTAAGCAAGCTTAGCACTTTTGCTTGTATGCTGCTGGCCAAGAGCAAGGCCAATAATATAAGCTTGGGTGAGAAATAGTCACCCTGCTCATTGTTGGCGCAGCGACGGCTACGCACCTTAAGTGCTAAAATGATAAGGAAAAGGCTAAGCGAAACGCTAAGCTGCCAGGTAAAAAGCATTTGTGTGTTGCCATGTGAGATGACAAAGGCAATGGCATTTCCCAGCAGATGTGATAGCGCGTAGTCCATGGCAAAGGCATTGGCAAGACTGACGGGCATAGAGCTAAAATTCCAAGAAGTCATTACGATCACTATTTGTGTGGTAAATATCACTGTGGAGAACTGCCAAGAGAGCAAGGCAAAGGCAGTGAAAGATGACATGGTAAAGATCTGAAAATAGCCTAAGCTTAGGAAGCGGAAGAATTGTAGTAATTTGACAAGACTTACCATAAAACACCGTGAAGTGTGACGCTTACGATGTATGACGCGCCCAATGCAAATGCAAAGATAAAACATTTGTAGAAATATAAACGGAAATGCAAAATTTTCACGTGCCAAAGGACGTTCATAGATCTTGGCGGCAAAAGAATGAAACATCAAGTACGAAATGACACCGTAAATGCCACCAAAAACATTCTCACTCAGCAACGTGCCATAGAGGTAGAGTACAAGCAACGTAAGACCACCCATAATCCAAACGAATTCGAAATAAAAGTGCATAGGCTGCAAGATAGGATTGTAGCCGTTGCGTACCGCATGAAAGAAGAAACTGTAAGAAAACAGGCGTGTGTGAAGAGATAAGCATAGATGGGCCACCATTGTAATTGTAAGAAGCACTTACGCTGCAACCAGCTCCGGCAGAACATAGAAACGCTGCAAAACATTGACGCTGTGCGGATACTCAATATCGGTGACATTCTTTAACTGCTCATAGCCATACCAAAAGTCGGGTCCATCCACCAAAGTCTTGTAAAACGTATAATAGAGCGCATCCTCGCGACGTAACATTGATTCACGCTCAAGCTGACTAAGATGTTGTATATTGGTGCGGGACTCAAAAATAACGCGCACATGTTGCATGTACAGGAAAAAGAAGCCTGAGCCTGAACAAACAAACGAATAATTAATTGTCGCTAAACCAATCACAATGGAACGTCCATCGTCCCATGATTATCCATTTACCAATTAATGCATGAGATACTATGACATATAAATTTGGCTCTCGCATTGTGCTGCGGATTGGCTCTTTAATAAAAAAAAATATTGTCTCCTTAAATTGGGGCACAGTTCAAGTTGATTAATCGCTTAACCATTATTTGTCTCACAATTTTTTGCTAGTTTTCAATAAAAACCCTTGGTGCATATGCCGTCCGAGGAGAAAAAACACAAAACAGCTGAGCATTGCGTGACAATCTTGCCGTATCGCCGAATCAAGAACAAGCAAGGCCAGGTGGCAACGTTGCGCACATAAATTACAATTTATCGCATTGCAGCTGTGCTTTGCAGTGCTTGGTCTTGCAACAGGTTCATTTATTTATTTATTTTCATTTTTTTTTGGGTTTTCGATGCAATTGAATTGAGAAGCAGTTAATTGTGGAACACTTATATGTTGCAATGAATCGTTACGCGGTGAGCTCTTTAGTGGGCCAAGGTTCGTTTGGCTGTGTTTACAAGGCATTGCGACGCGAGGATAATAAAGTTGTGGCTATTAAAGTTATTTCCAAGGTAAGGGTAGCAAAAATGTGCATTGGCAAAAGTGCATGGACGTATGTATTAGTATTGATTTTTGTACGCCTTTGTGTATGCTTGCAGCGTGGGCGCTCCAATCGTGAACTCAAAAATCTGCGCGGTGAATGTGATATACAAGCACGTCTTAAGCATCCAAATGTCATAGAAATGATCGAGTCTTTTGAATCAAAATTTGATCTGTTTGTGGTCACCGAGTTTGCTTTAATGGATTTGCATCGGTTTTTGTCGTTTAATGGCGCCATGCCGGAGGAGCATGCACGTCGTGTTATTTGCCATTTGGTCTCGGCGC
The DNA here is from genome assembly GCA_035046065.1 of Chymomyza procnemis. Lineage (NCBI taxonomy): Eukaryota > Metazoa > Arthropoda > Insecta > Diptera > Drosophilidae > Chymomyza > Chymomyza procnemis. The sequence goes on from JAWNOJ010000030.1 coordinate 53,750, forward strand.
TATATTATCTGCACTCGAATCGCATTTTACATCGCGATCTTAAGCCACAAAATGTACTGCTGGATAAAAACATGCATGCCAAGCTGTGTGACTTTGGCCTCGCTCGTAACATGACCATGGGCACACACGTACTTACCTCCATCAAGGGCACACCGCTGTATATGGCGCCTGAGCTGCTGGCCGAGCAGCCTTACGATCACCAAGCGGACATGTGGTCGCTGGGTTGCATAGCTTACGAAAGCGTCGCCTCACATCCACCATTCTGTGCCACTTCAATCATGCATTTGGTCAAACTAATCAAACACGAGGAGGTTAAATGGCCTAGCACACTGAGCAGCGAATGTCGGTCATTTTTGCAGGGTTTACTGGAAAAAGATCCCAGCATGCGTATTTCTTGGACGCAGTTGCTGTGTCACCCATTTGTTGAGGGAAAACTCTATATAGCCGAGGTACCAGCAGCACAAACATCACCCTTTATTAATCCACAAATCAAGGACGACTCAAATGCTAAGAAAGTTCAATCACAAAGGTAAGCTACATCGTTTAACTTAATGATATCAGTTTTATGTTTTATTGCTCTGTTTCACTTAGTCCTTGTGAAATTGATCTAAAAGACATGCTGGCCGTTTTAAAGCTAAGCGATGCCAATGCCTCCCAGCTAAATGTGACTACGTCTAGAGACAGCATCAATGCCATTGCGCCCAGCGATATTGAGCAATTGGAAACTGATGTTGAGGATAATATTAATCGCGTAGCCGTACCTTTTGCAGATGATTCCTTTAAAGAACTACCAAATGGTACTTTTATGGGAACGGCTGTGCCGCTTATAAATTCACAGATCTGTTTTATTAGCGGTAACAACAATATGATACTTAATCACTTGAACGACAATTTTGCAACGTGTGCAGCATCATCCAATCTGGAAAATGTCCAGGCACAAAGTTCGACGAAAAACAGTATTTCGAAATTAAAGTTGGGAATTAATTTGAAGCAATCACGTAGCAAGGATTTGCAAAAGCGTAAGCTTAGTCAAAATCTGGACAACTTTTCACTGCGCTTGGGTCAAATTATGGACGTAGAAATGCAACGCAAGACCATGGATCAGCTCAATATATTGGCGACACAACAACAGGAAAGAAAGCCAAAAGAAGCACAAACACCACAGACGCAGCAACAAACACAGCTTAAGCAATCCACTCAACGCTTTACAGATGAGAAGCAAAGCAACGAGTAAGTAACAAGCATACGCTACATCAAACAGATTGTATATACAAATTGATCTTATGAGCAGCAATACGCCGCCCTGTTTGCTACCCGGCTGGGACTCTTGTGATGAGTCGCAAAGTCCACCCATCGAAAATGATGAATGGTTGGCATTTTTGCATCGTTCTATACAGGAGCTGCTGGATGGTGAATACGACTCACTTAAGCAGCATAATCTGGTAAGTAGCTATGCTACTAAGTGTTGCTTTGCTTAATTTATAATTCCTAATTTCTTACACAGGTTAGCATAATTGTGGCTCCACTACGCAACTCCAAGGCCATACCAAAGGTGCTGCTGAGCGTGGCACAACTACTATCGTTGCCATTTGTTGTCGCTGATCCGCCTGTTGTCAGCGATGTTATCAAAAGCGTCTATATTGATGTTAAGTTGGTACCGAATCTTATGTACGCCTGCAAGCTGTTAGTATCCCAACGACAGCTAAGTGACTCAACATCCTCGTTGCCCGCCGCCGCACAATCGTTAACACAATTGTCACGCACTTTGCGCAGCATTTCCGAACTAAGCACTGAGGAGATAAGCACAGCATGCAGTCTTTACGAGCTTGTCTGTCATCTGGTGCACTTGCAGCAACAATTTCTCACACAATTTTGCGATGCCGTTGCCATACTTGCGGTCAATGAATTGTTTATAAGCTTTTTAATGCACGGTAAGTGCTGGTTGGTCCATTGATTGGTTGCATCCTTTTTCGTATTGTGTCGGCACTTTAATTAATTAATTTATTTCTTGCAGATTTTATGAACAGTTCCGCTGTGCGTTTGGCCAACTGTGTGCTGGCGCTGTTTTGCTGTGTGCTACGCGAATTACCTGAAAACGCCGAGCTGGTGGAGAAAATCATATTCAATCCCAAACTGCGTTTTGTCACATTGCTGCAAAATACTAACGAACTGTTGCGACAACGTGCCTGCATGCTGTTGCGTTTGTTGGCGCGTTTTAGTCTGCGCGGCGTGCAATGTATTTGGTCAGTGGAACTTAAAAGCACGCTGGAAGATTTGGCTGGTCAAAAAACACATGCAGCGCTAAGCAATGAAGCTACGGGCACATTGGAGGAGCTAAGTCAATTTAGCTTCTTTGTTGCCTAGCATAGGGACAATTTTTATAGCAGCAGTCTAGTTAATACCAATTTATCGCTATTAAATGATAACCAACGAAATCAACAGCAACTTACGAAGAAGCACTACAAATAGTCGGTTGATCGAGTGTGTCATGCTGCGAGTTGTTACATAGTACATATGTTGCACAACATTCAGCACTTATAGTAATACTATATACACAATAGCAGTATTTTTTTTTCTGGAAGTATAGCAGTTATTTTGTGTGTATTCATTTACAAGATTATAACAATTAGCCAAATAATTCTTGTAGATTATTTTGAAAGTAGTCGATGAGATCGTTTAGATAAACGCCAAACCGATCAATGTTAAACGTATCATCATTGCAGTCCTGTTCATACATCTCATTCAGTTTTGATATATCCTTTTCGGAGAGGCCACGACGTTGACCCAGCGAGGCATATGGATCCTACAAAAAGTTAACTTTTAGTTTAATGTATGTATATGTAAACTCTTGATATGTTTCAATGTTCAGATTTTATGACTATTAAATTGCTACAAATGTATACAGCATATGGCTTATGTTTTGCTGCCCCACTTACCAGCGGCTCTATGGTGGGCTGCCCATTTTTACTGAACGCCTTACCGCTGTAGTGCATGACGCTCTGGTAGTCATACTCTACGCCAAAGTTGGTTATGTGCGTTCGTGCGTATTTATTGAAATTGTGCGCGTGTCCGTCGAGTATGTTTGCCCAATTAATTTTGACATACTCATCACGTTCGGTGGCGCTTTGCTGATGATAAAATCCCAATGCATGCAGCAGCTCATGCACCACCACGCCATGTGTTACACACTTGGGCGTATTTAGATTAAGTATTTGGCCACCTTGGCGGCGACCCACGCTAGACCAGCAGCCGGAGTAGTTACCTTTAATAACTAGCCAATGCTTATCTCCCGTTTGATAGGGGCGAAAGCGTATGCAGGTTTTTTTGTGATACTCCTTGAAGGCATTCAGTATGGTCATTGTCTGATTGGTTGCTGTGCGGCGGCTTTTATTACTTTGGATTTTCTGTGATAACCGACAACTTACAAAAATCTTGTGTATCTATATAAAAGGGCACCGTACCCTCAGGCCAGGTTAGGCGCTCGTTAAGCAATCCATTGCGTATAAACTCGCGATGCAGCATTATGTCGCCCTCGAATAATCCGCAGTGTTCCCAAATATTGCTTTCACTGTCCTCGGTCCAATAATCAAATGCGGGACCTGCAAAATGCAAGGCGAACTACAATGTGTTCCAATATCGCAGCTACTTGCAGTTACCACATACTGTTGTGACGTTTAAGCATAAGCATATTGGCGCCCCATCGTGGCAGTGGTGGTATTGTCAGTGGCCAGCGATCTCTTGATATGGACGTGGGCTCTGGCGCTATCGTACTCCCGATTAGAGCCAGTGCTGTGATGGCTCCTCTTAGCCACTGTCTTATATGAACCGGTACACGCTTTGGCATTATGTTGACAAAAGAGACATCGAACGGCCTGCTTTGTCGCTTTTATATCGTCAATTTTGGGTGCGTCGCAATTTGCATATGTGGACGGACGGCAAGCTTTCTGCATGCGTGTGTACGATTCATTGAAAGTAATTGTTGGGACCTATGTTGATGGTTTGGTCACAATTTCAACGCCCACATGACTTGCCGCTAACGAACTGCTGCGAAGTACATACATATGTATGTAGATACATACATACATATATTACAATACATTGCCACGGGAATTTTAATTTGTTTCTTCAGCTTACGTTGTAGAAATCACAAAAAAAAGGAAAGGATTTATTGTTTTAAGAGATTTATGTGTCTAAAAGTTATACTATGAACATGTATGAGAGAGCTGCCAGTAGTTACAAGCCAGACTCATTTTGGAGTACTGGTCACAATGCAGGGACACTTACTGCCGTAATCTTAGCATTCAAACCAGTTGCATTTTCCATCTTGTACAAGAGTGTGCGAGAGTCAAAAATAATGAAATGTTTCAGATCGAGCCCGTTTCAATATAAAAGTGATATGATGCATATAGGATTAGGTTCCATCACTCATCTGTAGATTAAAAGATGTGGCGTCTTGTGTAACGATATCCATAACAAACAAATATGGATCAAACGATTTCTCACTTTCTCTCTTATACGTTTTTTAGATTTATTTGCCCTTTTCTAATGGTAGTTATCAGAATCGCTTTGAAAATTTGTATTCATATATATATATATCTATAGTGTCACCTCTACCCAATTATACCACTAAGAATATGTCAAGGCGATATGTGAACATAAGCTCAAGTGAATAGTCTCACTGACACAGAATCATACGCATAGTGACACACTACAGCTGGCACCAACTAGTCGCACGAACTCTTCCAGAAAACGTTGTAATATTAGAAGCCAGTCGAAAAGTGGATGCAAGCACTCTGGACCTTGCATCACTCACTCAGTTGAAGTAACAAACAAAACCAGCCATCATGGGAAAAGGCCAAAGATGAGCAATGTCACGTACAAGAACTTTGAAACTGGCAAAACCATCGGTTTAACCGAGTCCAGTCTTTTGGAGATCACAAAATGAAGGTTTACCCTCTGTAGTTTTTGTTCCATTAACTAAAGGTTGCATCCCAACAATCTGTATCAATAATTAGTTGATTTAAGTGATTATAAATAGAGCTCATAATTCACACTCGTTTGATTCTAATAAAAAATATTGAGCTGAGAAAGATGCAACAACCTAGATAATAATTTCAATGGAAATCTACTATTCTCTAATTTTATAGATATTACCAATTTACCTATTGTCTAAAGACAGATTGTAAATAAAATGTTGTATATAAAAAAAAATTAAATATTATATTGTATTCAAAAAGCTATAATTGGAAATTATTTTCTTCTTCTAATAAATAATATATATATATATATATATATATATATATATATATATATATATATATATATATATATATATATATATATATATATATATATATATATATATATATATATATATATATATATATATATATATATATATTTCCAATTATAGCTTTTTGAATACAATATAATATTTAATTTTTTTTTTATATACAACATTTTATTTACAATCTGTCTTTAGACAATAGGTAAATTGGTAATATCTATAAAATTAGAGAATAGTAGATTTCCATTGAAATTATTATCTAGGTTGTTGCATCTTTCTCAGCTCAATATTTTTTATTAGAATCAAACGAGTGTGAATTATGAGCTCTATTTATAATCACTTAAATCAACTAATTATTGATACAGATATATATATATATATATATATTTTAATTTAAAAATGTTTATTTTTTGCAAAGTTTTATATTTAAAAGAAAATGTGAAAAATAATTAAAATTTAAAAGAAAACTTACTCTTATTAAACAAAGGTATATTTGATCAATATACTAAACGATAAAATTATATCGTAGAACTTATGGAATCGATTGGATTCTACTACTTTTTTGGTATTGTATTAAGACAACATGATATCAATATGAGGAGAAGGAGAATAGCATTTTATCTGATTTTTTATTAATTTTATAATACGTGCAAAATGATGAAATTTTCAAAAGTTACAGCAATCCAAATCGAAAAAATGAAAATTTTGACAATTTTTAAGAATATGAATTTTTTTTGGGTGCCCTGGTGTACGAAGCGTCTCCAAACGCCTGTCTACACAACTGTCCATCTCAACCTTCCCGTGGGGGCTAATGTTCTTCACTAATGAGGCAATAGAGACCGAGTGCTCAGCGGTTTATCTAAACCCCTCCATCCGTTTTACAGGGAAAAGACTGTAGTACAAACAGGAAGTTCGGGCAAGTTTGCAGGCCTGATCTCAATTAAATACTCACCTGAAAACTGCAGCCCTGCTACCAAACTAGGTCGCTCTGGATTAATCTACTATTGCGTCTGAAAAACTTAACGATTCGTGTATTCACAAGATTAGCCTCCAATAACAACAACAAAAGTCTGATGACGAACAATGGCAAACGAAAAAGGAAAGGAGTAGAACAATGGAATGTTAGAACCCAGCAGAAGTCAGGTGGAACGAAAGTGAAAAAGTGACCAATAACAGAGGAGACTTGTTTTTCTTCTAAGGTATACCCAACGCAGATGATCCACACATGCGCGGTGTTGCCATACATTTGGGCAAACGAATGCTGAACACCCTGATGTCTTGGAAGGCCTGAGGCGAAAGATTAATAAGTGCCTGTCTACGAGCTAAAGGAAAAAATATAACAATTGTACAGGCTCAAATTCAAATTTTATCGCCAAAATTAAATCTGTCCTCATACACGGCTGTGAGACCTGGCTCACCACTCAAACAACAACTAAAAAATAATAAACATTTAGTAATGGTTGCTTGCGTAACATATGTTGCATCTGCTGGATCGGAACTATATCGAACCAATGACTGTGGGAAGTTTGCGGAAAAAGCCCGTTGAAAAGGAAATCGCGAAGCGCAAATATGGATGGTTGGGTCATACCCTACGCAAAAATTTCAAAGAAATTCCCCACGCAGTACTGAAGTGGAATCCTCAAGGCTGCAGAGGTAGTGGAAGAAATAGGGACAATTGGACGACGTTTACCAAAATAATCTATGATTAGACAATATTTTTTATTGTTGAAAATAATGAATATGTCATTAAATAATAATAATAAAATTAATTAAATGTTTTATTTGATTTCTATGGCATTAACAAATTTTTTTAACAATTTTACAAAAAATATTTTTTTTTACAAAAATTTACAGTCGTTTGTGAAAACTGTACACAAACGAAAAACCATTGCAAATAATAAAAATTTGAATTTTTTCTACTGGACTTCAAAACATGCGATTTTTTAAATTAACCAAGAACACCATATTTTTTAATTTAAAACAAAGAAAGGCGAGTTATTTATATAACTTAAAAATTTATGTTGCATTTGCAGAATCGTTAATTTGATCGCAAAATAGTATCTTTAGAACTATATACTTTTCATGAATACCGCACACCACAGTTTCAACTATCGTGAACCGTAATTATAAAAAAAATACAAATATTTTCTTACTCACTCGCCCGATCTTGCTTTCTTAAGGCACCAGTTTTACTTTTACTTCAATTCATTTTAATTCTGTTGTGTTTTTCGTTTTTTGTTCATTTGGTATATACAATTTTGAGTGGGATATTGAGTTATGGGCGACAACAGCGCTCATGTATGAATTTAGCACAATGACAGGCGTCATTGTCGATTTAAGCCACTTGGCCAAGATCATAAGTGTGTCCCGCGTTGGCTGCTTTTGCGTGCTGTCGAATGTTGACTTGGAAACCAAATCAACTTTCAGCTTGAAAACCAAATCGATCGTCAGTTGTCGGGCGGCGGCTTGGGAGTTCTTTGAACCAGCCTGAACGCTTGATGGAATCAAATGATTGCTGGATTGTTTATTTGTTTTGAGTGAGCAATCAGTGCAAAACTCTGGATTGGCGCTACAAAAGTAACCACAAACAAGTCCTCCGTTTCTCTGACCCAGACCCAGACCCAGACCGCAGCACAATAAGTGGGGCAGCAGTATAATAAAGCCCTTCTGCTGTGAAGCCCACTGTAGCCACTGTGGTGGCAGTGACCCCGGCTACTTTGTTGCATATTGTAAGATATTTGAGGCGTTGAAGAAATGTGAAATAATTATTGGGAAACTTTCAATTTTGAGGCCTTCTCACCCATAACATACACAAATTTATGAATTTTTACCATGCCATTTCAACTATCCAAAAGTTATGATGTCTATTCTAGCTTTAATTATTTACTGATATTATCTGAAATAGCTAACGAGAGTAACAGACTATTTGATTTTTCCAATAATTCTTGATTTCGTAAAAACTTTGATTATCCAAGGTTAATAAATTTTCAAAATTTGTATTTTTTTTACTTAAACTCTAAAAAGGTCATTAAAAAACCAATTTTAGAAAATATTGTGTGGGAACCAATTTCTGAAGCGAACCAGTGAAACCGCAATGTTGGACAGGTTTGGACTTGGAAAAAGCGCATGAAATTTTCAGAAGGTATGGATGGTGCAGCATGTCATACATTATTATTTGGTTCATCTTTGAAAATAACCCTAGTTTATCGATTATGAATATTAATGATGTATTTGCCTAAGTACCACTGTCATTCGAATTTTGGTATTAAACTGTATGTCACTGTATAATCATGGGAAATAAATTTATTTAATTTATTTTCAATATTCTTGTCTTCTTTCAATTGTCTTGTCAATATTCTTGGGCCTCGTCTGTGTCTGCCCTGTGGATTTCAGTCAGTAGCTTCTTACCCATTCGATATAATTTTTGGGCCTTCGGAAGCTCTGACATAGCATTACGTTAAAATGAAGTAGGACTTGGAGTTTTATCGCCTACGATCATGCATTCGAGCCAACGTCTAAGACAGTGATAAGAAAAGTGTAAGCTAAGCTTGAGGGGCTACCTTCCAAAACTTATCTATAAAGTAATACAAGTGTAACATTGGAGCTATATATTTGTTATTTTTATAGAAAATATCTGGCTGTGACCCTGCATCATGTACTTTTGTGTCCGTCCAAATAGATGGCTCACTTGGCGCCAGCCATTAGGAGCCAACACTTTATATATGAAAACAAATTAAAGGAGCTTCCACTAATTCACTCTTCACTTTTCCCTGAATACAAAGTCTTGTAGTATAACTCTTTCCTAAAACTAATCTAGACTTTTAGCGCCGAAGTATGGGGCAATGCCTGCTCCACAAGCAACCTAGACATTGTCGGACACAGGGCTTTCATGGGAATTCAAAATACAATTATTTGTCAATTGTTTAGTAAAATAGATCAAATAAGTAAAGAGTTTCTTCATATTCAATAAATATTTCTCAACCTGTATTATATTATCGTTAAAAGAGTAGAGAATTGGGTTCGCCTAAAATATATTCTTCCCTTTATTAATATGGTTATCGTTCGTTACCTTGGAAGTTATGCCTTGGAAAACTTTCTCAATTTAATTATTTTTTTGCTCCAATTGAGAGTTCCATCCACTAGGTGTTTGTCGATTCGTTTCCATTATTTTGCTTGCTTTGCGTTTTTGCAGCGCATGACTGCATGCATTGCACCAAAATCTAAGCCAAATGATTTGGAAACATTTGCCACATGCTGCATGTCAACGGGTAAATGGCCAAGCCATGAACAGACCACCGCTGGATGCAGTTGCAACCAGACAAGCAACTATTATTATCTGTGATGTACTTGATCTTTGTCGAAAATTTGACACACTTTTTTTTCGGTCAACGGCTAGCGACAGCAAATGACAACGACTTCCAACGACTTCCAACGATTCCCAAACTAAGCAAGCCACAATACAACTCGTTCCGTCCTTTCCGTTGGCTCCCTGTCTAACAATCCCAAACCAGCTTTAGCATAAAATCTCAAATTAATGTGAAATCGCATTGCCTCCGCCGTCTGCCGCATACAATTTTCAATTGGGAAAGTTTTTGTTTTTGATTGAAAATTTCATAAAAACGCTTGACCATGCATAAATACCAAGTGGCAAGCGGCAAGATAGTCTTCCAAACGTGATCATTGACTTCCTGCAACCAGCTATCAAGCACATCGAAGACTTTACATCTTTTTTAATATTTTTTACTTTACTAGTAATCCTCTATTCTGAACAAGATTACGTAGAACTGGAACTTAAGGCTGCAAATTCCTAAATATTTTTGTCAAAAAAAGGCACCAAGTAACTATGGCTTAACAATACTAAACATTTTTAATCGGATTGCCTAAAGGCACCAATAATTTACATAAACCTTAGCAATAATTTGGGCTAAATTGAATGGGAATGCATCAAAACCGGGATAAATGTGTGGTCTACTGGGTCACAATTCATATGGAAGTAATGTGTATTTATTTTTTGTTTATTGTTGGTATAATGGTTTCACAACATAACGCTTGGCCCCGGAATGACTGTAATAGTGGCCCAAAGTAACCAGAAAACACCGAAATGAGAGGTAATACCCCATACATCGTATTCTCTGGACTGTGCATCATCCGACTGCACGCTTTACTTCCATTCAATAAATCAAAATAATGAACTAATCATATTCAATGACTCAAATTAAACATTTTTTTTAGAAATATTTACTAATTTAATGAATGAATGTTTTTTTCTATATTTTCCTATGATCGCTCGAATAAGAAGGAATTTGTTTTGTTGCGTTTGAAATATTTTTTTTAAATTCCTTAATCATTTTGTTTTCCAAAAGGTGTCAAGTATTATTCAAATTGTTGGTATGTACGTAGTAAAATATTTTAAATACCTTGATTGTACATATTTTGAATAAAATTTATTTTTTGGGTAAGTTTAAAAAATATTGTTGAGTCGTTGTGCGCCCCTAGTTAAAATTCAAATGCAATATTGTATACACTATAAATGTTACGAACAACATGGCAACAACTGCAGCTCAAACAGAGACGCAACAAACCTGTTTCGGCAGTTTCCTTCCGGAACCAATTATTTTTCACCTAGCTTTTTTCACGTTCATGGTCACAAATCTAACTCCCAACAGTTTCTCCATTCAGCATTAAGTCAGTGTGTCATTTGTACTATGGGCAACGTGCAACGTGCAACGTTCAACAACCAACGAACGTCATGGACGGCTGCGTTGGATTTTTATATTATATTTCATTTTGATTTTTTCATACATCGATTTGGAGGAATGGGCGTTTTACACTAAAGGGGAGGGAAGAAGTAGCACAATCTTGAAAAGATTAAAAATATTATTAGGAATGCACTTCATTATATAAGCTCTAGTATGGTTGATTCATGGATACCAGATATGCTTTTTGGGAGTCTTTGTGATTTTTCTTCTAGGCGTAATTTTAGTAATTTTTATCTAACATAAAATCTTTCATGAAGCATCACTTTTGCTAGTGATTGAAATTCAAATTTTGAATAAAATTTTATCTTATCTTAAGCCAACTGTGGCCGTCAGCCGTCAGGCATAACAGGGGGAAGAACGCCCAGTGCCTGTTTTTTTCAGGGCTGAGTGCCGTCCCTGTGATGCACTGGCGGAAGTGCGACTATACTCTCCTCGTGAGGGCGGCTGGTAACAGGCTCTTGGTACGGTCATGTCCCTGCCAATGAGTGCTGGCTAATGGTAGTCGGGCGAGAGAAGACAACTCGTCAAATTACCCCAAGCCAAGGTGGAACATCATATGCCGAGGGCTGCGTGGCCGAGGGGTAGCTCGGTCAATAATATGCGAACTTAGGAGGACCAGCCGACCCTCCTATTTAAACCAGGCTTCCCGCGGCATATGGGCTCTGGCGCGGGCGACTTTCCCTTTCCCTAACACTCGTGGGATCTATATGAATATCACAAAAACCATTTCTAAAAATGAGGCCGACGCTCGACCAACGTCGGACGGGACTAATACTCCCTCATTAAACTCGAAGTTACCCAATAAACCAATAGGTAACTCCCAAACTGCGACCAATAGCACTGGTCCAGCCAATCAGCCAATCCGAAGAGTGAGGCCAGGGTTTAAGGCGGTGGCAAGAGCGACGCTGAGCAGATTTGCGGCGGGCTCCTCCACGGCCAAGAACCCAAACCAAACTCTCGGAAGGCCAGCCCCTTCGGCCAAAGGCATTACGCCTATTGGCCCAAAAAAGCCGTCGTACAATGACAAACGACGTGCCGCGGACATTCTGTCCAAAGATCTGGCAGCTCCCAATGCGTCCCCTGAGGGGCTACAGCTAGTGGAGTGGGCCAAGTCAGTGCTGCCTAACTTCCAGCCAGCACTGTCAAAGAAACCGGCTGCCGTTGGGCCAAATCGGCAGGCTCCGGGGAAGCAGTCGCGCCGCAAGCCAAGCGGCCGCGCACGCAGCCGTTGACCCGCTCATTCGCCGAGATAACAAAGGATAAGGTCCTCATTGGTGTCCTGGATAGTGGCAACAGTGGAGGCCAAATCCCGAGGAACCAGTGGCCGTGGGTGAAAAGTGAGCTGTCGGGGACCTTCCCCAAGCTGATGTTGGAGTCCGGGGGACCACCTCCCGCATGCCAAGATGTCGGATGGCATCAAGGATGCGTGAAGGTGATAGCCTGCGACGATTCACACTCGGCTGAGTTGTACAAGCAGGCTATTGCGGCCCTTGGGGAAGTCTATCCCGGGGCGAAGTTGGAGGCGGTAGACTGGGCGGAGGTTCCCAGCCGTCCAAGGGCTCGTGTGTGGGTGCTGGCTAAGCCAAACGACCCAGCCGATGTCCTACGGATCTTCCAGCTGAGCAATCCGCAGCTGCCAACTGGCGACTGGAGGGTGGCTAAGCTGGAGAAGGCTGAGGGACCGAAGCGCCAGTCCATAATGGTGCTGAACGACGCGACAGTCGAGCACCTGAGTAAGACGGGCGGCACTCTGCGGTATGGTTTTGAAACTATACCCGTTAGAGTGTATCGCTCGGACAAAGCAGGCGGTAAGACCACCGTCGTTGAGCCGGATCTGGAGGCTGAGGCGGAAGACGTGAGCCCCCAGAGTCTCGCACCGGAATCCCTCCTGGATGAGGAGGAGCTCCTGGGCTATGGATCGGAAACTTCCGAGCTAGCTAGTGGTTTCTCTTTGCTCTGCCACAGCGACGAGGACCCCCTCATCGAAGACGACGGTGAAGCCGAAATCACCGTGGTGGAGTGCGATCTGAAGGATGTCTCTGAGACTCCTTCAGATTAATCTCCACCACAGCAAGGCAGCATCCGCCGCCCTTCTGCTGCACCTAGCCAGGGATGCAGCAGATCTCATCCTCATCCAGGAACCTTGGATATGTAGAGGCAAGGTCTCTGGTTTGAGGTCGGACGGGTACAGGCTCTCTGTAGCTCAATGTGTAGGTAAAGTAAGATCCTGCATTCTATCGAGTATAAATCTAAATGTTTTTCTGCTCTCTAAATACAGCAACGAAGACAACACTGCAGTCTGTTTGGAGATAAACGGGGGTGAAATCCGCCTCTGCTCTAGCTACTGTGCCCACGACCACCTGGGCACCCCTCAACACCCACTGCTCCGTGAGCTGATTGCCGACTGCGACCGCTCGAGACTCCGGCTGATAGTGGGCTGCGATGCAAACGCGCATCATCATCAGTGGGGTAGCACTGACATTAACATAAGGGGTGAGTTACTCTTTGACTATCTTCTGGGTACTAACCTACTTATTTGTAATACGGGCAATGACCCGACCTTTATTATTAAGAACCGTAGGGAGGTCTTAGACCTAACACTGGTCTCGTCCTCACTGGGTGAACAAATCTCCTCATGGAGGGTGCTCAGTGAGCACTCCTTCTCGGATCACAGGTATATTAAGACTATACTTCAGATCCAACCACCCAAGCCAGCTCAGTTCAGAAATTTAAAGCGGACTGACTGGCAAAAATTCGTCGTCTCACTGCACAGGGTACTTCCTGAGACTCCTCCAGAAGGTCCAGATACTGCAGAGTATACCACCTTCTTCATAAAGAAATTCAGCAGGGCTTGTGAGACTGCCTCACAAGAAGCCTGCCCGTTGAGCAAGCCAAGGAAGAAGAAAAAGCCTCCTTGGTGGACCGCACACATTGGGGAGTTGAGGGCAGAAGCCAGAAAACTCTTCAATAAAGCAAGAGCCCAAAACGATGAGCAGTCTTGGGCCACTTATAAGGCAGGACTCTCTGAATTCAAGAAGAGACTCCGCCAAGCCAAGAGAGCCTCCTGGCAGCGTTTCTGCTCGGAGATAGAGAGCACTTCCGAGGCTGCACGGCTGAGGAAGCTGCTCAGCAAAGCTCCTCAGACTCTAGGGTACATTAAAAAGACAGATGGTACCTGGGCGTCGTCTAGCGAGGAATCGCTAAACATTCTCCTGGACACACATTTCCCAGGAAGTTACAAATCACAAAGGTCTAGTGACTCATTCTCATGGAGTGATCCACAAAGACTCCTATCTCTGCTTACTAAGAGCAACATAAACTGGGCGATTAAAAGTTTCAAGCCCTATAAGTCACCGGGAACGGATGGCATCATTCCGGCCCAGTTGCAATTTGCTGGAAATATAGCCAATAACTGGATGAAGGTTATCTTCTCCAAAGTTCTTAAATGTGGTACAATCCCAGAACCATGGCTGGAATCGAAGGTGGTCTTTATTCCAAAAGCCGTGAAGCCCTCACACATAACCGCCAAAGACTTCCGACCCATCAGCCTTTCATCCTTTCTTTTGAAAACGATGGAGAGGCTCCTGTGTCTCCATTTGACTAGCATTATTCCAATGCAGTTTCTCTCGCCAGCCCAGCATGCCTACACGAAAGGCAAGTCCACCGAGACCGCATTACACGAGCTCATCTCGTATATTGAAAAGTCTCTAAATAGGAAAGAATATACACTAGTAGCATTCTTGGATATAGAGGGAGCCTTTAACAACATCAACCCGTGGGCTATCACCGACTCCCTCACGGACCTGGGGGTCGACCCCCTGACGGTGCACTTGATCGACCAGATGCTGAAACGCAGGTAGGTCAATGCTGCATTGGGGGCATCGACTGTCATCAGATCCGTTGATCGGGGCACTCCTCAAGGAGGAGTCCTCTCACCCCTTCTCTGGAACACAGCAGTCAATCGACTGCTGCTTTGCATGGAGGGGGAAAAGTGGTGGCCTACGCGGATGATGTTGCTATTGCCTTTTCAGGCAAGTTCCCGCAAGTTCTATGCGACCGCATGACGGAAGCCCTGGCTAGGTTGTCAAGCTGGACGACCGCTTCTGGACTAGGAGTGAATCCAACAAAGATGGAACTGGTCCTCTTCACGAGGAGGTACAAGGTTCAGCCCCTACGTCCCCCAACCCTAAACGGGGTAACACTGTCATTTAAAGACTCAGCAAGATATCTAGGTCCAATTCTCGATAAGAAATTGGACTGGAACCTCAATACCTAGGAGCGCTATAAGAAGGCAAATGTCGCCTTATACGCCTGTAGGAAGTCAATTGGACTAAGATGGGGCATGTCACCTCGCACTGTCCACTGGCTCTACACAGCTATAGTAAGACCAATACTATTTTATGGGGTCTCTGTATGGTGGCCCGCGCTAGCAAAGCAAACGGTCACTCGGAAGCTATCCAGAGTACAGCGCTTGGCTGCACTCTGTATAACCGGAGCCCTTCGCACAACTACAGGCAATGCCCTGGAAACTTTATTGCAATTCCTTCCCATCGACCTAAATGGGCGGAAAATTGCAACTATATCGGCTCTTCGAATGCGAGAAGCTAAACAGTGGATTAGCCAGAGCTTTGGACACTCAAGTATCCTGGTGAATAACCCACTTATACCAGATAATACAGATTATCGAATCCCCCAGGTGTACCTGAACACCTCCTTCCACACCCTTATCCCGACTAGACAAGACTGGGAAATTGGACATCCCGTACGACCAGAGGGAGCTCTGGAAATTTTTACGGACGGTTCCAAACTAGACGGCAGAGTAGGGGGAGGCGTCTTCTCTGCTGACCTTAACCTAAATTGGTCGTTTAGGCTCCCTGATCACTGTAGTGCCTTCCAGGCGGAAGTGCTGGCGATTCAGGAGTCTCTAAAATTAATCCCCCCAAGCTTTGCAAATAGGAATATCTGCATTTTCTCAGACAGCCAAGCGGCGATCAGATCGCTAGAGTCAAATATGTCCAATTCAAGGGCTGTTCATAACTGCCGCAGATCTCTTAACGAGATGGCAGAGCAGTTTAACATTCACCTCATCTGGGTTCCAGGGCATAGGGACATAGACGGTAATTGCATTGCCGATGAACTGGCCAGAGAAGGAACTTCCTCTACACTCCTTCCTGACAAGGAGGACACTGGTATACTATGGCGTCCTGCAAACTCCGCATACGTGACTTCTATGAATCAGAAGCCAACAAACTGTGGCACAACGCCACCCACAACTCGCGCATAGCGCACCAAACGTGACCGACGAGGTGTCGGAAACGCACCAACGAACTCTGCCTACTAGACAGAATTCGATGCTCCACAGCGACTAGAGTGCTTACGGGGCATTTGCTTATAGGCACGCACGTAGCCAGACTCCATGCTCCATACAATGACTTCTGTAGGAGCTGTCGAGACGAGGAAGAGGAGGAAACGGTCGCCCACCTTCTCTGTACATGCCCAGCCCTTTGTAGGGCTAGGAAACAAATCCTCGGCGCTTACTTTTTCGCGGATCTATCAGATCTTGCCAGCAAAAGGCCCAGGGACATAGTGCGGTTCGTACGAGTCACTGGATGGGCTCATGATGCGATTGCAGACCAGGAGTGATTGGGAGAGAAGCCTTGCGGCATCACAATGGGCCGTGCTCGGCCTAAGTGTGCCAAGGGGGTATTCCCGTTGGCAACCGCTCTAACCTAACCTAACCTAAGCCAACTGTGTTTTCGGGACTTGTTGGGGTATCTGGTTTCAACAGCAATTAAGTCAAAAAGACTTTCGGAAGAGGAAGCTTTAAAAATTATTTTGATGTTTTTTATATAATATTTACTTACTTTAATTCAGGTGGAAAATACAAGCTGATATCGCATTACATTTTACTAGCTCTTGCCCAGCGCTTCTTGCCAAGTTGCATATGCTTTCCATCTGAGTCTAGGTCATCCCCTTTGTCTTTCTTTGTCGGCTTTCACATCAAAGACATTCTGGAGCTTTATTATTAATGCACTGGACATGGCCCAGCCAGCGCCGACTTTATGGAGTTCAAAAAGGACCCAAGATTTTGCGAAGAATTCTATTTCGTTAACAGCTAGATTTCGATTGCGGAAATTGCACTGGTAACCTTTCTCGCTAGTAAACCTCAACAAGTAATTGCGTTATATTCTATTTTACCATACACGGATGACTATTCTATTGGTTCCCCAAAAAGTAATTGCGGATTTTTCATATAGTCGGCGTTGACAAATTTTTTCAACGGCTTGTGACTCTGTAATTGCATTCTTTCTTCTGTCAGTTATCAGCTGTTACTTTTAGCTTGCTTTAGAAAAAAAGTGCGCGCAATTTTGTTTACATTTGTTTGTTTGGCGTCAATTTTAATATGGAGCCCACAAAGAAGCATTTTCGTCATATTTTACTTTATTATTTCCGTAAAGGAAAAAACGCGGAGCAGGTTGCTAAAAAGTTTCGAGATGTGTATGGTGATAAAGCCTTAAAAGGAAGACAGTGTCAAAATTGGTTTCGCCAATTCCGTTCTGGAGATTTTTCACTTAAAGATGAGCCACGTTCAGGTCGGCCAAAAGAAGTTGATGATGACCACATCAAAGCATTAATCGAATTGGATCGTCATGTAACTGAGCGTGAGATAGGAGAGAAGTTAAATATACCAAAATCAACCGTTCATTATCACATAAAAAGTCTTGGACTGGTGAAGAAGCTTGATATTTGGGTACCACATGTATTGAAAGAAATTCATTTAACAAACCGAATCAACGCTTGTGATATGCACCTTAAACGCAATGAATTCGATCCGTTTTTAAAACGAATCATAACTGGAGATGAAAAATGGATTGTTTATAACAACGCTAGTCGAAAACGATCATGGTCCAAGCATGGTGAACCAGCTCAAACCACTTCAAAGGCTGATATCCAACAAAAGAAGGTTATGCTGTCTGTTTGGTGGGATTGGAAGGGTGTGGTATATTTTGAGCTGTCATATTCCACCAGGACAACGCTAGACCGCACACATCTTTGGTCACTCGCCAAAAACTGAGTGAGCTTGGCTGGGAACTTTTGATGCATCCACCATATAGCCCTGACCTTGCACCATCCTACTACCATTTATTTCGATCTTTGCAGAACTCCTTAAGTGGTAAAACTTTCGGCAATGATGAGGCTATAAAATCGCACTTGGTTCTGTTTTTTGCAGATAAAGACCAGAAGTTCTATGAGCGTGGAATACTAAATTTGCCAGGAAGATGGAAAAAGGTTATCGAACAAAATGGCAATTAAATATTTGATTAAAGTTCATTTTAAGTTTTATTAAAAATGCATTTACTTTCTTTTAAAAAATCCGCAATTACTTTTTGGGCAACCCAATAATATTGTGAATCGTCTGAAAGTGTGTTCCATTAATCAAACCATTCTATGTATGTTAAGATGCGGGAACTCGTGAGTATTTCAAAACAAAATCCTATAAAAATCCAGTAAGAGCAATAACACAATATGAAAAATCGTTCTAATAAATGGAAATGATCCAAAATAGTTCTTAACTCAGGAAATAAACCTGTATAATATTAATTATATATAAAAATACGAAATATTTTTATAATATCGAGACAAATTAATACAATGCAGGCTACATACTCTTGCGAAGAGATGGGTCATTGCAATTCTGTGCCCTTCACACCAATTACTTATTGCTAATCTGAAGAGATAATTAATATTACATAAAATGAAAACCCATATTGACTCATTTGAAAACGAGTTCGTACAAAATACTCAACTTGAATACGAATTTGATTGTACCTTTCGCACCAATTACAATTTTTTGAAGCCTAAACTCAACAATCAAAATAAATAATAGCTACGCATGTCCACATGGAACGCCAATGGCGTTTCAAATCGTAAACTTAAGCTAGCTCAATAGCTCTACAAGAAGCACATCGACGTGATACTTCTCTCTGAAACACATCTTACAAGCCAATACAATTTCCATAAAAGAGACCACTGCTTCTATGGTATAAATCGTGCTGTTGGGAAAGCACTGGACAGACTGGCATACCTGTAAGTAGTCGTATGAACTAGTCACTTCTCAAAGCGTTGGCTGAAAATCATCTATCTATCTATCTAAACATCTATCAACATTTAGCTGGAGGGCAGTACTCACCTCGCACCAGCAGCCACATACTGTTCCCCACGTTTCACAGTAGTGGAAGATTGATTCTTGGAATTTTTCCAAGCACTGGGGCCACACGTCATAGCAGCAGGAGACTTTAACGCTAAACGTACTCATTGCGGATAGCGCCTCGTGAACCCAGAAGGAAAATAGCTCTACAAAACTATAATAAAAGCCACCACGTTTCTCCTGGAAGTCCTACGTACTGACCATCAGACCAAACAGACTTCCCACTTACAAAAAACATTCCTCGTAGCTTAGTTTGAGCCGAATGTCTGCCAGATCTGTCATCTGATCACTCGCCAGTACTAATTCACCTCAGTCGATACGCAACCCGACAGATTGACTTCACACAAAACAAATTGGCTCAGCTATAGGAAATATATAAGTTGACACATTGATGAGTTAGGTCCACAATTTAACACAGAATCTGATATAGAGAGCTCTACAGTCACACTGGAATCCATTCTTGCGGCAGCAGCTCGTGCTTCAAAACCCAAAACTAAGAACGCTACGCTCAATCCGAATAAGACTAATGTATAATTCCAAGAACTAGTCCACTAAAAGCGAAGTTTATGTAGAGAATGGACATCTTCCAGATCTCCAACTGCAAAACAAAAACTACATATCGCCACCCGGAAGAGCAGCTATCACCAACAAGCACTAAACTGTGTCACTGTGGAAAGCCCACCCAACTCTTCGCCCACCGACTAAAACCGTTTTGCCGATAAGGAACTACTCAGGTAGCTGGGCCCGTAATGATGCGGACAGAGCCACCACCACTTTTGCCACTTACGTATAAAATGTGTTTAGGCCAAGCGATTGACTTCAATCTACTACAACCAGCAACATATCCCAATTGTGTTTCGTCTAAACGAAATAACAAAAATTATAAAAGACAATCTTAGCCACAAAAAACTCCGAAAATGATCATCGAGCTCCCATTTGTGCAGCTCGCTACGTCACTCAGCTTTTCAATGCCATCACCAAACTTGGTTACTTTCCACAAAGATGGAAGAGATCAGTCATCATAATCATTCCAGTCCCTTCATCGTAGAGACCAATTAGTCTACTCTCATGTCTATCGAAATTATTCCAAAAATGCCTGTTAATTCGGCTCAATCTACATCTGAGAGCACATAACAAAATCGCAGCTCATCAATTTGGCGCTCGTGCAAGCTATGGAACCATCGAGCAGGTGAACCGAATAACAACAGAAATAAGAACCGCATTCGAAAATGGAGAATACTGTACAGCCGTATTTTTAGATGTATCGCAAGCATTCGACAGAGTGTGGCTTGATGGACTAATGTTTCAAATTAAAACAGCGCTGCCCTTTTAGGAGAGCACAGCTCCGTAAGTCATAACTCCATGACAGAAAGTTTGCAGTCCGGTGTACCACTGCCACTTCCGCCGAACTCAAAATTAGGGCCAGAGTTTCCCAAGGCAGCGTTCTTGGGCCAACTGTATACCTCATTTATACAGCCGACATTCCAACAAATAGACGCCTAACGGTATCCACATTTGCCGATGTCAGAGCTATCCTTAACCGCTCAAGCTCCCCCATCCAAGCTACAGCACTTTTAGCACTGCATCTCATGGACATTGAGAAGTGGCTTTCTGACTGGCGAATAAAAGCAAACGAGCAAAAATACAAACACGTAAAATTTACGCTAAGCAGTTAAGGCTGCCCACAACTTTTGCTTAACAACATACTACTCCTGAGAGCAGAAGAGGTAACGTACCTAGCAGTACACCTTGACAGAAGACTCACATGGCGCCGGCACATTGAAGCCAAAAAAAAAGGACTTGAACACTTGAAAATACCTCAGTAAGCTTTCCACGCCCCCTAACCCTAACCCTAGCGGTCTAACACAGCTCAGCAGTCGATCCCGTCTTCGCCGAAAGGACTTACACTTAATCGCAGATCAGTTTGAAAGAAAAACTTAACAAACGTTAGTTTTTCAACTTCATAGTTCTTATATAAGAAGATTAAAAAAATAAAAGCAAAGTAGTAATACAAAAAAAAAGACGTTCATAATTGAATTAAAAAAAAAATAATAATAAATACAGAATTTCTGAACCAAAAATAATTCTATCACGATTAAGTCCAGTTTTTACTATGCTTTGTGTGTACACACTGGTCGCCCTACCTATTAAAAGTATGTCTACATATATGAGAATAGGAAGTCTGAAAATATTGATACCGTTGCTTCTTGTGCCGCCAGAGCATCGGTCAATTTCAAAATGCCACGTATGGGTACGGGTGCGGAAATTAATAAATATAGAAAGTACTTTCAACCCCTCCAAAGAATCGATGATGATGACGTTGAGAACGTGGTGGAACTGCAAAGGAAAAAGCACCACCAATTATGGTAGAAGAACTTCAAAAACTGTTCGCGACCTAATCAATCTGGGAACTGCTAATTACTTGATCAACCAATTTTAATTGTAATTAAAGTTTCTCGTAAACACTTTGTGTGACTTCTCTGGCAAAACTCTGAGTTTTTCTCACACGAGACGAAGAACACGCAATTCAATGCTGCACTTTCTGGATTAGAAAAAAATTACTAATGTGGAGGTCGCAAATGTTTCGCAACAAGGCTGTCTTATGTCCGCTGATGTTAAAACAATTGAAAAACTGCTCGAACCGGTGACAAACGGACAAACTTTGCAAATATCACCACTATAATTCAGAACCTCCGTAAGGAGCATTCCTGTATTGAGAATACCAGAGTGCACTGGGAATTTAAAGATAAACAATCAAACCAGATAACACAATGTTACAATTTGGTCTAAAAAGTGTAATGTAAAAGCTTCATGTTCTATTTGTGCTGGTTCTCTTAGGATACTGCTTGCACTTGCAACAATAAGACTTAATTTCTCTGCGATAATTGCAAGGAAAAACGCTCATCTACCGGTCTATCTTGCCCATGCCGTGCATCATACCTTACAATGCTACAAAAAAGGTGGCAAGATTTCGAAAAAGGATCGTTGGAATAGGAAACTTTCGCTTCTTGACAAAAATTATTTATTTAAGAATATAAATCAATTTATTCAGAGGTTTAGCTAGAATAACGAGGTTAACTCTACGAGAGAGCCAAAATCGCAAATAATTAGCGTAATATTTAAGTAAAAACAGAAGTTAACAGATTATTTCTCTGATCCAACCACTATTGAAAAAGTAAATAGCTTATACATGGACGAGTGTTCTGTTGATCATTTAATAACAAGCTCTGATGTAGAAAATGAAATTCGCGGTCCTAAGTCACCGGCAGCCGATTCTATACCTAACAATTGCTGAAAACACTTACCAAAAAACGCAGTACTTATGGTAATCCAGAATCAATCAATAATTGCATTTTATCTGGATATTTTCCATGTAAATGGAAGTTGGCTAAAATTGTTGCAATTTATAAACCCATAAACCAGGCAAGCCACTCGACTCTCCAAAAAAATTATGGTCCCATTTGTCTTTTCTGTGGATTTCCAAAAATTGTTCAGCGTATTTTAAAATCAATACTTGAGGGCCAAATTGAGGATAATCGTGTACTTTCTTCGCACAATACGGATTAAGGTCTCATCGCAGCTGTATCCATCCACAAGACGTTAAGCATGAATGTATGGTAACTTTGGATATACGATCGGCGTTTGACACTGTTTTGCATAAAGGTCTTGTGCAAAAGTTACAAAATATTGGTACGCCCTCGTATCTTTTACGAATCGTTGAAAGTTTCTTAGCGAATAGATATTTTTAGGTAGATATGTAAAGTGCTAAATCAGGTCTTAAACTAATACCCGCAGGCGTTCCCCAGTTCCCCAATTCTTTATCATTCTGATAGGCAACTCAACGAACTCAATCTTCTTTTATTAATTGTAGATCTAGTTTATTAATTGACTACAAATCAAAAATATTCAAAACAATATTTTTACCAGGTATGGTAAAAATTAAATAAAAAATTTCGCATTATTTGTAATTTCGTTTTTCTTAGGCGAAAAACCTTAAAATAATTAATTCATTTATTTATTAAATTATGGTCATAACTAAGCCCAGTTAAACTTAACATTAAACAATTTTAAAATTAAGAAATATTGAATAATAACGGTGACAATCTATGTATATAAATGGCGAACGGTGTTTTAGTGAGTCACAGGTGTTCGCGCAAACCTTTTGACGGATTTTGATAATTATCTTTTTATATGAAAATTATTAAAGAGACGAAGGATTTAAGGTAATATAGTGGTTCGTGAGGTATGAGCATTTGAGTAGAGACCGTTTTTTCTTTTCACGTATACGCGTTTGAGAAATCAATGCACATAAAGCATAGGAAGCGTTGAGATGACGAAATTCTCTTCACACGTGTGTATAACATTTGAGATTTATATCAGGTATTTTGCGGTGAAATTTTTCAATTATTAATTTAATTTTATATTATTGAAAATAAATTTGATTTACAGAAAATTAATGATGAAATTTGGTGTATTGATAATTGTTCAAAATATAAATTTGGATTGACGAAATTTATAAATTATAATAAGTGGATTGACACTTGATTCCACTTGTTTTCATTTAATTTATGGAAATTGTACTGAGAATTCTGAAAAAAAATTTCTTTTCGCGAAAGATACTTATTTCTAAAGAAAAATCGTTGTAAGAAGACAAAACGTCATCATTAATTAGGTATGTGAAATAATAAGCTACTTTTTCATATTTAATTGATTATATTTAAAATTGATTTATTTTATTCAATTTTTATTATCGTTGTAAAGCGAATTTTTTCGAGATAATCTTTTATAGGTGAGAGCAAAGAACTGCGTTCAGGGGTCCGATAGTATTATTATTAAAACTAATCCTTATCGCTAGCCCAATTAGTGATTGGGCTAGGAACTTTGATTTATAATCTAAAAGATGAAAACAGAAAGTAACATAAAATTTTAAACTAAGAAATATGTAGCCAGAAGATCAACGTTGAACAACTTGGGTTTTCATAGTTCGTAATTGCTCAAAGATGGTCGATTTGGTGAATAAAGATGAGATAAGTTAGAGAAAGAGATGAAATAAATATATCGTTCTTAGGAGAGGAAATCATTAAGGTTTCTATAGTTTGCACAAAAGACGCGAAAAGGATTGTGAGAAGCTAAATTGGAACCACAAAATGGAATTACTCTGGACGGAATGACAAAAGAAAATTTCTTAAGAAGATAATGAAACTAACTAAAATCCCTACCCCTGTCCGGACCAATTCTCGGGAGCACGTTAATTTAAGTACGCCCGAGGCCAAGCGATGTGGTTATAGTTCTGTTTTATTAATATTCTTATATATATTATAGATATTTTTTTTTATACTTGATAAAATATTAAACTTATCGATAATTATCCTCATTATTATTATTATTATTTATTTTATAATACTTTTTGAAAATTCACACAAAAGGCTAATGAGACGATAGGGGTCGGGAGAGTCGAGTGGCTCGCCTGGTTGAGAAATTGCGACAATTTCAGCCAACTTCCATTCTCGTGGAAAATAACCAGAAATATTATTAAAACTCTGGATTAGCATAAGTAGTGCACTTCGTGCCAAGTGTTTTAAACAAATATTGGATATAGATTTGGGTGGAAAAATAATTTGTTATTTTTATGAAAATAATAATAATAATAATGAGCATTTTTTGATTATTTTTATTTAAAAATTAATTTATTATAATTATAATACTGAAAGGATGCATGGAAAAATAATATATTGCGCTTCAAAATCATAAAATTTTATTTTCCAGATAACTTATAACCAATAGGAGTAGGAGGAATGAATAGAATATAAGCTGAGAAAATGTGGAAATATATTCAAAAATTACAAAATCCCAAACCAATTATAGAAACGTTGCTAAGATGATCATAAAATACCATAGCACTGTTTATGAATTATTTACTTGTCATTAAATTTAATATCTTACTGTGGCTTTTGCTTGTTCATCTGTCACTTTGATCCAATTGAGGTTGACATTTTATCGCGAGCAGATGTGTTTGTCGTCCAAATCTCTGAAGACAGTGATGGTTTTGCCGCTCATGTCCGATAGAGAGCGCTCTTTGGTTTATGTACCAGCTGAGGGTTTGTGTACAGGTTTGAGGCTTTATGTATTCACTAGTTTCTGTAAACAAGCCAGAGAGGGCGCTATGCCATACATGGTTTTAACAATTAAATGCTGCGATTGCTTATTATATCAATCTTAACTTTTTTAACTCAAGATTCTCGTGTGTCCAATTACGCACTATAATTGAAACTGAACTGACGATACTCTCTCGTATCTATAACGGAAAACTGGTTGTGATTGTGTATCGCGTGTCGATAAGACTGTTTTGATGTCGTTTCACTGCTTAGGTGGTGCCACAACTCTAATAGTCGGAGTCGTTTTGTAGCCATTCTAGCGATTTCTCCATGCCAAAGCGGAAGCAGACGCGAGTCGCGTAATTCGCCGACGTCCACCGATGCGAACACGAATAGATTTGTCGTCGCAAGCCCTTCACTGTTACACCATTCGTACCGCTGGGGCAAACAGATAGAATTCAGGGGACTCCCAACCGAGCTGTGGTTGTGTACGGGCTTTTGTCAACGAGCTTGCAGTCAGAATGAAAGACTGGTCGCACAGCCTCGGGAATCTTCTCGGGGATCTGCTGCTGGTAGAATAACCGGGCTTTCGGGGGGATGCTTAGAAGTCGTTAAAGATGCAGCATTGATGTTGTCATGAGAGCTTTGGCCCTGTGCCTGATTATTTGCTGGAGCAGGCCTACCATATGCAGTATATCGCCACTACTGGTTGGCACATTCGCTGAGTTGTTGAATTTTTAAATCACATCGCATCTTTGCGTGATAGGATGGCTAGAGTTGTAATCGGCTTGACACGCGGACTGCGGCGTGACCTCGGTCCAACCAACAAGTCAACCCTTTGACATAAGGTTTAAAGCCCGATAATACCATTATAAAGTTGGACGTGCAATAATGCGAATCAAAAACAAAAAGTACCTGATGCTGTTAGGCTGAATTGCTTAAAATTGGCGGCGATGAGTCGATAGAGTGTATGAATCAGCTCCTCTGCTAGATATGCTAAGCAGAAAGAATGGCTGGCGATTGGAATCCCAGTATCCTTTGTACGTAAAACATGAGACCACTCACGGAACTTTCGATTATATTTTTTTGTTGTTTTTGCTTGTCATATATTATTGTACTTCTAATTATCGAATACTTTGCACGAATTAAAATTGTAAATTAAGTCTTACGATCACTCACTAATAAAGTGAGCCGAAAAAGCCGAAAAAGTCGAAAACCGTCTTAACGTCTCACTTTATTCGCATGCATAGAAATGGACAGTTGACTATTGCTACAATATATCCATTCTATTCGTTCAACTTATTC
This sequence comes from Chymomyza procnemis, assembly GCA_035046065.1. Lineage (NCBI taxonomy): Eukaryota > Metazoa > Arthropoda > Insecta > Diptera > Drosophilidae > Chymomyza > Chymomyza procnemis. Next base: position 80,405 of record JAWNOJ010000030.1, read on the forward strand.
ATATAAGTAGAGATTTTTTGCCACGTTTATATCGCATGCCAATTTGTACATTTTCATTGTTTCGCCATTCTTTCATCAAACACACTTGATAAGCATTTGCGTGATAAATTACCTGAGAAATATGTAGGTGATAAATTATCAGAGAAAATGAATCAAATTTGACTGGTCATCAATCAGTGGGTAAAGCTAAACCCTTTTGTGTAAGTAAATTACTACTAGTTATTCGACATAATATGCTCCGGCTAACCTATTTCATTTCGCTTATTTTACCTAAGCTATAAATTTTCATTATAATCAAAAAACATACATACATATTTAGTGATTGGCTTTTAAAAACTTTTGTATACTCTCCCGCTCTATCGTGCCTACATCTTGCGCTTAGCGTGCCTACTTTTTGTTGTTAATCGTCTTTGCGAGTTTTTTTTTTTCCTTATTATTCCGCTTGGGAACTTAGGGCCTCTACAAGAGCCATCCATCGAACCCTAATTTTGCGCCGTCTGTTTAGCTCTGTCCCATGTTGTGTTCGCCTGGGTCAGTTCTTGAAGGATGGATCTTCTCCAGGTCGCCTTGGGTCTGCCGATCCGTCTACTGCATTGTGGATGGATGCCAGCGCATCGAATTTGGGGAGCCGTTTATGTTTAATTCTCTTGTGTTGGTTTCTGTAATCTGTTGAGTTTTTCGATCGAACTGGTGATTGGCCAGATGCGACTTATCCCAGTGGTGGGGCTGCCACCTGACGCCTTCTGGGAGTGGCGTCTGCGCTTGGCTGCGCGGAAAGGCTGGGCGATATAGTCTTTTAATTGTTGGCATCATTCTAGCTGGTGTTGTTGATGTACGCCGATAAGCTATGAATGGCGCTTGGTTCTATGGTCTACCCTCCATTTAGCGTGGGGGGGTGAAGAGTGAGGCAAGGGGGGTTGCCGGAAATTGTTGAAAGGCATTGTGCAAATGGAGAAAAGCTTTCTATTAAGTAGAGAAGCAATTTTTTAAGAGGGATGTTGGGGTGGTCATGCCTCTTGCCATGAGTGGGTTTCGAACCCACTAAACTACGAGGCCCCACCGTCTTTGCGAGTAAAGAGTGGTTTTTGCATTTCGCATTAGGCGCATTGCTCCCGAACTAAAATTAAAATACTCTACAAACGAGCGACCCCCTTTTTCAATTAACAACGCAAGATAAAAAAAATTATAATGAGCGATACAAAAATTTGTTGCTACCTTTCATGCAAATGGAGTGATATTCAATCAGAAGCCCACGTTGCATGCTGGATGTGTGACAATTTTCAAGTGTGCTGGCCTGACCGGTCGAGTTCACGGAAAGGCCTAAGCTGGACCTGCACAGCTTGTCGGTTGGCTGAAGTCGACATGAAAGCGTTCATGCGTCAAACCAAACTTAGCTTCGACGACTTATTTCAAGACTTCTTCAAGTCAATGCAGGACAAGTTTTCTTCTCTATTTGCAGGTTATGAGAGTTTCTCCCAAGCGCAAAAAGCGCAAACATTCAGCCAATCGACATTAATACTGATTCTTGCCAATCTCCGGCCCCAACGCATCTTATCTCGTTTACAACTCCAAATCCACCGTCACCAGCTCCAACTGGAGCCCCGGTCCGGATCCCTATTGTCAGCCCCAATAGTAATGTACCTTGTACATCTTCTAATCCGCTGACCAACGCACCAGCCTCCGTAGCCACACTGACTGCTGTGGCATTATCTACGGTTCCCGTAATAATGAAACCAAATGGATCACTGGTTGGAGTCACGCCAAAAAAATCTATTTTTGTATTCCGACTCATGGCATCAGCCACTGAAAATTCCGTAAGGCAATACGTTTGTGAGAAGCTCAATCTGTCCTCTCCAAGCCATATTGAAATCACTAAATTTAATTGCAATTATAAGCTAGATATCTCATCATTTAAGATAAGCGTACCATTACCTAACTTCACTAGCTAAGTTAATCCTTCTTTCTGACTCATACACACAGTAGTGCATGAATTTAAAAAAAAAAACCTAAAACCTATCCATCCACTTATAATTCTAATAACTCTAATTATGTGACTAATACTAATACTATCTCAAAAAACTAATTTCAATTTCTATCACATGCCAAAATGTTCGTGAACTTCTTTCTAAACTAAGTAGACTCTATACTACTGGCGTAGATTTTAACTCGGATGTTATTTGACTTTAGAAATTATTTTAGCATTTTATTGTAATACCCATATTTTGCTGGCTAAAATTTATTCTTGTCAGAAGTTAAGTGGTCCTCATTGTTGTCAACAGATGACCTAGAACGGTCCACCTCAATTTTCTATCGAACCTTATACAATGCATTTGATCTATTTATTCCTTATTTTACTCCTAAACAATCCGTAAAACCACGCTACTCTGTCTTCATTAAAAAATCTTAAGTCCTCTTCTTTTAAAAAGTTTAAAAAATCTGGACCTGCCTTAGACTTCTATAAATATTCTATCTTACGCTGCAAATTTGATTCTCTTAACACAACATATTACAAAAATTACCTCTCCCGCTGTCGCCTTCAAATTCAGTACTAATCCAAAGCAATTCTATTCTTTCGTTAATTCCAAACGTAAATCTTTCCTTTTTCCTGCCTCGCTATATTATAAAAATTTATCTTCCACTAACAATACTGAAATTGCTGACTTGTTTGCAACTTTTTTCCAATCAACTTATTCAATTAACCAACATAACATTAATCTTAACTATCCCTATAATCTACCTCACTCAAACTTTGTTGCGAATCCTGATATCCTTCAGGCTGACGTTTTGAAATGCTTATTGTCTGTGAAAAGGTCCTTTTCTCCTGGCCCTGATCACATTCCCAGTAGTATTTTGAAACACTGTGCTCACTCGCTCTGTGCACCTTTAGCTTCTCTCTTATTTTCCATCTATCTCGAGCGAATCTTATATCAGTCCTATTCACAAAAAAGGATCCAAACCCAATATCGAAAACTATCGTGGTATTGCTAAGCTCTCTTAGATTCCTAAAATCTTTGAGAAGATTGTTACCTCTCGATTGCAACACTACTGTAATTCACTGATATCATCCACCCAACATGGGTTTGTGAAACGTACATCTACTTCTAATAGCCTTTAAGAACTTTCTTCTGTTATTAATAATGGTTTTACACAACAAAAGCAAACTGATGTTATATATATACTGACTTTAGTAAAGCCTTTGACTCTGTAAACCATAGCCTTCTCCTTTTTAAACTTTCACGTTTGGGTTTTCCGTCTGGCGTTTAAAATTTGATATCATCTTATTTATCAACCCGAGTTCAGAAGGGAATTTTCAAAAGCAGTGAATCTAAAGAAATTAAAGTCACATTAGGTGTGCCACAATGTAGCCATTTGGGTCCTCTGCTTTTTAACTTATTTCTAAATGATCTACCCCAAGTCATCTCCCATTCTCGCATCCTCATGTATGCAGATGACGTTAAACTTTTCATGACCTACAAAGACGTCAGCAAACACCCCATATTCTGCTACTACCTACTCCTTAGGCATACATTTTCGACCTCTAGCATTAACTTTTTGTTGATCTAATTATGCGTTACACGATCATTTTCGTGTCTTATGCGCAAATTATAATAACCTCTATGATTTCGTCTTCTTTAAACGGTCTATCCAATCCATTTCTTTATCTATCCTATCTTATCTTGATTCCCCAAATCGAGCTTCTTTGACCAATCATGGACTATAAAACCCTATCTTGATCAACGCTGTTCTTTGGCTTCTATTTGGAATAAATGATTTAATTTATATGCAGCTTTCTGTTTTCGTCTTTTACATTGTAAATCCAAGTTCCTAGCTTGCCCCAGATGTGTGAGACGATGCATATTTATATACAATTTTCACCCATCAGGTTAGGAATACGGATTAGTTTTATTTTATTTTTTTTTTCGTTATCATTTAATATTTCTTAATTTTAACATTTTTAACTTGTTTAATCAAAAGGTCAACTGGACTTAGTTGTACCCAAATATTAATAATAAATAAATAAATAAATATGCATAGATGAAAGTAATTATCTTACTTAATTGACACAAGAGTAGTCACACGAACACGTTTAATGGGAGTTGTCTCTTAGCAAATTTTGGCCTTTTTGCGAATAGCTTTCTGCAAACGAGCCAAAAACGGCTCAATAAACAATAAGCTTACATGCATTGGTTTTGATATGTTTGATTTGTCTTTAAATTTGGGGTTTTCACATGTTTTTTCAGTTTTTAACAAAATCAAGATGATGCATTCATACACAGTTAATTGCAAAAACAAAAACATTCCTTCGTTTTCGCTGTTGAAACTACACTGTATGTCTGGGATGCGATGGCAGTTTCAGAAAGTTATCAGATTCAATCATTCAATTTGCATGCGGCCATGGAAATGCGGACGTAAGAAACGAATTTGCAAAAAGCAAGTAAAATTTCCATTCAATATGTTCAATCCATCTGCAAGTAGAGCGAAAGTTATCTTGCGATTTGATTGATTCCCAACTTTCTATCTACAACAGAAATATAATAATATATAATTATTATAATGAAATTTAATAAACGATTCTTATTTCTTTGGTTGCTTTGCAAGACAATTGGATGGACACGGACGGACAGGTAGGCGGGCAGTCAGGCGGACGTCTCTCAGACAGGTGCGGATATTATTTGAGCAGAACATTTCGAATTTTTATACCATTAAATTTTAACTGCCACTTGCTGCTGCCATAGAGCCTCATCTCTTACTGCGACTCAGCACTTGGCAATACTCCCCCAATCATATTTGTGTGCATCAAATACAACAATAAATTGCAGCAAAAGATGTTGCCAATAGATGTTGCATGTAGTTCGTTGGGCATCCGGCTTTGGATGCATACCAAGGCAGGCCCGTCAAAAAAATTCTCCCAACGGACTAGAATATACACTAAATATACTTACTACCAAAAAATATGGATGCAAGGGTGCTCTTAAAATCTAAATGACATTATAATATATATTATTCCAAACAAAATCAGCAGATTATATCAACTCACGAAACATCGAGATCGTCTCGATCCAAACCAAACTAAATGAAGCAACAATTGAGCCGAAACTAATTCTCCAAAGAGACAAAGAGAAATTGGATTAAGAAGTAGTACAACTTGAGAATTAAGAAAAACTACAACTACCAACTATGCATTGTGGAAAGCGACATAGAGCGACATACTAAAGCAATTAAAAGCTTCCACTTTACAACGATATTTCAAATTATACGGATAATCGAAACATTGATCTCCCAGATCAAATTGATAATCCAGCTTACGCAATACGAAAGAAGAAATTGGACATTACATTATATATAGGCAACTAAACGACAAGAAAACACCAAGATACGACTCAATCAGCGGGGAAACTATAGAAAGAACTATCTGAAAATCTAATTAGCTCTATGGGTGATCTCTTCAATTCAAGACTTTTCGTATAGAAGCTTTTGAATATTTTGTAGATAGAATAATCCATTTGAATTGAATCCGCTATATATAGTATTTGTTTGTCTAAACTTAAAATTAAAGGCGCCCTCCATCTAATCATTTACCGATTCCATTTTGAAGCCGGTCACATTTTGTCACGAAACCCAATTTCCACATCCACTTTGTGTTAGATTCCCTCCTTTGCTTAGGCTATTATTGAATAATTATATAGTACCTTACAGTCGGTTTCACTTTGTCAGTTTGTTATATTTTTAACCCGTTTACTGCCTATCGCTGTTCCAAATCAATAAAACGAAACGTTTTAGCTATTTCTGCAGCTTCGGCATGACATTGAAGTTTGTATTAGCTTCCTGTGGCGTTTTCCTGTCCCACTTTCCGTGGGCAACTCGCAAAACAACTAGCAAGCGGAAAGCAGCACGCAGAAAGTATTTCAATTGCCAGCAGCATATTGCGCATACGCAGCGTTGCGCGCGCTGTTATCAGAGTGAGTGAGTGAGTGAGAGAGAGAGAGAGAGAGAGAGAGAGAGCTCAGCAAGAGTAATAATACTCACAAAACGATCAGCTGTTTTGTTTCTGCAACACTCTCTATATGTTACGCTCTTGATGTGCTCTTTTAAAGCGCACCTGCGCAGGTATTGCTCATTGAGCGCTTTGCATATATATTGCACTCAAGTAAAATTATCTCAAACGTGTTCGAAGCGGCGCGCAACGTGTTAAATGTTTGAGCTTCATTTATTCTGAACTTCTTATCACATGGCTGTGGTTGCGTTGTCATTTGTCAGTGTGCTGTTACCTTGATCCAACGTGTGCGTCCGCGCAACATTTAAATGATATCTCAGCTAAAAATATTATGATTTTTAAATAAAATATACAATATATTAACATTGACGAAAATACAAGAGATCTTTTCCAGTTAAGATTCAAATAGGTTTATACATACATATATGTATATATTTACTTAATTTCTATAAGATATATAAACCAAGATTTACGGAGAGAAATTTTAAAAAATGGATTTTAGGAATCAGAATTGCTTTTTCTCACTTGTATTTCCTTTAAATGCATTTCTCTATTTGTTTTCATATTGATATTTGTTGCCCTTGTACATTGTATATATATAATGCCACTAAGCTACACTCAGTTATCAGTAAATTAATTATTATAATTTAACTATGTACGTAGCTTTGTCTGTATGTGTGTATGCGTGCGTGTGTGTGTGTGCGTGTGTGTTTGTGTTTGGTAACACAAAATGCCAAATGTATGCCAAATCAAGTGCATTGAACTCACAGCGAACGCAGCAGCAGCAGCAACAGCAGCAGCAGCAGTCGCAGCTAACGTTGACGTTGACGTTGCTGCCGACGCAGAAGCATAGTGGCGGCAGCATATAAAATGTCGTTGAAAATGAGTTTGCAGTGCAAGGGATAGGTTGCAGCGCAGCCACTGCTCACATCCTCATTTGCTTGCCTGTTTCTTATCCTGGCACAGCCTTGGGTTTGTGGCGGTCATTTGTGGCTTTTGTCTGCTTTGGTTGCTGGGAAGCTATGACGACCTCCGCTCACAATGCCAACAATCCAGCTACTGCTGCCACGGCTTCCACAGCTGCCACGGCTGACGCTGTTGTTGTTTCTACTGCTGCGCGGCTGCCGGTTGCTGAGAGTAGCGTTCGCTCTCGGATTTTGCTGGCTGGGTGTCGTGTTGCCGGTTCAATCACATTTCACCTACATATATTCAAATTCGAATCAAATAAAAAGAGCATATCATTAAAAAAAAAATAAATTAAAATGATGCTGCTGCAAACTTTACCACTTTTGGAGTTGCAGCTTTGATTTGGACCGGATCGCTGCAAAAAAAGATGAAACCAAGCCAGCGGTTTTTTTTTAATAATTATCTCTGAACAATAGAATAGTCGATTGATACGTTCAAGGTGCATGCACTTTTACTTTCAGGAGTTTTTAAAAATTCAATTTATTTATGTATAATAAATGATATTAACAATATGCCGTTTGTATATTTATATCGATTTTATCTGCATGCCAAATTGCCAAAGACAATCAAAACAATAAAATGTTCATCGTGATTTTGATTCTTGTATAAAAGTGAAAGAGCTTCAGAGCTAATTTACTTATATATGAAGAGATAACAAATTTGGGAATATACATATCATGCGTTAGTAGACTGAATAGAATCTATTCAATTGGATGTTTAATAAATGACTCAAGTATAGCTTTTATTTTGACAATAGGACAACAGCAACGCGTCCGTCCGACTTCAAATTATGTACACTAAAATTCGCGGTATCACGACAAGGTAGTACGAATAAACTTGTAGAAATCAATCAATTCAGGAAGTTCTTCAAAACGCTCTTTGAAAGTGTTTTTTTTTTTTTCAATCGCAAAACGATAAGAACCACGGAAGGACCACGAGTACCGAAAATATTGAATACCTCACTAAAGTAGAAAAACCAGCTTCGATTGAAACTATGAGAGAATGAATGATTGTATAACTTAAAGATACCTGAATAATGTTATGCGTATGAACTCGGATGGGTTAAAATGGGCGCCGATTAAGAGATTACCACATTTCGATTTTTCCACGTTATGGACTCGGTCGTGGGGTAGACGATAAACTCCTGGGATATCCAAATGGACGATGGACAGAGATCATCCAACCTCTAAAACGTACCAATTCGTATTTTTTAAGCGGGTTCAGTGGACATTGTTTCTCTAGTTTTGTTGGCAATTGTTTAAGTGTTTTAGTTTTGTGTAAGAATATATTTTTATCATTATTAAAGTTAAATCCCTTGATTAAGCTTTTAAATGGATTGCCGAAATAGTTTTTTGATAAAAAGTGAATTGTCTTAAAATGCTTGGCTCTTCCGCTGAAGAGTTGCTTACAATAAAAAACATTGGAGTGTTAAGACTTATTGGGCCATCAAAAAAAAAAAGATATAATAATAAAATAAAAGAAGCGCGTGTGTGTCTGTGTGTGTGAACTTATGCATATTTAATAACTTTCGGAGATGCTTTCACTTCCACAGCCAACATTTTGGCGGCTGCCGTTGGGGCGGACGGATTTGACTTCTTCCGTATGCGGCGGCGGCGGCGGCAACAACATTCATAAACTGCATTTGCAAGCGCATACAGCGCGTTCGATTTTCGAATTGTTTGCTGACATTTTGTTTGATAATAACACGCTCTCCGAGATGGAATACATATTTATATTTGTATATATATATATATGTATGTTTGTTGAATATACAGACAAGCACGGACACTAGTTGCGAGAGCCGATTGATAAGTTTGTTAAATGTTATAAGAATTATCTACGGCATTGATGCATTCATTGGGTGAAGACGTGAATTCCGTAAATTTGAACACAACTTTGTCAAAACAGGAATTATAATATTAAAAAATAATATTTATAAGTAAAAAAAATGCTTTCATTAAATCAACATGCAGATAAAATAAAAATAATCTTAGGACTTACGGTCTCGCACTCGATATTTTTTCCCAGTGTAGTTATATGAAAACTGAAAATAATGGTAAACTTGAACAATTTCTATAATTTTAGATATATGAAGGTATTGTTTGGTTTACTTTGCTTTAAATTTCAATTACAATATGTATCGCAAAGTACGTTACAACCACACCTTCATAGGAGTTTGAATAGAAAGCTTTAGAATTCATATAATTAAAATGAACTGCCATCTTAATAATGAAAGTGGTTGACTGATAAGAAAGCAACACAAATCGTTAAGTGATTATAAACTTATTGTTCTTCTTGCTCGGATTAATGAATGGATTCAATGCAACATTCAACAATGTTGCATGATATAGTGTTATACGCAAGTTCATAGAACACAGACAATACTGGTATCGAATATATTCAAAATTGTGCCTGCAATATGTAGGTAAACTGATTTTCCCAATTAAATTCAAAAGCTCAATGGAAAACGTATGATTTTAAGCAAATTACAATAGTCGTGTTTGGAAAAACGAAATCTTAATTAAATTTCATTTATTTTCAGTATGTAAAGAATATTTATATAAAAACAATACATCAAAATTATAAATGATGTAAAGTGCCATTAACGGTTTTCTTTCAAACATTTTTGTCAAACATATTTATAATATATTGTGTTAAAAAAGGGCAGTCTAAGAGTCCAACGACCAAGCATATTTCATAATGTATTTTAAACATTAAGGATAAGCACATTTTTCAATTTTTTTTTTAAACTTGTGACCTTTCGTAAAACTGAAACTCAGTGGTGTAAAATGCATCAATTCGAAAAATGTATTAATGGGGATTCACCTCTATATATGACGAGCCAAAAAATTTTATTATATATCTATATATATATATCCATATATACCAATATACATGTTATTCGCCGAATCAAAAAATAATCCACGTGCTTAATTCCGGTTTATTATTTATTATTTATTGATGGTGGCCATCGCTACTAATCTTACAAAACGCTAAAATCTTACAAAACTGGCGGCCTTAAGAGTGCGAAAGAGTATTTAAAAGTTGAGATGACATGAATTGGAAGATTCATTGAAGGCCTGAAAGAAAACGTTGTGACATATAGATGGCGTAAAAACCTAGTTGAGATAACCATCAATTAAAGTGTAAATAATATATGTAAATAAAAACAATTAATAAATATATATGCAGTAATTTTTCATCAAACTTACTATAACAATAAGGTGCCGCGAAGGTGATTTTGTGAGTCACAGGTGTTCTTGCAAACCGTTTGACGGATTTTGATAATTTTTTTTTATATGAAAGGTATTAACGAGACGAAGGTTTTGCATAATGTTTCGTGAGGTTTTATATAGTGTTTCGTGAGGTATGAGCATTTGAGTAGAGACCGTTTTTTTCTCACGTATACGCGTTTGAGAATTCAAGGCACAAAAAGCATATGAAGTGTTGTGTGAGTGAAAAGAGCGACTATATATAACGCCACCTAACAGATGCACTCTTTTTTTATATACGTTTTTTCCTTCAATACTGTCTGTCAGAAAAATGGCATTTCAATTTTGACACGTCATATTTCACGTGCTATATCGTGCTATATGTATTTTGCGGTGAAATCGTTTTGAGTTGACGAAATTCTCTTCACACGTGTGTATAACATTTGAGAGTTATATCAGGTATTTTGCGGTGAAATTTTTGTAATTATTTATTTTGAAAAATAAAATTTGGTGTATTGAAATTTGTTCAATATATAAATTTGGATTTAAAAAGTACACAGCAGTATAATAATCATGCTTGGTTAAGTGAACGTGCAATTTTAGCAGCGAAAAATAAAGATGTCAAGGAAATAATTTTTTATATTCTTAGTAAAATTCCTGGCGATGTGACGTCATATAAATCAGTTGATATCATCAATGAAAATGAGATTGTTAATTATACGAAAATTCAATGCGAAGTGAAGAAAGACTAACTTCTCTCACAGATCAGAGGGAAAACGGTTGAAAGACAGAGGGTGATTAAGTTAATGCAGACAATCGAATGTATCGGAACACGCAAAACAAACAAATGCATCGCAGTTTCAATCAATGTATTCAATTCCATCCGCAAATATTGTGAAAACTACACAGAAATAATTGTTTTTCTTATTGTCGTGACGAAGTTAAGAAAGAATTAACTTCGCTATCAATCAAGTTCAGAATAATGAAATTGCCGCAACAATTTTCTTGGAAAGTTTTGCAGCATGGGGATTCAGGTGAAGAATCCGGGGCCGAAATGTTGCCATCAAATATTAATTGGCACCTCGAAGATGATGATCGATTATTTGACGAGCAATCGGAAGGCGTGGCCTTAATACACATAATGAAATGCTTCATTGCAATAGAAAAATTATAGCATTCATTTTCTTTCCAAGTCGTTTAAAATTATTCATAAAATGATAATTATCTTTAATTTTTATTTGCAGTTTAATATCTCAACGTAGTTTCTGAACGCAATTTTGAAGGTACCATTTCGAAAATTTTAATTAAGTCGAAGTGCGTATAGGCGTCCCCTAGAATACATATGTTGAACCTTGTGCGTATTACTTGGATGCAGATGTTGGTCACAAACCAAAGCAACGCCAAGTGAATGACAAATACATACAAACAAATAAATGATTGAGGCAGTGTGGGTGTGCGTGTGCGCCAGGGACTCGTAAATCTTCATAAGGAAATGCCCGAGTCGAACACAATGTCAACGCCTACGTACTAAAAACACCCATAACACATCATGCCACATTACCCGCAGGATCACCGCTAAGTATTACTTTGCGGGGATGAGAAGACTCTCTAGGCATTCTCCGTCACCCGCCTCTCTTTTTGGCATCTTCTCAGATCTCGCTAGATGCCTATTATGAGGGAGTACAAATTTTTCCAGTTTTGACCCGTCTCCAGCATGTGCCCGACTAGATCGTCTGATGGTGGCATATTAGATGATCGCGTCGAGTACCGCGGGCAGTGATACGCGGCGTGCTCTGGGTCTTCATTTTGAGTTGGGCACTCTGGCAAGAATGCAATCGGTTCATGGCTGCACTTGTACAGATAGTTCATGTACCCCCCATGTTCATGTACCCTCCATGGAAAACTGAATAAGATGGAAATTTAATTTCCAGTTACTACGGCTACCCCAGTTCACGACTTTTCGTATAAGTCGATAGGTTCATCTTCCTGTTGTTTTGACCCTGTGCTGTTTTGCTCCATCCTCCGCGGTGTGGGTCAGTATTCTATCTGATACATAACTAGAGATTCTCCTCTGCATGTAGCTTAGAGCTTCAATCCTCCGTATCGCACTTAGGGTGCATTGTTAGTTCGCTGAGTTGAGAGCATTGTGGATGTCTAAGGTTATCACTCCGCAATATTTCTTGTCCTCCAATTTCCATCGAATACCGCTGAATGGCTTGACGGCTAAAGCGACGGTGAAATCGCTAAAAGCGAATTCTTCACTGAGTGAAGTTCGTCTATATAGCATAGTTCGTCTGCTTAGCATTATTATGGATCATCTTCCTGCCTTGTGTAAAGTCAGCTCCTTTCCGGAAAAGGTAGGCTACTCTGGAGTTCGTCTCCCGCTGCAACAAACGGGTTTAGTCCGCTGGCATCGGCCGATATTGTCTTCAGCAAAGCTTGGAACTGAGCTAACATCTAGCTTATAACAAGACAACAATAACAATATTCCATTTATCTTAGCCCTGATAAATCGGGAGAGTTCTTAGTGACCAGATACGAAATGCATCCAACGATAAGCTTAGCGTCCTTGCAGAACATGCAAAGTGGCTGCTTCTAGCTTATTTTTGCAAGGTGCTCTTTCCGTCGGTTTCAGTTTTACACTTTTTTTTTTGACTGCGGTGGACCTTTACTTTGGTCCGGTGACCTTGTCGCGCTGTTATTCCTCGTGGATGGTTGATTAATTTGTGGAGTTTGAAACTTTGAGTAAAGCAATTGTGTCCCAACTTCAAAGTCGTTATCTCTGATCGGAAGTACAGTCGCGTTTGTATGATCTCATGGTTATCTATGCTAGCATTGAGGCCATGTGAGGGTTGGCATTCGCCTTTACGGGGACGAATGTACAGAGCCCGATCGCGCTAATCAGAAACGTGTCATCAGGAGGGAGCAATTTTAACTAAATTTTACGCATTTTCTCTCGTACTGGTTTTGCGCAACACGGATGATGGAATTCTTACTCAATGACTTTGGCTGACCTGACACATTAATACAAAAATTTGTATCTCGTAATATCCTTGAATTGAATTTCTCTTTTATTTTTATCATCAATTTTGTCATTTATTTAAATTTAAATTAAATGTCTGTTAGAGATGGGTAAAAATAAAATAAATACAAATTAATTTGAATTAGAGTTGGCAGATTTTAAAAGCGCACAACAGCATAATTCGATCAATGACAATCCAGAAAGGACAGAAGTACAAAGGGAAGATGAAAATACTTTCATTTCTGAAAGTATTTCGTGGTGCCGACGAATATAGCAAATGAGTAATAACCAAATAACTATGAAGTGATAGCCAGTTTTCTCAAGCAGTGGCAGGACGAGTGTCGTTAAGCGAAGCGGGAAGGCGGAAAACTATAAGGAAATGGGGAATGAGAAGAGTCGGACTCACAATTCTAAGCCCAGAGCCTTTTACTGCCGGGATAGAAATGAATATGTTTCACGTATCCATAATGCTAGCAGACGACGATATCTCTATGACAAATCTCGCCATTGGAGGAAATGGACCGAAACAGCCAATCGATGACAATGTGGATGTCACACTACTAAAAGCTAAAAAGCAGTCAGAGTTGCAATAATGCGACTTAAAAGTAACAAATCAGCCGGAATTGATGGACCGCCTGCAGAGATCTGTAAAGATGGTGGCGACGAGCTAATAAGGTGGATGCATCAGCTCCTCTGAAAATTATGACTAACAGAAAGCATGGCCGTCTATTAGAATCTCAGCCACCACCCAGTCCACCATAGACCAGGCTTTCATACTGCGCCAAATCCTGGAGAAGACCCATAAAAAACGGATCGACATACACCTTCTCTTTGTCGATGAGATAGCCCGATAACGGAAAGTTTGTATGCACCATTATCTGAGTTCTTTATTCTTACAAGTTGACTTTGGAGACTGACCGTTTATTACCGTTCGATGTTTTAGACAAGGCCAAGACCCTCTATCATACAACCTCTATAATTTTATAATGGAAGGGATACTGCGGAAAGCTGATGGATTGGGCGTTGTAAGAGACATGTCACCTTTGCGATTTCCTCTTGTGGTTAACGAGGGTAAGATGTAGTGAGGACTTCTTTGTCCAAGCAGCTGTCCTTCCGCTTCCGCTTCCGAGCCGATGCTTTGGCCTTCATCTTTGATTTGCGGGCGTTAAGCTATAGGTCCTGCTTTGTAGTTGCTAAGCGTAAATTCCTCGCTGACATCCTTCATTTAGAGTTCCTAAATAAGGAATTACTTAGAAGCATGATGTTAATGATTCTTGCCTTGCGGAACGTGTTCTTCTGACCATTATTGGCAATTGCGGCATTTAGTAATGCATTTAGTAGTAGCATTTGTAATCTGCAGTTTCCTTGGTGATTGTTTCTCGGTTACACCATTTTTCTGATCATCCGCTAAGTTGACCTGCATATGCTTAAACTTGCTCATTGTCCAGCATGGTGGGGGCCTGGCCTTTTGCAACGGCTTTTACAGAACAATCTGGGCTAGTATCTATGCCTGTCGTCGGAAACAAATGGCGGCTTTTTGTTGTTGTTGTTGGGTGCAAATATGATTTTCAGAGGTTCACTTATGGAACAACGTGCGTTTTTTGCATAGCGCAATGATTCAATAAGTAGAGACGGTGCAGCCTCACAGCGGTTAAGATCTAACAGCCTAATCTTTATCCCTTGTTTTTTAAAGCCATCTTGAAGGCGTTATGACTCTTTATCCTTATCCTTTGCGGTATGATCCGTCATAGATTTGAGCAATCTCCATTGCTTTTATAGTTTCTTGCTTCTTGATGTCCGAGTTTCAAGCACCTAAAGCGGCGTATAATGGGGGCTGTTTTCCTAAGCTTGATACTCCCGTAGTCAACCCGAAGTAATCTAATTTTTAGTGCCACTTTGGCGTTCCTCGCAGGTAGAGGCAACCAAGGCTTGGAAGCAGGCAAAGTCCGCTCCGGACTTGCTCAATTCCAGTAAGAGCTCGCCTTCTTGGAGTCATCAATTCCGCTTAGTTTTTCGTCAGACTTTACATTTTTGGGTAGGTCTGCGTAGCTTAAGTCACCTATTGCAGCAATGAGGATAGCGTCGGATCCACTTTTGTATACTCTTTTGGTCTCTGTCTTCAGGCCTTATTTACCTATTTGATTACTTCGGTCGCCTTGGGTTTGCTTGATTGCTGCCGACTGACCATTACTTTGGTCCAGTTACCTTGCCACTCTATTACTCCTCTTGAACGGGTAATACACATAATTAATTTGACTATTTTTTGTCATTTTCAGCAATGAAAACTCCGAGTCGTTATCTCTGATCGTATGTACAGTCGCGTTTGTCTGATCTCATGGTTATCTATGCTAGCAGGGAGGCCATGTGAGGGTTGACATTCGCCTTTACGGGGACGAATGTACAGAGCCAGATCCGCATGTGTATGTGTGTTTGCGTCAATGTTTACAACACACATCTTAAGTCGGTGAATGTGCCAGTGAGTTAGTAGTTCGTTAAGTCAACGAACGCTGGCGCGCTGATGCTGGCGTTGACGCCGCCAGCATTGCTGATATTTTTGTTGCTGGCTGCGCAGTTCCAGTCGCGGCCTCCAAGAAGCAAGCTCTCTCGTTCTACCTCTCTCCCTCCGCAACTATCTGGCTCGCTGGTGGTCCACTACAACATACTCTTTCTCATTGCATCTCCTTTGCACTTGCGAGCCGCGCGAATTGAATGGCTACGGTCAGCCCCAGCTGGCCACGTTTAGAGAGACGACGTTGCCGCGGAGCAATGCAAACGCACTTACAATTTTACAAACGCCGCACGTTGCATGCTATTGATGCTGCTGCTGTTGTTGTTGTTGTTGTTGATGTTGTTGTTGTTGTTGATGTAACGTGTCTGGTAGTGAGCACAGTTGATTGGACATGGTTGCTGCAATTGGTGTTTGCCAATCCTTGGCCAAAAGGGTTTCTGCTTGAGATTACTGTACAGAGACTTGATTGCCGTGGGAGTGTGGTTGTTGCTGTTGCGACTAGCATCGCAGCTTACTGTTTTTTTTTTTTTGGCAAACTTCCAAGTTTATTGAACTTTTCAAAATTGAGCTCTTGGTTCTCAGCTGGTCTTGGTTGCTAGGTCTTCAGTCTGCCCGTCCATAGACCGCACGCACCACTGTCGGACCGGCTGGCTGACTGTCTGCCGTCCGCCACTCACTTTGTCTGCAAGACTTTCTCCGCAATCGTCATGATATTTATTAATTTCATGTTTGTTGTTGTTAACGGGCCCTTAAGCTATTGTAAAATTCACAAATCGAAAAAATATTTCTTATTTTGATACTATGGAAATTTTGCAAGTTAAATTGTTTATAGGAATGTAAGTATTACTGCAATGACTCTTGTTTTCAAGATGTCAGTTTTGAATAAATATTCTTCGAATAAACTTTTTTAAACAAAAACAAAATATGTTTATTAAGAGAATTATACAAAAGTTAACCTTGAATTTCAATTGCTTAAAATTTGTCCACCGCAGAATGGTGATATTTTTTTTTAAATTTGATTTAATACAAGTATGTCACGAGATAACACTTCGATCTATTATTGTAAGACTCAGTGGGCATTTCTTTACTTGCCAAATACTTTTTTCAAATCAGCTAACATAGTACAAAATATACTACGGAAATCACATAACAAAGAAATCGTAAATATATTTTTCGGTGGAGGCCAAAAATGTCTAACCGTTTGTGCCGTCAGCTAAACTTTGGGGTTCCAATGAACCCCGATCTTAAAAATAAATTGGCCGTTTATGAAGCAAGCAGATGCGAATGGTCTTCATTGGTTGCTCAGCTTAAGAAACTACGCCAGCGCAAAGATGATTTGGAGAGTTCTCTTGCCGATTCAATTGCAGAGGATGAGGTACAATTGATATTGAAGAAGCAGCTATCATGCATGCCAACTGAGGATGAATTGCTAATTATCCATAAACGTCAAAATGGGCTTGATTGACAATATATCAAAGGTGTTTGAACAAAAGATCCTCCTAGAAGCTGATATGTTGATGCAGAAGAGCGTTGCAGAGAAGGCAATTGCGGCGGCTAATATGGCGGCTGCCTGAAAACGAAATTAGTCTTTTACCATAAAATGTTTTTGTTTCTTTTCTACAGAATTGTGATTTCTGTAGCGTCATACTAAAATAATAAAATGCAATATAGTGTTCTGAAAACCCTGCTTTACTGTTTATTTAATAGTGCATATGGATTTCTTATTTCTCAGCAAATGCTGAGCAAATTGTATATAAATCAGTGGATTTTTTTGAACGGTACCATAAGACCGGTCGATCAAAAGTACAACTTTCATGCAAAAATTAAATTTGCGTTCTTTAAAACTAATGCAACCTACGTACCGTAACTTAATTTTTAAGAGAGAATTTTGCATTCTCAAAGTAATTTGGATTTCTTTTGGGAAACCATTCAAATTTGTAACGTCCAAGACGTAACTTCTATTCGAATTACTTTGGTTCCAAAAATAGTTAACCGCGCATTTAAATTCATTTAAAAGAGCACTCCTAAATTTAGTAAATATTTTATGGACTCATATGTGACAAATGCCCATAATTCAAAAACAGAAATGAATGGATGGTATACATACCTTAACATTTCTATTCAATTTTTATACATACAATTAAATATGAGAGTATCCAGGTCTTATATAAATACACGACTGAATAATGTCTTCTTGAAGCAATTCTGGATTATATTAAAGTTCTTATATGTTGCCATGATGTTACAAAAATGTAAAATACCTCTCCACAGTGTACACTCGGTACCTGGAGTTTAAACAATTTAATGAAAAATGCACTATATTATACTCAAGCTAGCTCATAAAAAGAAAAAAATAAATTGCAGTTTATTCGCTATTTATTTAAGAAAAAGAATAGTTTTAGAATGTGTTCGGGCTACTAAATAAATAACAATATTATTTACCAAGTCAAATAATATTCATAGTTTAGTTAATGCAAGAAAGAGAATTGCAAACCACAAAGTCGGCATATTCAATGTGTAAAAATATGGTACTATATGTCGTTGTTCGCTAATGACTAAACGCCATTGAAATGGATTTAATTGAAGGATTGTTGGTAAATTATGCCCTTTTTTTTGCCCTGTACCACATGGTACAAAGGGTTTATTAAGTCTGTGAATGCCGACAATTTATGAAATAAAAGTGGGAGACCCCCACTAAAGCTACCGAAAGGGTGATTAGAAAAACTCATATTGCAGACCTCATTTCTGTCTGTACGAACGTCAATATTTAGAGTTGGCAAGAGCAACCAGCTAACTTTATAGAAACTATTGGAATCCGCGGAGATAATTTTCGTTTTTTGATACCTACAATTCAAAAAGAATTCAATTCGGTTGAGTACTGAAATACTTGCTTAAAACTTGTCTTTATACATATCCATAGAAAAAATTGTAAAAAACTGTTTTTTTTTTTGGCACAAATTTAATTTAATGTCATTATTATTTCTGAGAAACCCTAACCAGTACTCGTAAAGTATTTTATTGTTCTCATGTACTTTGTTTAGTTTGAATAAAATCAGCAAAAGAATGTGATTTTTGCACAAAATTCGCTTTGATCGAATTCAGTACATAAAAGTTCAAATATTTTTGTCAAGCGTCAGACACTGTGTCGAATTTTGTATAATTTAAATGCATATTTAAATACAGTATAATAATAAAATGTGTCAATTGTCTATGGTGATATACAATATTTAGGACCCCTACTTGCATTTTTTAAGTATTGGGTCTGCTGCTTTTGGAACATAAGAAGGCAGGCATAGATTGCATAAAAATTAGGAATAATTATGTGAAATAATTAAATGTTTAACTTATCAAGCTCTTAGACTTATAATTATTATTGTTGGGGAAGATTTGAATCTCGACCTGTAGTCATATTGTTCATGTGATTATTTGTTAGCTCTTTGTTTTATGTTGAGTAGTGTGCCACAAAGTACCAAATGTATTTTATGAAATATGTACCAGCATATTTTCGATTTATTCAAAAATAAGATTACGAACAGAAACTTGCAAAAAAGTCGGCAATAAATAAACATATTTATATTTTTATTTTAAGCGTGCAACTGTCCCATACGGTCTTAACGAATAATAATAATAAGCATAAAAATAAAGTAAATAAATAAAAATGCTGGAGCTCACCAATCATTTGAAAACTATTGACAAATAAATCTAAAAGTCGGTTAAATTGTTTACGAATGCATTTTTAACCTACATGATTTACTTTGCATTCTGCAAAAGTGTGCGGTTTTGTAAGATTTCTTGACTTCAAGTTAGAATTCGGAAGGATGGTCGAAATATGCACCATGCATAGTTACGCTAATTTCCAAGGCCCGGCCTTAAAAACTTACTTAGTTTTATGAAAAGTATAAAACAAAGTTACCTTGAATTTTGAATTGCTTAAAATTTCTCCACAACATTTCTTTTAAAAAAACTGATTCAATTAAGTATGCCATGAGAAACCAATTTGAACTATTCTCCTAAGACTCAGTGAGCATTCCTTTACTTGCCAAATACTATTTTCAAATCACCTAACATAGTACAAAATATACTAGGGAAATCACATAACAAAAAAATCGTAAATACATTTTTCGGTTGAGGCCAAAAATGTCTAACCGTTTGTGCCGTCAGCTAAACTTTGGGGTTCCAATGAACCCCGATCTTAAAAATAAATTGGCCGTTTATGAAGCAAGCAGATGCGAATGGTCTTCATTGGTTGCTCAGCTTAAGAAACTACGCCAGCGCAAAGATGATTTGGAGAGTTCTCTTGCCGATTCAATTGCAGAGGATGAGGTACAATTGATATTGAAGAAGCAGCTATCATGCATTCCAACTGAGGATGAATTGCTAATAATCCATAAACGTCAAATTGGGCGCTTGATTGACAATATATCAAAGGTGTTTGAACAAAAGATCCTCCTAGAAACTGATATGTTGAAGCAGAAGAGCGCTGCAGAGAAGGCAATTGCGGCGGCTAATATGGCGGCTGCCTGAAAACGAAATTAGTCTTTTACCATAAAATGTTTTGTGTTTTTGTTTTGTTATATATTTTTTATGAATAACGTCTTTAAGAGGATCTGCACATTGCCAAAAATAAGGAAATAAATGCCAAGGAAATTTTTTGGGTAACACTGGAAGAATTGCTTTTTGTGTGTATTAAGTCTTGTTTGTTTGACACTCCAGTTTCGCTGGTAAAAAGGGCAAATTGGAGTGTTGGTGAGTACCTGTGAATTGATTTTTCGTAGTACACAAGAATAGTGGCAGCTGTTTGATTTTGTAACCACTATAATGGATTCCAGAGAACGTATTGAATGCAACGATGGTAAAATATAGTTTCCTAATTTAATAGTTTATTTAGTGTAGAGACCAACGTTTCCAATTAGAGCTTGTAAGGAATTTACTGGAAGATTGATATATCCTTTCAGCAATATCTAATCTGAAATTTAAATTTAAAATAAGATTTTCTATTATCCTAGAAGAGTTAAAGCACCACATTAAAATATCCTTAATGGGACTGATGACGAACCAGATGCATTCTGAAAAAGTCTACGTTATTTGTGCAAGATTAGTGTGCGCTACTGACTCAACATTTGTCTTGGGCTCACCTTTGGGAGCACCTCGACTGAGCTATCATATGGATGCAATATGATTTTGCCACTGATTGGCCAATTTTGGTGACAATGCATTGTGACACACAGCATAGGAAATCATCTACATATTTAATCAACCTTTGAACTATGCGCTGTATTCTTACAATTAATTTCCCAATGTGTAAAATTAGGTAATAATTTAACTAAGTTTTTGAGAAGAATGTTGCTATGGTAAAAAAAAATGTTTATAGAGACTTAGAGATAAATTAATTTTTATTCATTTATCGAAATCGCTTGTGTAAATTTTGCAAAAGAGCGGGCATTATTTTATTATCATCCAACTCCATCTTCTGTACTTCCATTTTGGCTGTAAGTTCATATAATGCCCATCCAAAAGTCTAATGACCTGCATATATTCGAGAGGACATGCATGCCTATGCTTGTATACTTCAAAAGTGCCTCTGGTCTTGTCTTGTGGTGGTTGCCTATTTGCGACAGTTCCACATTACAGATCAAATTATGCATAACTACCAATGGTGTAGATGTCGATTGGAAATATATTTGTGTGTTTAATCATTCATGGTACTTGGTCATGGGAGCTACTTCTGTCTTTCCCTGTCTCTGAGTGGTATCCGTATGTGTACCACTAAAAAATAAACTCATACGTTTAGTGGAATATGTTTACCTAAATAATTTATTATTATTTTTTTTAAGGCGGATATGCACCTATCTGCCGGATCTATTAATTGGATATTATTGAAGAAACCCTGTAAGTTTAATTGAAAGATATCTTTTCAGCTTTAAATTGAATCACCTTTAAGTTATCTCATTCATTAGATCAGACTTATATGCAAATACCATCGACATTATCTTTTCTTTAAAGACTTATTGCGAAGAACGTACAAGTCGGCATTGTTTGGGCTTAATCAGATAAGCAGCAAACTCTCCGGGGGAAGCGTACCCGATATAAACCTATACTGGTCACTAATATATGCTCAAAAGCAAACTCAAATCATTTCGGGGTTTTTTTTTTGTTTCTTTTGTTGGAGGCGAAATAAAATGTTAAGCCAATTTAGAAATAATCCAATAGACTCATGCACGATTGACAAATAATTCAAATTAAGTGCAAAATTGCATAATCATATAGAGAGTACAATGATTTTCTGGTTGGACTTGAAATATAATTTGTAATTTGTGTATATGTAAGTGGTATGTGGTAGATGTCGTATATGATTAACAACTTCTTATGCAAGATAAAAAAAAAACGTAAAATTTTGGGTTTCTTTAGGTGTATTTTTTTTACAGCTGTTGTTGATATTGATTGGATCACCTGAAACTTTAAAAGATCTGGCAGAGAGACCTACCTATTAGACGATGACAATTATCTATTTGCTCTTGATTGTTGGCCCCATCGATTATGTGACTGATTTACTGACTTTTTGGTGACGATACAAATAAAATCGAAAATAATAATAATAAAAAAAATAAATAAAAAATTCAAAAGCAAAAAAAAAGGTTTCACCGCTTTTTAAGTTTACGACTGTTTCACGTTAAAGGGCCTTACGTAAATCAAATTTTACAATAATAAAACGAGTCAAAAATGTTTGACCCTTTTGTACCGAAACAACAAAAAATAAACCAACACCAAATAAAGATAATTATGATAAAAAAAAACGAAAAAAAAAACAAAAAAAGTGTAGAGGTGCCTTGAATTTGCTATTTTACAACAGTTCCTATTGAAGAATGCCTTTGTATGGGTATGAGTCTGGTCTGGCCCTAGCTGTGGGTCTGTCTGTCTGGCGCTACACCAGATCAACGTACGAGGCACCAAACTACCATACAGTCAATAAAAACTCATAATCAAAATCCATATAATTGATGAATGCGCAATTGTGATTTTGAATTCAGTACATTCCATGTTTTGCATATTAAAAATGCCTACCAAATGCTTACCAAATTAAAAAAGAAATAACACTCAATAAAACCAAAAAAAAAAAAAATAAAATAAAAAATTAATATAACTGGCGATTAAATGCCGCAGTTGAACATTGTGATAGGCGCTACTGGTCGGCTCTGTTGTTGTACCTCTTTAGGTATTATTTCCACTTTGCATAAGTAGAAATCTTTTATTTTATATTTTATTTGCATTCCCTTATTTTCGTTTTTAAATTAACAAACTCAAAATTCAAACTGGTTGGTTAACTTTAACTTGATCTATCGATCGATTGTTTCAACGATCGATTACTCAGTCCAACATGGGTTTGCTGTTATCTGAGGAATTGCGCTTGAATTTTGACTCCAATTAATAATCATTCATCTGCTTTGCACTTTCTCCAATTAAATTTGATATGAAGAATCTTACCTATATTTGTGTGAGCCCCGACTTGATATTCTTAGCATTATAATCTCCCCCCACAGCTAAGTATCGATTTTAATCGATTTTAACTATACGAGACATTGGTCTTTGGTATTGTTAAATTCGGGTGGACAATAAAAAGCTGATATATTTATTCGACCAGTCGGTGTTATAGATAGTTGTCGTTTGTATATAATCCGTTTTATAATCATCCATTTTCATGCACTTTTTATAAATATTCTTGTACCGCCATGAGTTGCGATGTCAGGATGATTTGTAAGGTATAAATCGTAGTCGGTATGCTCGTATATATATGTATATATTAACATTTATAGTAGTATGGGTTTTGAAAATAAGCTTAAGATCAATTATATTTTTTAAATTAAAAGCGATAGCGAGAAAGTCAGTATTCCTGATGGCAATTATTACTCCCTTAACAAGGAGAGTGATTTATGTTCAAAAGGATGTAATAAAGATTAAAATGTAAATCCATTCAATATATGAAGCTCGGATTATGTACGGGACATTTACAGCCTTTCTTTAATGGTTCAAACTATAATTTAACTTATGATTTGCTTGCGCTTAAAAAAAAAATATAAATACAAAATAAATTTGTTCCACTCCATTTTAACGAAACTCTATTTTATGGGAATTTCTGCCAGCTGCGTACTTAGTAAGCCACCCTGGGGATAAAAGCCTTAACTCACCTAATTGGTCCTTACAAGCAGAATTATGTCCACACCTATTAGATTTTGGTCCACGCATAATAAGCGATAATAAAAAAAAATATCTGCAAATCTTGTACATATTAGTTGCCTTGAAACTATTCTTATTAATTTGTTAATTATAATTTTAAACTTGTCACATTATTTTTTTAAGTACAACTATTTTAGAAGTATTTTTTATTTTTTTTTTATTATTTTCTATTAAATTTGTGTAGATACGATAACGTGACCAAATTGTGTGCTATATTTAAAAGTTTTTGGCTTTCGCAAAAAATTAAATCTGTTAAAATCGGTTGTCTTTTTATTTAAATGAACTTTATTTTATATCGACTCAAAACCTTGAATTAATTTATGTACTACATCTTGGTATAGAATCGCGTAATTCGCTTATTAATTTACTTATTAATTTCCTACTTTATGTATTGAGTTTAGAGAATAATAGAAATTGTACAATCTGTTGTTATTGTTAAACCTTTTGAGAAGGATGAACCTGATTTGATTTGATCAATAAGAGTTTATTAAATAAAAAAATATTCAAGTTTGGATTTTTTTCTATTAATATGGTATTATATAGAATTATTTTGATTAAATGTAGGAAAAGTGATTATTTAAATTGAGAAAATAATCAATGCGAAACCGATAACTGATTAATTGCATTATGGCTTATGCTGCAAATATGGGTATAAAACTTGGAATATCCTTGACCTTCTGCTGGTTACAGTGTATATGATCGAATGAGAGAAGCGTAAGCTTCCTAAATTGACAATCTTATCAAAGTGCATAGGAATCGCTTACCATCCCAATAAATCTAGCTGAACTGTATAAACTTGCGTTGACTGGGTCTGGCTTAAGTTGGTTCAGTTTTAGTATGGGCCTTTATGGGCGCAAGTTGAATAAACTTTGCAAAGAGTGTGGATAAAAATTAAGCGCTTGAATTATCATTTTGAAGGCCGTTTTTATGAAATCAGTGAGCAGCGGACGAGGCTAGAGGCATACGCAATAGCTGGTCAAGTCGAGCCAGACAGCCAGCCAGTGCAAGCCCAAGCTCAAGCTGTGCCAATCAGGCCGGGCCCGAGCTGGGCCGGGCCAAGTGGCAGCCAAGTGAAGTCGAACTAACAGACGCCAACGTATGACCGACCGTCTTTATAAATGCAAGACTCAGTTTAGTTCAGTTCGGTTCAGCCCAGCTCAGCTCAGTTGAGTTTAGTTCAGCTCCGCTCAAATTGATTGCGACTTTTGGCTTGGCTCAAAGTATGCAGCACAAAAGTTCAATAAACTAAAAAAATGTCTTTTAAAACGAGTAAAAAAAAAAATTCCGAGTATAGTTGAACTGAACGGAGCCGACTAGCGCGGAGCAGGGTTGTTTGTTTTTATATTTGCAAAAACAATAAAAATAAAAAATAAACATACGTTGCTGCAGCTCCATCATGTGAGAAACAAAATGCGGTTCTTAGCAAGTAATCTATACACTGTGTACAAGCCAAGTAAATACCAAGGCGCACCAACTCAAAACCCACAGAATCCGGTGCGTATGAGTGATGCTTGCCAGCGTTTGCCAGCGGTTGAGTCAACGTGTTTTCTGTTTGGTTATAATGCACCTGCTCGTCTAATCAAAATATGAAAATGCTTTCTGTTTGCTAACTGTCTTGTTACAGAACTTAAATTTCCTGCATAGGATTCCAAACCAACCTTCCCTACGCACCAACATTTACAGTTGATATTCTCAACGGGTGGCAAGTATTTCAAAGCGGGCACATCGGTAAGCCGCTCATACCACTATAACCACATCCATAAAACTTTCTCGGACAAGTTTCTTTGTTTTCTTTTTTAAGAATCTTGTAGTTGTGTTGTTGCTGGCATTGTTGTTGCAGCTCCGCTGACTTTAATTAGATGCTTTTTGGATAAAGGTTTTTGAACTTTAGCTTTCGTTTTTTCGACCAGCTGATATATTTTAATTTGGATTCTATTTTGTTTTACAAAAAAAGCAACTCTGAAAAATCTAGCCTCTTTTTGTAGTATTTTATGGTTTTGTCATAGATTCATGCTACAATTGGAAAGATTTATATATTTTTTCACTTTATCTATTAGTATTAACATTCAAGTGATTGTGCATTTGATGGTCATATATAGAACACAAAAAAATACTTTTTTTTTTTAAATATTTTTGTTTATTAAAAAAAAGAGTGTCTTTTAACATAAGGAGTGTAGTCTAAATAAACTTATATATAAGAAACTTGGGGGCTTTACCCCCTGCTTGCTTCGCTCGATAGTCCTCACCCCTCCATCAAGGAGGCCCCTTCACTTTACATTTAATTTTGTAACTTGAAAAAAAAAAATATATTTACAAAACAGTGTATACAATACATTTGAAATTAAATTTTATTTCTGTTTTTTTAGTTTATGTTTTATATGTTAGGAAAAAACAAAATATAGATAACTTTACGAAGTTCATTTGAGAACTTCGTGCATACAATTTTTATTGTTTTTTTTTCTCCTCCGTGGTGCACTGTATTTTGAATTCTTTTCCTACTTTTGCACCTCGACAACGCGACATACAATTAACCATGCGTGAATATTGTTTCGTGACTTCTGACCAATAATCCTACTTTTTCGAAACTTTGTCCCCGATGGTCTTGAAGGTCATGGCAAATGCTAATCTCACAGGGAACTACGTGCGTTTTAGCACGAACGGAATATTTATTTAATTCGCATTTCTTTTGATTTGAATTCAAAATCTGCAGACAGATTACGTTCTTTCCATATATTTCCGTGTGTGCCTAAAAAACAAGTAAATGCCATGACAAAACAAGTAAGGAGAAAGAAAACTTTTTTTTAATACTAATATAAAAAAAATTTTTTTCTCCTTTGCTTTTGTATAATATTCCTGCTCAAGACGCTCGAAATACTGCTAGACATCACATAAGATGGGAGAGCATAAATCACCCATTGGGCTCCAACCAGCACGCCCATATGAAATGAAAATCAGGGGACACAGCGTTGCACTCGGTAGTTACCCCCAATGAAAAAGCCCTACATCCCAAGGAATATGCCATGGGTGTTTTCCTAGACATCACTGATGCGGTCAACAACGTGTCCACGGAAGCCATCATACGAGGCCTAGAAGCCGCTGCACCACACGGGCAGCATACTCTTAGATAAGGTACTTATTGTGCTGTAGAAGAGTAAGTGCCAAATGGGGAGCCTCAACCATAACTAAGGAGGTGCACAGAGGCACACCACAATGAGGTGTACTGTCACCCCTACTATGGACACGAATTCCTACGAAGCCCCCAAGATAAACCCAATGTTGAGGAAAATGTTGAAAAAGAAGTAGAGTAACACTCTATGGCTCCCAGAAGATGCTAAGTTGTTACTTGGTGCCTGTCACCTAGACTGATGCACTGGATTTTTAGCCATGGAAAAATCTACATACCTTCGAAAGGCGGAAAAAAAAAATCGGGGTCGCATTGTTGTGCACAACAGGGGCGATGAAATCCACTCCTAATTAATGCCTTGCAGGCAATATCCGAAGTTCACCCCCTAGATATACAAGCCAGAATGCTAGCACAGAAGACAGCACAACGCCTTTGTGCAGGAAACCTTGTACTGAGCAACTACGGGCACGGTAAACTTGGAGGCGTTACCAAGCATGGCCTGGACTACATTACGCCAGTCAACAATTTGTCCAGAACGCCCACACTAATGGGACCAGAAGATTGTAGAATCGGCATAGACCAAAACACAGTTAGGATCTTCACGGACGCATCCAAAATAGATGCAGGAGTGGGGGCATCGGTATACTGCATAGCCCCACCTACAAGGCGACTTTCAAATTACCGGGCCACTGCAGCATTTTAAAGGCGGAACTTTTCGCAGTAAAGAAGCTGCAGAACTTGCGCTCACTCTACACCAACCCCAAGTCAACATTTTCGTCGACAGACAGGCGGCAATCAAATCCACGTAAGCCTACGCTATTTGCTACAAATTTGTACTGGCAAGCAGGGTCTCACTAGATGAGCTTAGTACCCGCAAGAGGGTGCGCATATTTTGGGATTCCCAGCCACCAGGGCTTTGACGGTAACAAAATGGGTGCCGAATCGACAGGAACGAGGGCTGAAGTCGTAGCGATACCCCTAAGTACTCTAAACACCAAATCGGAAGCGAGCGTTGCAGATGTTTCCGAAAGAAGGTGACACAACACGACGAACAGTAAAACCGCCCTAGCACGTGCAGGAAAACCGACCAGACTCTAGCCAAGCACATCCTGCAACTTCCTAGGAAACCTGCAGACTTTTGCTGGGCTTACTAATGGGCTACCGGCTTAACCTAACCTAGATAGCTAAAGTTTTAAAATAAAAATCGTAAATAAACATTTCTTAATTCAATTTCACTTATAAAACGTAACCGAGTTTCAGCCAAGATATGTTTTAATATGAATCCAATTGAGCACTATACTAAAATTAATCTTAAGTTAAAAAATATTTGATATTTATTGCTTGACTGATTTATTGATATTTTAAAAACGAATCTTTGTTACGCCTATTTCCAGCACTTCGACTTATGGTATTTATGTTTTTTCAAAACGTTGGCCACGATGGATTCCAAATGTGATAGTTATGGGAAAGAAGAAAATGAGTATGGCGCACACAAATACAATTTCAATTGAAACTGTTCGAAACACATCTAATCAGAATCTATTTGATCACAGCTAGAAATACACATGATGGACTTTTCTAGTCCAGGTTGACAAAATATTTTAATTTAGATTAAGTATTAATAGTCAAATGACTTTATTGCAAATATTATACAGCAATCTATCATATGAGATACATCCACCACCTTAGTTAGGCAAGTACCTTAGTTTCCGCTAAATGGTAAGCTAATGTGTGTAGCGAGTCGTCCGGACGACACACGATTGTGAGCAGGGATTGCTACCCCGCATCGGAAGAAAGATATCAAAAGAATACGATTTGTGTATATAGTTATTAATAGGGATGACACCTTTATCGAATTGGCGGATGTCTTAGATAAAGTTTATGCTGACACAACCGCCATCAAGGAAATCAGCAAACTGTGATATTTAGTACTTTTTATCCTGTGCTAAAGAAGGGTGACCCGAAAACATGCGCAAACCTTTTTAGATCAACACAATTAACGCCCTACAAGACGCTCATTCTGCCCGTGCGCGGACGGATGTCGCGAACGAACCATGAGCGGTATAAGTTCTACTATGGTCCAGCGTGATACGGCATAACGCCTGCGATGGCTGGGCCATGTCGTTCGTATGGACAAAGACGCTTGAGCTAAGAAGTTTTTCGATGAAACAGGGATGACACCTTTTTCCAATAAAGTTTGCGAATTTTTAATTTGATAATCAATTTATATCTTAAATTGCTCATCTTTACATAAAACAATTTGCAGGCCTCTAAAAGTATTTTACCTCTTATAAATTAAATTTTCAGTTTTCAAAATCGAATATATATGGCTAATAAGAGAAGCGAGAGTTGCGAGCCACTTGATGATGACGATGACGACAGCTATGATGAAGATGATGATGATGACAACGACGGCATTGGTAGGTGATAAAGCGCATAGCTTTCTAATTGATGAGTTAGCCAAGAGTTGTTAAGGTGTCCAAGCCAGAAGAACTCCCTCCTCTCTCACGCTTCTACGATTTGAACTTAATTAACGATCTTAACGTTAACACAATTGGCAAAAGTGAGCTGTGACCACGCTGTTGGCGGCTACTTGGCTTTGAGCCATCTTTAAAGTTCGTTGACCGCAGAGTTTTTTGATCTGGCACTGTTTGGCTTAACTTGGCTGACTTGCTCAGCTATTCACGGGCGCGCTAAGCTGCTAGACGGGGAGCGCTTTAAATATGCCAAATATGCAACCAGAAACAATGCGTTGAGCCAGCTGGTTGAGCCAGCTGGTTAAAAAAAAAAAAAATGTTATCTAAACGGAGTGTAAGCATTTTATTTTGTTTATTGATTAATAAATTTTGATTTTATTAAAACGAATTGTCTCTCACAGTGTGTTGCTCTAAAGACTAGGAACAGCTGATTGTCAGCGTCGGCTGTTGCTGCGACACACACTATTGTTATTATTTTTTCCCGATCAACGAACGCTAGATTGCCTTATAAAAGTTATATAAATTGTAATACTTTATATACAAATATAAAAAACAAAAAAGAAAAAAATAACAAATAAACTTCACTGGTAGCTATTTTTAGCCCGGCGCTTAGATATTTTTGGCACGCTTCCGGTGCGCAAGTTCTCTAAAAGCAACGACCTTTTTCAGAGCTTCCTCCTCTGCCAGCTGCTGTTGCTCCAAACACACACACACACACACACACACACACATACAGCTTCTTCTTATTGTCGTTGTTTTTTCAGGCTGCGACTTTGTCATTCAAAGGGGTTGACAAACTTTTGGAGTAGTTTGCGTGATCAGCTGTTTAACGTGACTTGATTGTTGTTGTGGTTTTTTGGTTATTATGTAATACAGATGTGTACGGTGGCGCCGGCGTCGTTATTTATTTACAAAAATATTTATATATGTATTTGGTATTTTCTTTTTTTTATTTATTAAGTTTATTGACTTTGCTGTTTCATTTGTACGCGCTGCTAATGAAAGTTTATTTCAGATTTCGACCTTCTTCCAGCCGGCCGGCTATACATTGTGCGGCAACAGTGAAGGGTAGGTAGGCACGCCAAGCTACCACCATATGGTTGACCATGCATACGGCCACTGACTCTGTCGTTAAACGTGAAAGTTACTCGAGAAATATATTAATACAAAGAAATTAAATGCAACAGAAACCCAACGGCAACTTCCAAATTTAATGGAATATACATAAAGTTTATTGACTTTTGATCCCAACGCATTATTATTGGGGTGGGTAATGGTTGTGATGCTTGTTATTGCTACAATGTTTTTCTTTATTTATTTTTTCTCTTTTATATAGTGTATTTTTGAGTACCGTTATTTCCGAACACGTAGTGTTATTTCTTAAGGCATTATATTATTGTACAAAAATTTGCAATTAATTTGTGTAATCTGTCTTAATTGTTAAGTGGTTATAACTGCTGTCTTTGGTTTTTCTTCTTTTGTGATCCATTTTTAATATTTGAATTTTTATTTTGGCGTGACACTTCACTTGGAATATCTACAATACAATATATACAATATCTCAAAGATTTTTTTTCACATAATATTTTTTCCCAAGTATTCGATATTAGCCTTTTTTCGTATCATTATAATAACATGTTTAAAAATTATACAAGTGACATGTTATGTAATTAATTTCATTTTTTTTCCATTTATGATGCGTATCAGTTAAGGGTCGCATTGGTCCACTGTGTAATTTTACACTAATAATATCGTTTATATCATTCATATATGCATTGACATACCGAGTTTTAGTCTTGGTAACTTGGTAAGTACACCCGTAAAATAAGTACAATAAAAATTTATAATAACTTTATAATTAACTATAATATTACAAACCTATACAATGGAAGGTCGGTGGTTCGATTCTACCCTGCAGCACTGCTGCATCTGTACACTATGTATCTATAAATTCTTTATTATTTTCATACATATCTCCATGCTCCTTCGCCTTTGGAGCGATGACCATGGTCAAGGGGATTAAATTTATAAAAATTTCATTTATCAATTTAACCGAGTTCATTTAATTTTTGGCCATTGAAGTCTTTCGTTCTGGCCTTTGGTTTTGCTGAAGGGAAAGTACCAATACAATTACAGTAACCAAAAAATCATTTTTCATTGCGTTGCTGATCTCTCTCTCTCTCCCTCTCTCTCTCTCTATCTTTCTCTCTCTCGCGCTCTCTCTTGTTCAATCTCTCTTATCACATATACACACAGACACAAACATATACATAACTCTAAAAGTTCTTTTATTTATTGCGTTCATGTGGAGTGGGATACACACACACACTCACACACACCAAGCCTTTTAGCTTTCTGGTTTTGTTACTTCGTGTTGGATGGCAACTGTCATTTTTATGACACTCTCTCACTCACACAGTACACACACACGCACACACACACACGCACACACGCCAATGTATGTATTTGTACAATTTGCCGCGGTTGTCGTCTGCGTCGCACTTTTGCATTTGTATATGTAGGTCTACGTCCGATTTTACTTTCACTTTTTGAGGTTTACGAACTTTTCTGTTTACAAGTTAACTTTACTGCAGTAGTCGCAGTCGACGCAACGCTGGCATTTGCTGCCGGCTGCCAGCTGCCAGCTGCTAAATGCTCAACGCACACAGATAAAAAAATACCTATACCACAGAATGGGTCGCATTTCTTTGCGAATTCCATGGCAGATGTGCGTGTTATACTGTACAGAAAGCACGCATCTTATTGCGATTGCTTCTGTGAGTCACCTATACGTACACGTATCACGTATACGTGCTATTTTACCAGCAGTTGCTTTGGTGGATGGTGCGTTGTTTGCCAAACTTCCTTGACATTGAAGCAGCGAGCAATAGCTGCGGGCGGCCATGTTGTTTTTGTTCATTGTTATTGTAAACTGTCAGGATTGGGGCGGCAATTGACATTGCAATCGCACGTGGTGTTGTTGTACCATAATTGTGGCTTCTCGGAAGTGGCTGAAGCATATGCACGCCATTGTCTTTGTGTGTGTAAGTGTCTCTCTCTCTCTCTCTCACTCTCTCTGTGTGTGTGCGTGTGTGTGTGTGTGTGTGTGTGTGCTGCTATTGCTGGATTTTAGTGGGTCGGTCATTGACCGACCGTCGGCTGACACGCATTGATGCCGCTACCATTGGCATGCCCGTTGACGTTGCCCAAGTTGCCGTAAATGCAGCCGCACTGTTAGCTTTGTTTTAGTTGCAATATCCTGCCACCTAATATATGTGGCATGCCAAAAATTAGAGATGGTGACAGGGATGGTAATAGGGCATAAAATGGAGATAGATTGGCTGTGCGTGAAAGAGCGCACATACACGAGAGAATGGGAGAGCGTGTGGCGCATAAGCTAGAAGGAGAGCTTGATATGTCGACCGATAAGAAGCAGTGCGGCGAGCTTGCCAAGACACCGGCAGCGCTGCTTATGACAGCGACAACGTTAGCTGCCGCTAGCTTTGGCGCAGCGGTGGTGACGGCGGCGTCTTCCTAACTTGTTGGACAAGTTGACGGTCTACATGAAGCGCTGCCGCAAGCGCAGTAGCCGCTTTGTGCATTGAAATTGGAGGCTTGTACATTTGCACAAAAGTCAACGAACTCTGGCAGCGGCAGCGAAGTGCCACCGTGGGGGCGGCGTGTTTGTGTGTGTGTGTGTTTATTTATGGGTGTGAGTATTCAGCTTGCAATTTGCACCAAAAGACAGACCGAGTAACAGATAAACTATCAGAGAGTCGCATTCGGTAATGTAGGTAAGCCACTTGCGCAGCTCCAGATTAACATATTTTTTTCCTTTTTTTTTAGTTTGACCTTTTTGTAGCAGTCATACCGATAATGATTCTAACAATAATGATTTATGTGCTGACGCAGAGCAACAAACAGCAATGGCGTTAGGCAACAACAAGAGTGGTAACTGTAGGCGCGGCGACTCTTTTGGCCACAGTCGCCAGTAGCGTATTGATCTCGCTATTGATACACAAACACACACACAGTAGCGCTCGTTGTATGTGTATGATGTGTATGACACAATGTCGTTGGCGCAGTGACCGGAAAAAAGATTGACTTAATTACTGTCGTTTTAAAATCAATGCTGCCTCAATTAGAATGCAAACTCTCTCTCTCTCTCTCTTTTGGCCAGTTGCGGTCGATTTAAAGACATTTATAAACGAACTTATATAGTGTGCAGTCCAAAACTAACTTAATTATCAATTAATTTGCAGCTGAGAAAGTTGCAAACAGGTCCCTTGCGCCCTATATAAAAATTATATTCAACGAGGTAGTTCTCTTCCTGTACTAGGCGTTTGTGACGCCCCATTTATGATCCATGAGCGCCCTAGGTTCATTTTTGATTCACCTACGCACAGTACCAACAAATTTAAATTTTATTGGAAAATGAACCCCGTACACAACATTTTGATCTACAGATCGAAAAGATTATTTTTGGAAGTTCTATAATTTTCACTTTTAAAAATACTTGATTAACTCCAATGAAATAAACAATGAATTATTAGTCAGCAAGTGTTAATTTTTTGACCTGGCAAAGTCGATGTTTGTAACTGATGATTTCCAAAATATCTTTACATAGCTTCCATACATTCTTTTTTTTGCAACCCAAATTTTGTAGTGTTTTCGAATAAAGATAAAAAATAGAGTTTAATATAATACAAATAAAATTCGAGTCTACATAAAACAAAAAAGGAAAGAGCATTTGATTATGATGCACACATATAGAATATTACACTACAATTGAAATTCTAACTATTTTTGGATTCATACAGATTTGGGCATGTGGTCATTAAATGTTATATATAACTATAGGGCAAGGGACTCAATCTTTAAAAAAGATTCAATCGACTATATTGTTTTTTTTATGTCAAGTCCAATTTTGAGAATATACGCAATGAGAATATACCTACTTCCGACGTGGGATGCGGCGCACCAAAACAAATTACTTCTTAATTACCCTTAGCTATTTTTAATTCTGTTTTATTTCACTTTCGATCAATATTGAATAGTTTTGATTCAAAGAAAATGTGTTTTGAATAGAGTTAGAGATAGTTAAGAATTCTCAGTTATCTTCGTCAACAATCCAAATTTGAAAGCCCTCGCACATAACCTGATCCACCCACTTGAACGTATATAGTCTATGGTTTTTCACCAAGACGCTTTATTCGACTAGATGGGCGTCAATGCTGTCAACGACCGACCAAAGTTGCCGTTGATAAAATGTAATAAAAATAAAAAAGCAGACATTCACGTGACAAGACCAGTTGGACATGCTCAGCATCGACCCACTAAACAAACTTGTCATTTGACCATGCCGTTTTGTTGCAACAACAAAAACAAGTGGCACAATACAAAAATATTTCGTAGCATGTCCTCAGAACCTCTGGATTGATTCTAGACAAATTTGCCAAAGGATTAAAACTAGTAGGAGATAATTCTAGCGAAATTGTAATACAGCACAATAATACTTTTCTGAGAAGAATTATGTACTCGAATTTTTAGCGGTATATTTTTTACGATTTTGACGTAAATCCAAAGACACGCGTGTTAAATTCATGCACTGTTCATTCGGCTGGAAAGACGGTGGACCCATGGTTGCAATCTATATTTTTGTATAATAGAATTGAGAACTATCGAGGCTTCTTTTTTTACCATTATATTTTAGTTTGTAGCATAAAACTTATAATCTGTCTGTAGATATATTTGTGATGTTTGGGGTAGTAGTTATATATATACTCTCATCGTCTAAGACCAGCTTCAACCTATCAATACATCCTGTATACAATATTATTAAAAAGTATACAAAATGTAAAAAAATAAAAAAATTAAAATACTAAAAAATGTTAAATATATCTGTTTCCCGCACGAAAACCCTTCTATAACAAAACTGATTAATTATTAAACGTTAAAAAATTAAGCTTGACTTCAAAGCACAATGTGGGCACCTATTCCGCTAACTGTGCTCCGTGGCAGAAATGACCAACTCATACATTCCCTATACTTACATGTAAGCTTTTAAAAAAGCATAACAAAGACTTCAAGGGTCCATTAACTGCTGTTGAGGAATCTTAAAATAGTTTTTTGCCTTTCTTAAAATAGTATTTCATAGTTTCCAAATGTTTAATAACAATAATAATATTCATAAGATATTACGATGACCTCACAAATCTAATATACTATTTGTACTACGGGACACGTTTTAAAACGAAAGCAGGATAGTTCTACAGCGAAATATGCGAAGTATAATACAGATTAACATTGTAAACTAATAATATATATATATCAATGAAACTTATATATAGGTATATATATATATGTATATATTAATATATTATATTACTAAATTGAATGCAATTAATAATTTACCAAGTACCAGTTATTGGGACTTCCACAAACAAGAGGCTAATTGGTATAGTAAATAAAATTATAAAAAGCGAATGAATTGTGTAACTTAAATTTCTTAAACTAATGCAAACTTTTTTCCGAAATAGCTGCTTGGGCTCTGCTTAGTTATATGATACGCTATAGATATTGTAAAGTTATAATAAATTAAACTGGCTTGCTAAGCTTAATAAGCTATTTAACCAGGAATTATGCTTGGTCCACTAATTGCAATAAAAAATGAAGTCTTTAAGTTATTGTTGGTCCAAAATACTATTGATTTAAGAAGAATATGCTTTTTAGCCATAAACCGATTTATATGCAGAGTTTTTAGGATTTATCTTCAATTTTCTAGAAAAAAAAAAAACAATTATATATAGCATGAGTCGTTATTGAGTAGATCTATTAATGCATTCCCATAGCGCTGCTTATCAGACATCAGATTTCAGAGTGTCAAACTCTATAAAACTAATAAGATTGGCTAGAAACATAGATTTACGATACAAACGTTGGAAACAGGAAGTACAATAGAAACTTAAAAATTTCGGAACAAAAGGTGCTACAATATCACCGTTGATCAAGTATTGATTTTTTTTTTTTTTTTTCCTTATTATTCCGCTTGGGAACTTAGGGCCTCTACAAGAGCCATCCATCGGACCCTAATTTTGCGCCGTCTGTTTAGCTCTGTCCCATGTTGTGTTCGCCTGGGTCAGTTCTTGGAAGATGGATCTTCTCCAGGTCGCCTTGGGTCTGCCGATCCGTCTACTGCCTTGTGGATGCCAGCTATCTGCAGTTTTCTCCATTTCCTCCTCGAACTGTGCTAATCTTGATGGATCCTTTAGGGTTCTAACGGTCCATTGTCCTTTTTCCTGTCCGTTTTTTGAAAATGCCATTGGACGTCATCGAACTTGGGGAGCCGTTTATGTATTCTCTTGTGTAGGTTTCTGTAATCTGTTGAGTTTTTCGATCGAACTGGTGATTGGCCAGATGCGACTTATCCCAGTGGTGGGCTGCCAACTGACGCCTTCTGGGAGAAGCGTCTGCGCTTGGCTGCGCGGAAAGGCTGGGCGATACAGTCTTTTTATTGTTGGCATCATTCTAGCTGGTGTT
Organism: Chymomyza procnemis; assembly: GCA_035046065.1. Classification (NCBI taxonomy): domain Eukaryota; kingdom Metazoa; phylum Arthropoda; class Insecta; order Diptera; family Drosophilidae; genus Chymomyza; species Chymomyza procnemis. The sequence goes on from JAWNOJ010000030.1 coordinate 117,481, forward strand.
GTTGCTGTACGCCGAAAAGCTATGAATGGCGCTTGGTTCCATGGTGTACCCTCCATTTAGCGTGGGGGGTGAGGAGTGGGGCAAGGGGGGGGGTAGAATTGTTTGAAAATGGTTGAATTTTGTGCAAATGGAGAAAAGCTTTAAAGTATTGATTGGCGAATCAAAATGAGTTAAAATAGAAAAAAATATGCATTAAAGTAATAAGCGCGTATGACGCGAAAAGGATCGTGCAAAGTATAATAGTATCTACAAAATAGTATTGATAGAGATTGATAATTACGAGTTACTGTGGGTACTTCGTTAAGAAGTGTCAACGAAACCCGAGTAAGATCTTATGCAGAAGTAACACCAAGAAGATGACGGCAGTTAATTGTCTGGATCTTAGTTTAGTTTTTTCTACAGTTTGATAGTGGTGGTTTTGATGACACCAAGCCAAGGAGAGCAATATAGCAAAATGGGGCGGACGAGTGAAGTAATTGGGTCATTAAATTGTTCGGATCACCGCTCAGTAAATGCGACAAAACCTAGTCTAGTAGTTTAGCTTTTATAAATACAGATTGTAAAGGATTCACTCCAGATAGACGGAAGCAAGAAAATTTGAGCGAAGTACGGAAAATAAAAGATAAAGCTATACAGAGGGAATAAGCATAGTGGTGATGGCATCAGGACCAGAAGAGAAATAGATCGCAAAGCAATATCCCCGCAATAAAATTTGAGTGCGAAGCAATAGGTTGTTTGAAAAATGTTCAATCAAATGAACTATTTTCTTAATATTGATAGTGGATTTTAAATTAATAATTTGACTCGTACCAATGATCCTGAAACTCCACAGTTAAGGGAAGGATAGGAAATACGACCACAGTCAGAGTGGCTACAAAAAACGTATCGTTACTGGTCTGATTTGTAGCAACTTCAGCAACAACTACGACTGTGATAGCAGCGATTCCCACGGCAGTCGGTCCTTCATACCGGAATCGACGCAGGCCCCGGCCTGCCCAAGGACTGCCAAACCCCCTCTGTTTCGGAAGCCCAAACTATACCTGGTGCTCCGAGACAGCTACAACAACAACAACAACTGTGATCTATCACCCTATCACCCTCCTATCCCCAATCATTAAATTTCTAGAAGCCCTACTACTCCTGTCCCTCAAAGAGTCCCTACCACTTGCAGACCACTAGCATGGTTTCCGTGCTGGCAGGAGCACTTCTACTGCTTTATGTAAAATATCTTCACATATTGCAGAAAGCTTAAATAGCAAACGGCCTCATAAACGCTCTATCCTGGTTGCCCTTGATCTCTCAAAAGCCTTCGACACCGTAAGACAAGGTCAGCACCTCCAGGATATTCTTCAGTCCCCTCTCCCATCAAATATTAAACGTTGGCTTGCAGTCTACATGGCTGGGAGGAAATCCTTTGTCGAATTTCGGGGAACCTCCTCCAAGTTCAGAAAATGGAAGCAAGGAGTACCTCATGGGGGAGTTCTCTCCCTTATACTCTTCAATTTCTATCTATCCATGATGCCACCATGGTACTACCATAACGACCGAAAGATATCCCAAGATTCTTGGAGTCGTCTTCGACAACCTTTTCCATTTCGCTAAACACGCGGTTGCCAAAAAAGTCCGTGGCAGAGTAAAAATTCTTAAAGCCCTAGCTGGTAGCACCTTGGGTAAAGAAAAAGAAATAATAGTCACCACCTTTAAAGCCATAGGCCGCCCACTTCTAGACTACGCTGCGCCGGTCTGGACTCCTGCTATCAGTGACACACAGTGGCGGAATCTCCAGACTGTACAAAATGCAGCATTGCGTGTTGCAACAGGTTGCCATGCAATCACGCACGGCGACCACCTCCACCAAGAAGTGGGCATATTACCCGTTAGAGACCACTACCGTTTGCTAACTAAGCAATTCCTGCTTAACTCCACCCTCCCCTCCCATCCAAACCACCCCATAACCCATAATCCCATGTCAGAGAGGCCTAGACCTGTCCGTTCAGATATCCGCAGCGAGCTATCTGCCATTTCCCGAGTAGCTCACCTTCCACTAGACATAAAGGACAGGCTTCAGATTATCCAGACGGAGTCAGTGAATAACTATATATCCAACTCAAGGCCTAACCCAGTCCTGGGCCACAAGCCTCCCCCCATCCACAAGTCCGATTCTTCCCTTCCCCGGCAGCAGAGAACTACCCTGTCCCAACTCCGCTCAGGATACTCGAAACTATTGAATAACTACCTGGCGAGAGTTAACGCAGAGGAAGTTGACTCCTGCCCAAACTGCGGCTGTGGCCCGCACAACACGGACCACCTCTTTTCGTGCCCAGCGAGGCCCACCAGCCTCACCCCCTCATCCCTTTGGACAAATCCAGTCGAGGCAGCCCGCTTCCTTGAGCTGGATAGGACTCTAATGTTCTCACCTTTCTAATCTTTTCTATTCTCTCTTTTCATATTACTGACAATCCACATACGTGCTGCACCGAGATAGTTGTTTCAACAACAACAACAACAACAACTGTGATAGCAGCAGCCACATTGGCGCCTGAATTGACGACAGGTATATGGTTCGAGTCTTCAGCAGGTGGGAAGTAACCATGAGCTTGGTATTGTAAAATATATTTAGCGTGCGAATACTAAAAAGAGCATACTGTTTTTATTGCATCACCATATTATTCGGATTTATGATCTTACATATTTCCGCAGGTTTCCTGTAATAAAGATATTAACTTCTATTTGAACTGCCAACGAAAACTCACGTGTTTTTAACTTAGTAGGTAAAGGACACGAATGGAATTTTTTTAAGGAAGGGCAAGTTGTATTTGTTATTCAATTAGTAGCTAAGCTGCACATTTATTAAGGATAACTTTTGAGGTCGATCCTATCCTATTATCCTATTAGATATGTATAACGGTTTAGTTGTTAACTGCGAAATTTTGCATCATGTGAACCCGGAAAAGTACCGTACTATTGAACAAACTTCATCTTCTGCAGAATTGAACATAAGGTGATCAAGCTTTTAGGCTGTTGCTCACATGGACGGAGAGGCGGATGTGGCCCAATCTCTAGGATATGTTATAAAGAACTTTTGAGGGTTATACTACAATACATTGCTAAAGTACCACCAATTAAGAATTGAGAGCTCATATTTTATTTTAATAATATAAGCTTAAAAATTATGATCTCTCAACGACGTCCTTCAGGGCATTTGACTATATTGACATGCTGAAGATGGAAACAAGGCACTGGCTCGTCCTTGTTAACGACAGATATGAATGATGAAGAATTATTGAGAAAGCCGGATTGTAGAATTAAATGGTGATGATGATAAATACCAGACTAATGTGAGTTTAGCTGAGTACTATTTTCGAGATACAATTTGAAGATATTTGATTTTTACACTTCATTTAAGTTTTAAATAGTTTGACTAGCTTCAGTGTCTTAAACCAATCCGTGAACCATTAATGTAATCGGTTATTTTCTTTGGGAAAATACATATATACATTTGGTTGTATATTAATTCCTGCTGAAGTAGGAAATTGTACCTATAGAATTGTTTCATTTGTACGCAAAAGGGTAGAGAAAGTTTCTAAGCTTAATTCCTAAGTAAATATTGGTATAACTCAACGTAAATTAAACCAACTAATTAAATGATGCTTCTTTATTATTTAAATGCCACATTAAAATTGAATATCTGTGGTAGTACTGTTCGTAATTAAATTTGCAATTGATTGGCATTGTAAAAAGTAGTTTTGTAATGCAATGCAATGTAATTTATGTACAGTGGGCTTCCATTGAGATCTTTTTTCTTTTACATTTACTTAATAGAGGGAGATTCTGTTGAATTGATTTTGAAGTATAGAAAAACACATTTGAAATAAAACGAAATTGAATCCATTTAAAGTTCATATAAATGCTTTGCTCTAATCTTAAAAAGTTTGTACGCTGCAGCGTGAATAAAAAAGCTTCTTGAGGAAGTTAATTTTTGGCATGAACTTAGTAGATAGTTAGTTATAATCGATTATTAGTTTTTACTCGCAATCACTTTTTTCGACATATATAGCATTGCACGTTAACATCTTCATCTGTTTATAAAAGTGTTTGTTAAAAATGTTTAAATATTTATCAGGTAATATATGCCACATAAGTCGCATAAATGTTTCTTTAAAGTTCTTTAAACGGGATACGGATACGGGACTTATGACAGCAGAAAACGTATGAAAAGGAAGAAAACTCTCCAAATCACCTTTAAGATCCCCCTTAACAGTATAAGAGACTATTTTATATTATCATTAAAAGTGGATTCAAACCAGGAAAACTTTGCATTGGGTAACCACCATTGTTGAAATCCCCTTGTCCATGTGACGACTGGGCATTCGGATGTGCAGACCCAAAATCCGTTTCCCTTCCCTAAATGAGACCCAAAAGGTATGTGAAGAAGAATCCATTCTTATAGAAGGAGCAGGCTCGATATTGAGATTGTTATGGAACCAGATTTTACAAACACCTTCCAAATCACTGGTAGGACTGGAGTAAGCACGCCCCGACTGCTGTCTCCATAGCGGTTAATCCAACCTCAAAACTAAAGAGTACCGCTGATGATAAGGCTGCAGGCTCTGAGGGTTCTCATCTGACTAAACGTTAGTTGTAGCGTCAGACTTGAAGGCTGCCCAAGCCAAAACGTTGCCCGGGGTCGTCGCCGAAAAGACGAACATGGTTAATCCAATCGTGGAAAATACCAGGCATGTTAAATTAGCGGATATGGTTAATCCGTTCAAGGAACGCACCAGAATCGAGGAAGTAAGCAATGGAACTTTGCCGCTGTCAAAACGGCAGAAGCGCAGGCAGTACCACCGAGTGTGGCTGGAAATAATAGTAAGGCGAAGAGGGTAAGGATCACTTTATCCTCAAAACCAAGCTCGGCTAGCCAGCCTTCCAGCGCAATTTCGTCTGGGAAAGGGGTACCATATATGCCATCAAAACAGCCGTTTGGTGCAGTTCTGGCGGCGGGTCAGTTTGAAACCTGAGTAATCCGAAAGTCTTAGGAGCGATGCCTATGCAGTAGAGGACGCAAAATTGCAGCAAAAATAATATATAGACATGAGGGAAAGGTTGCAGACATTTTGATAGCCTCTGCGTACCTTCCTTATGACTCAGTACTACCTCCACCCTCTAAGTAGTTCGCTGAAATTGTCAAATATGCGGAAGTCAATCTAATGGGTCTTACAGTGGACTGTGACGCAAACTCACAGAACACAATATAGGGTAGCACCAAGGGCATTTCCTGTGGTCTGCTTGACTGCTCTTGCTGGATTTCTTCCTCCTTTCCTATGTTGGCAACATCCCAACCATTGTTACGTCGAGACGCCACGAGATGATGGACCTTACGATAACAAATCAATACCTTAAGGACATACTACACTCCTGTTATGTTTTAGAGGAAGTATGGTTGTCAGATTATCGATATATAGAACGGATTGGGATTTGTGTCACTCATGCAACAGAACTTACCGGACATCCGTCGGCCTCGCAAAAAAAGTGACAATGAAGCGGCAACCCAGCTCCTAGGCGATAACTACGAATTGCTCTGGACGGAATGACAAAAGAAATTTTGTTGAGGTATGGTAGAGTAATAGAGCCAATGCAACTGAGTAAAAAGTTAAGCAAGAATAACACGCCATGGCATGTCCACGATCATTTAGATAAGGTAATTAATATATTTTATGAAGTCTACAAGAATAGGAAGGCAATCGAATGTTGGGATCCCAATTTAAACCCCAGGAATTAAATGTTAAAAAGGGTTCTTCTTGAAAAAAGAGTAGGTAGTAAAATATGGGGCCCAACGATAAAACATCATAACGTTGCATTTTGATATAGTAAGTTACAGTTGGATTCTTATAGCTAGATGGTTTTAAAATAATTTTGAAGTAAATTTTTAATAGTCTCCTTGTAGGTCATGCAAAGTTTAACGTCATCTGCATACATAAGGATGCGAGAATGGGAGATGACTTGGAGAAGTTAATTTAGAAAAAAATTAAAAAGCAGAGGACCTAAATGGCTACCTTGTGGTACCCCTGGCGTGACTTAGATATCTTGAGATTCACAGGTTTTAGAAATTATCTTTTGAACTCGGTTTGATAGATAAGATGAAATCTAGTCTAAAAATCCAGACGGAGAACCTAAACGTGATATTTTAAAAAGAATAATGCTATCGGTTACAGAGTCAAAGGTTTTACTTACATCAGTTTAAATAACATCGGATTGCTTTTCTTCTGTGAAACCATTATAAATAAGAGAAAAAAGTTCCCAATGGTTATTAGAAGTAGACCGATGAAAATACCGATAAAAAAACTACAGTAGTGTTGCAGTTTCGAAGTAACAATCTTCTGAGAGACAGCTTAGCAATACCATGATAGTTCTCTATATTAGTTTTGGAACCTTTTTTGTGAATAGGGATGATAATAAGAGTATTTAAGCTGTACAGTGGGTTGTGAGCACAGTGTATTGAACGACAGCTGGGAATGGCATCAGGGCGAGGAGAAAATATTAATTTTTAGGACAATTAACGTTTCAAATCCTCCGTCGCAAGGATTTCATGAGTTGCAAACAAATCAGCTCTTTCAGTATTGTTAGTGGAAATTATATTATTTATTATATAGCGATGCAGGTAATAGGGAATATTTGTGAAATAATACAATTGCTTGAAATCTCTACTGAATATAAGGCGACTACAAAAAGGTAATTTTTAGTACAGGTACTGCCAAGCGCATTAAATTTGCTGCGTAAGAACGAATCCTTATAGAAGTCTATGAAAGATTCAGAAATGTTAAATTTTTTTTGAAAGAAGATGGCATAAGGTTTTTTAAAGAGGAAAGACGGCTAATCACCAAAATGGGTTTTCAGCAAGTTTTGGAGTAGAATCAGGGGCAAACAGAACTAGTGCACTGTATAAAATTTGATAGTAAATTGAAATGAACCGTTCAAAGTCATCGGTTGATAACAAAGAGGACCAGGTAACTTTGGACACAAATTTATTTAAACCAACAAAATTAGATTTCCAAAAGCAGCAATACCGGCGAACATAAATTTTTGGCTGAGAATGGAAATTAGAATAAAACGATGGAATAATTTGTAGCGTCGGGTGGGACGGATCCATCAAAGCAATATTTGTAGTTTTACAAATTTTCTTCAATATTTTACCAAACAATTAAGAATTTAAATTAGGCCTATAAAAAGCATGTTTTAAAAAACGCAGTGGTAATGTGATTCGGATATGGTACACATAAATCCAAATAGAAGCAAGTTGCGCAACCAAGGTCAGATTAGCAATAGAAAAAAGGAAAAACAACACGTGAATAGGTAAATTTTTGTAGAGTATAAGAATTATCTTGAAGGACACCGGAAGAATCAAAATACCAGCCTCTTAGCAACCTAGTAACAAACATTTTCAGATTTCTTGTGTTTCATGTAAAGTTCTAACAAAATAATTACATATTTATATATTAACAAAAAATGAGCAGAACCCTTACCGTTGGTCTAGATAACCTTCAAATATTTTCCACTGCCGTACTATTGGCTTGACACAATATATAGCCTTGTAGGAAATTGTTCGCATCGTAAATGAAATGAATTCATGGCAGTTTGCAATTTATTCCTTCGGCGTAGCATTCACCAAAATTCTAATAACTCGTAAGTCAATAGAATTTACGAATACTCCTTGAAAAATTATACGTATATTTTTTTTTGTTTCAATAATATAGATGTGATGATTAACATGATGAAGATAACCTAATATCAAAGATCATAAGGCTTTCGGTCTAGTACCTACATGACATGGCTCAAAGTTGATTCTAGTTGGGTTGAGTTGATTTCATTCAATTTGACTCGATTCGTTGCCGTTTAGAGTGACGTTGACCCATTGCAGAACCTTGGAATTAGCATAAAACGTTGCTGCTCCACATTAGAACGACTGGCCAGCTTAATGGTAAAAATGCTGGCTACTAGCATTAACAAAGTAGCGCTACACTTAAAGAAAATTATTTTAAAAGATCTTATAAGTGATTAGAATCAAACACCGAAGAGGGCAATCCATAGTTCTTCTAATTGTGTAAGTGGATAAATTGTGTTTGAGAAGATTAGATCAAATTTTCTGAAAAAATCTATATTTATATCAGGGGGATTCAAGCATGTTTTATTGGGGTGCTTTAAAATAACTCGAGAATTATCGAAAGTTTACCTATATTATACGCCACTTTGGCTAAAATTTTGAAAGTTAAATTCCCGCTAATCCCATAAACGATTTATTTCGAGAGTGGTTTTTGACTGTTTATATTTATAATTATTATTCAAAAAGCAGAGATCTTATATAAATGAAAGTTTCGTTATCCAAACAAAAAAAAAATCCTTAAAAATACGATTTGTTCCTATTAGATATGTGTTAAACCTTTCTTTTCATTAAAAAATTAATAAGTGTATTTGTATTTGCTGCAAAACATCAAAATCCGCCCGAAAAACGGCCAACAAATGCCTAACATAAAATTGTTCAAGAAAAAAAAACCCAATTGTGTTGTAGAACTTAAAATTTTAATAAATGAAGTCTAGTCCTAGTCGCACTTCTTGTCTAACACTGGCATATGTACCAAAGACGCCTTTTATTCCTAGCAACAAATATTTTGTAATATTTAAGAAAGATGGGCCTATGGAAATGGATGGCTTCATTCGTAGATTATTATCGTCTGGGTTGTAATTGATAATTCAATATTATACTTCCATTTTGTTAGAAAAAGTTGAAAAAAAAACAGAAATGCAATGAAATACTGGTTTTTCTGTTGGTTGCCATATTTGTTTGATTGTTTGATTGTTTGATTGTTTGATTGTTTGATTGTTTGATTGTTTGATTGTTTGATTGTTTGATTGTTTGATTGTTTGATTGTTTGATTGTTTGATTGTTTGATTGTTTGATTGTTTGATTGTTTGATTGTTTGATTGTTTGATTGTTTGATTGTTTGATTGTTTGATTGTTTGATTGTTTGATTGTTTGATTGTTTGATTGTTTGATTGTTTGATTGTTTGATTGTTTGATTGTTTGATTGTTTGATTGTTTGATTGTTTGATTGTTTGATTGTTTGATTGTTTGATTGTTTGATTGTTTGATTGTTTGATTGTTTGATTGTTTGATTGTTTGATTGTTTGATTGTTTGATTGTTTGATTGTTTGATTGTTTGATTGTTTGATTGTTTGATTGTTTGATTGTTTGATTGTTTGATTGTTTGATTGTTTGATTGTTTGATTGTTTGATTGTTTGATTGTTTGATTGTTTGATTGTTTGATTGTTTGATTGTTTGATTGTTTGATTATTAAATTGTTTGATCCAGAAGCCTGTATGACCATAGCGCCGCTTACCATGGTTCATGGCGTATGCCATAATGGCGGATAAGGCAGTATCCTCTTCTGCTCACTATACAGCCACTACGACGATGACATCGAGCCATACCTTGCGCATCTAGATGCTGTGCTACTGCTGTCCTGTAACAATCCCGTCGTCTTTGGCCTAGACGCTAGATATCGGCGTAACACTCGTCAAAGATGCAGCACCGATGCTTGCAACATTCCAATGGAGTTATGTTTGGTGCCTAAGAGACCACAATATCATTACAACTGTGGCAATATTAGACTCAAGAAGTACAGTTAAGAGATTTTCTCCTGTGATACCCTGGAACATATTCACTGCACGTTGGCGACTGAGTGGGAAAGAACTGGTAGGACTGGCAGCTGAACTACCGAGCTTGGTCTCTCTAGCCTTTGAAGCATTCATGGTTGGTGCCTGCGTGGTTAGGTTGAAGAGCAGAAGCTCGCCTGGCCTGAATAGTATCAGCAAGCAGGTATGGTGTGCCACCCTTCAACATCTTAGCATTTTACTTTCGTTGAGTAGCCTAAAGCTGTTTCTAGACTCAGTGTAGTTGTCTATTTGACCTAGAGAGGTTACGTTGCTTATGGGCCCGATAAGGACAGAAGCAATCCTGCTTTATATCGTGGTATTTTCCTGTTACCAGTGTTTGGAGAAGCGCTGGAAGGAATCATGTTGAATCGTCTGAAGAATGTGCTGCCTTTGAGAAACAGATGGCAAGTTGGCTTCAGAGCAGAACGTGGTGGTGGAGACGCGTAGAGACATGTCACGAGCACAGTGGAGGCCAGCACGGAACGATATGTGCTCAGAATCCTAGACGATTTTTAAGGGCGCCTTCGACAATATGGAATGGGGCGCTGCACTACACCGAATCGTTGCCTCAGGATGCAAAGAAGCCAACTTGTGGCAGGAGTGCCAGCATGGTCAGCAGTTATGGTGAAGTAAATGTTCCGGAAATAAGAGGTTGCCCACTGGGATCCATGAGTGGCCCATATATATGGGACCTTTTGATGCATCTACCTCTCGGGCGTTTGGAGCTACATTTTGCTTTCAGCGCTTACGCAGATGAAATACTGCTCATCGTAGAAGGTAACGCGCGCGCTGGTCTGAAGGTTAAAGGCTGACAACTAATATCCATCGTAGCTGAAGGGGGAGCAGAAGATGGAGTAGCCGTCTCTACCAGTCAGACTTTGTTCGTGCTGTGGAAGGGTACATTGTCTCGCATCAGGTACGATTTTTGGGAGCAGATGGTAATGCAGTGTATTACCTTAACATTAAAGTATATCGCATCTATACGTGATAGGTTGGCTGGAGTCGTTAACGGCTTGGGACGCGTTTTGCGGGTCGACTTGTGCACTGTTTGGTGCTTCAACGCCAGGAGGCGATTGCTGTCCCGCGAACAGTTTCGACTGCCGCTATGCAAATTTTATCCGGGGATTCCCCGTGCCACTTAAAGCCGCTTAAAGGAAGCGATTGGCTGTTCAACCGGAAGCTGACAAATCGCAACTGGACCGAAATGGTTGCTGTGCTGGATAAGGAGTTGCTATATGCTTGGCAGCACAAATGTAATGACGGAAAGCGACATGGTTGTGTCACCCACCGTATTATGCCACAAGCAGACTTCGTCATTATCAGACGTAAGTTTTGCTTTAGACCCGTTAACTAAATTCCTTTTGGCTGGCCATGGATCGCTAAACGCATTTCTGCACACAAGGTGGTTAAGGAATACACCAGAATGCATATGCGATGCATTATTTATATGGCGTCGGCAAATGACAGGTCCACTGGCGCATGGTGAACCAGTCCCGGGCTTCTAGTGACGTGTGTCCCCCAATTCCGAATCTGTCAAGACTAAAAGATAAGGGCCACCGAGCCCTTCAATTCGATACAACGGGTTCAGCATGGTCAAAGCATGGTTATTGAGGTTTACCCCCTAGTTGAAGTATCGTGGTGGGTGTTGCTTGACACCCTAATCGGGGGTAGAGTCATGCTGGCCCGATGTTGTGTTACGTTGTCAAACGGGTGCTTTTACCCATAAAACAGAAGAGGTGATGGATACACTTTGCTTCAAGCCAAGGGGGTATGCACGCAAGACAGTATGCACTACGAATTGGTACCAACGAAAAGTCAGATCTGTCTGATTCGCTTTGCGAGTGGTATGTACACTGAGGTTGTATATTTGATCACCGTGGTTTTAAGACAACGATTTCACATGACACGTTAAATTAACTGTGGACCAGATTCAGTTCGACTGTCCCTATCTACTCAGTCAGAATTCATCGTTTGTCGCGAGCAATCGTGTGCGCGGAATAGTTTTTTTTTTTTTTTATTCCTTGTCAAATTATGCTACATAATAATACCACAAAGTAATACAATTGATGCAGTTACAATTTGACGCTCCTATGTGGAGCATAGGGCGGACACAAACTCCTTCCAACGCCTTCTGTCTTGGGCGACACTACGCAATTTATTCCACGTCGCTCTCTTCTGACTTTCTGCAAGCACAGTTCTCACCCAGGTCTGCCGAGGGCGTCCTCGGCGTCGGGTACCCTACGGATTCCATTGGAAAGATCTCTTGGCGATGTCTTCATCTGACTTCCTGAGAGTGTGGCCAATCCAGGTCCATTTCCTCCTTTTAATTTCGTTGTTGATCGGAGTACTTCTAGAGAGTATCAACAGTTCTCGTTTGTGATAGTATTTGGCCAGAAAATGCGACAAACGATCCGTAGACATTTGTTTGCAAAAGTTTGCAGTCGTCTGCAGATTGAGTTTGTCGTCATACACGTCTCAGACCCATACAGTAGCACTGGTTTGACGCTGCTGTTAAAGATGCGTAGTCTTGTTTTAAGCGAGAGTTCACTTGATCGCCACACATTGGACAATTTGTGAAAAGCTACTCTCGCTTTGTTGATTCGAGACGCCACATCTGCTGAAGCGCCTCCATCCCTATTGATCTGGCTGCCAAGATACCAAAATTCATCGAGGATGTTGACAACAACTACGGCGTCCGTACCTTCTCCGATAGTTAGAGGAGTTGATTTGACGTTTCCACTCTCATCAATTTAGTCTTCTTCATATTGATTTTAAGGCCCACAGACTTTGCGTTTTCCGCAAGTCTGCTGAGTTTGTTTTTAACGCCTTGCAGAGTGTGTGTCATAAAACATATGTCATCGGCGTAGTAGAGATCACTGAGCTTTTGGTGGGGGCGCCATTGCAAACCGTCCAGAGCCTCCAGGTTGGTTTTCTTCAGAACTCCATCCAGCACGAGAATGAAGAGTAGGGGCGAGAGGACGCATCCTTGGCGGACTCCTCTTGAGATGGAAAATTTGCTACTGTTTTTACCCTTAAAACACACGCTGTAATTGGCGTCTTTATAGAGCTCCTGGATGACTTCGATAATCTTCTCTGGTATTCCAGAATCGCGTAGGGCAGTCCATATTGCGCTCCTTTCTATTGTATCGAAAGCACGCTCGAAGTCCACAAATAGTAGGAACAGAGGCGACCTCCACTCCACTGATTGCTCAATAATAATCCTCAGAGAATTGATGTGGTCAACGCAGGAGCGCATTGGTCTAAAACCGTTTTGCTCCTGTCGCAGCTGACTGTTGAGTACGGGCGCAATCCTGTCCAGGACAACAAAAGCTATTATTTTTTGGATGGCATTTAGGAGGGTAATGCCCCGCCAGTTTTTACATTGTTCCCTCTTTCCACTCTTTCGGAAAGTTGCCTGAGCTCCAGGCCGAGAGGATAATTGGGAACAGTGCTCTTGCAATTGTGGTCCCGCCATATTTAAATAACTCTGGCGGAATGTTGTCAGGGCCAGCAGCTTTGTTGTTTTTGAGTTTACGTATCGCCTTTGAAAGTTCTTGCACGGTTGGGGGGCCTGTGACAATACTCCTATTGGGATTACGTCTCCGGTCACTAGGATGCGTAGTAACTCCACCAGTTTCAGAGTGTGCACTGGTCTCGAAAAACTCCTTCCAGCGCTGAAGCTGGTCTTCGTCAGAGGTTAGAATTCGGCCATCTGTAGTTTTTAACGGGGGTATGTTAGGCTTGTATTTTGTCAGTTTGCCTACTGCTTCATAAACCCCGCGCAGGTTATTGCGCCAAACTGCAGTTTCCGCTTCCGCTGCGATGTTGTTTGAGGATTTTTTTCTTGTCCTTCTTGACGATCTTTCTGAACTGGCTTTGAGCAGCAATGTATTCTGCGAGAACTTGGCTTATTTTTTGAGGCTCCCGTGTTTTCGTGAGGGTTGACTTAAGCTTGCGCCTATACTCAATACCCTCCCACGTTGCCTCGCTTAGCCAAGGCTTACGGCGATGGTTCTGGAAGCCAACCGTCTCTTCTGCAGCTTTTTTGCACACGTCCTCCAGTTGGTTCCACGTTGTTATATTTGTTTCTCGGGCGATGATATCATTGGGTGCTTTTTCGTAGAGTGCAGCAGTGCCTGTTGTTTTCAGCTGCAGGCCTCAGGCGTATTTGGCCAACAAGCAGATTATGGCCGCTGTAGATATCAGCGCCTCTGCGCGCGCGTACGTCAAGCAAGCAGATATGATATTTTCTGCTGATAATGATATGGTCTATTTGATTGCGAGTCCAGCCGTCAGGAGATTGCCATGTATACTTGTGAATGTCAAGGTGTGGGAATTTTGTGCCTCCTATAAAAAGGTTGTGATTTGCACATAACTCCACCAGGCGCTCGCCATTATTTGTTCTGGTTGACGGCAGACCATGGCGTCCCATGACACTCTCAAAGTTATTGTTGTCATCCCCTACTTTGGCGTTAAAGTCGCCAGCCACAATCAAAATATCCCCTTTGCGCGAATTAGTCATCGTTCCATCTAGTAGTTCGTAGAAATCCTCCTTCTTGTCGTCCTCATCTGGCTCTGTTGGCGCGTAGCACTGAATAAACGTTATGTTTTGGAATTTACACTTAAATCTCGCCGTTATAATGCGGTCAGACAGAGGTTTAAACTCCATTAATGCGCGTTTAGTTGTGCGGGACATGAGGATACCAACACCGTTTGAGCGGGTTTTGTCGTTACCGCTGTAAATAAAGTAGTGTCCTGTTTGGGTTGAACATTCACCCTGTCCAGTCCATCTAATCTCGGACATCCCAAGGATCTCCATTTTATAGAGTTCCATCTCTCTGCATGCTTGCTCCAGTTTTGACGCTTCAGAGAGAGAGCGAACATTCCATGTTCCAAATCGTGTCATATTTCGAAAGCTAAAGGTCGTCATCTTTTTGTTGTTATTTGATCCGAGGCGTTTGTGTTTCGTTTCTTGAGTAAGGATGTTTTACGGTCGGGATACTAGCCCAACGCAACCCGCATATACGTTTGCGGGATAACGTGCTGGTGAAAAAAATTCCTTCAGGTGTCCAGTCCAACCTTTTTTTTCACGTTTGTATAGCGAGCCGCTTGCTGCAAGCAGACGCCCGCTCCGGCCGCACCTTACATGGAAATCAGACGCCGAAACTTTTCAGAACTTTTTTTTTTTTTTTTTGGGAGTTCGGCGCAACCCAAAAATCCTCTGAGGTCCTCCTCTTGAGGCCGCTGAGTTGCCCGTGGCTGCTTATTTAATGCGCAGCTAACCTACATATCTGCAGGCCGTTCCACTATCCGCAACCTGTGGACGCGTCCCGTATGAACCAGCTAATTCC
>JAWNOJ010000031.1:0-13679 GCA_035046065.1 Chymomyza procnemis
TATTAAACAACTCCATTAAACACCAATAAACACCAATAAACACCAATAAACACCAATAAACAACAATAAACAACATTAAACAGCAATAAACAGCAATAGACAACAAAAAACAACGACAATTAACAATATTAAGCAGCAATAAACACCAATAAACAACAATAAACAGCAACAGACAACAAAAAATAACGACAATTAACAATATTAAGAAAGCAATAAACACCACTCAATAAACACCAATAAATACCAATAAACACCAATAAACACCAATAAACACCAATAAACACCAATAAACACCAATAAACAACAATAAACAACAATAAACAGCAATAGACAACAAAAAAAAAACGACAATTAACAATATTAAGCAGCAATAAACAACAATAAACACCAATAAACACCAATAAACACCAATAAACAACATTAAACAGCAATAAACACCAATAAACACCAATAAACAACAATAAACAGCAATAGACAACAAAAAACAACGACAATTAACAATATTAAGCAGCAATAAACAACAATAAACGCCAATAAACACCAAAAAACACCAATAAACAACATTAAACAGCAATAAACAGCAATAGACAACAAAAAACAACAACAATTAACAATATTAATCAGCAATAAACAACAATGAACTCCAATAAACACCAATAAACAACATTAAACAGCAATAAACAGCAATAGACAACAAAAAACAACGACATTTAACAATTTTAAGCAGCAATAAACATCAATAAACTCCAATAAACACCATTAAACACCAAAAAACTCCAATAAACACCAATAAACACCAATAAACACCAATAAACAACATTAAACAGCAATAAACAACATTAAACAGCAATAAACAGCAATAGACAACAAAAAACAACGACATTTAACAATATTAAGCAGCAATAAACATCAATAAACTCCAATAAACAACAATAAACACCAATAAACAACATTAAACAACAATAAACAGCAATAGACAACAAAAAACAACGACAATTAACAATATTAAGCAGCAATAAACATCAATAAACACCAATAAACACCAATAAACACCAATAAACACCAATAAACACCAATAAACACCAATAAAACCAAAATTAAACAGCAATAAACAGCAATAGACAACAAAAAACAACGACAATTAACAATATTAAGCAGCAATAAACACCAATAAACTCCAATAAACACCATTAAAACCAATAAACACCAATAAACAAAACCAATAAACACCAATAAACAACATTAAACAACAATAAACAGCAATAGACAACAAAAAACAACGACATTTAACAATATTAAGCAGCAATAAACATCAATAAACTCCAATAAACACCAATAAACACCAATAAACACCAATAAACACCAATAAACACCAATAAACACCAATAAACAACATTAAACAGCAATAAACAGCAATAGACAACAAAAAACAACAACAATTAACAATATTAAGCAGCAATAAACATCAATAAACACCAATAAACACCAATAAACAATATTAAGCAGCAATAAACACCAATAAACACCAAACCATAAACACCAATAAACACCAATAAACACCAATAAACAACATTAAACAGCAATAAACACCAATAAACACCAATAAACACCAATAAACAACAATAAACAACAATAAACACCAATAAACAACATTAAACAACAATAAACAGCAATAGACAACAAAAAACAACGACAATTAACAATATTAAGCAGCAATAAACAACAATAAACTCCAATAAACACCAATAAACACCAATAAACAACATTAAACAACAATAAACAGCAATAGACAACAAAAAACAACGACAATTAACAATATTAAGCAGCAATAAACACCAATAAACACCAAAATAAACACCAATAAACACCAATAAACACCAATAAACACCAATAAACAACATTAAACAACAATAAACAGCAATAGACAACAAAAAACAACGACAATTAACAATATTAAGCAGCAATAAACACCAATAAACAACAACAAACAGCAATAGACAACAAAAAATAACGACAATTAACAATATTAAGCAGCAATAAACACCAATAAACACCAATAAACACCAATAAACAACATTAAACAGCAAGAGACAACAAAAAACAACGACAATTAACAATATTAAGCAGCAATAAACAACAATAAACACCAATAAACACCAATAAACACCAATAAACAACATTAAACAGCAATAAACAGCAATAAACAACAATAAACAACAATAAACAACAATAAACAGCAATAAACAGCAATAAACAACAATAAACAGCAATAAACAGCAATAAACAACAATAAACAGCAATAGACAACAAAAAACAACGACAATTAACAATATTAAGCAGCAATAAACAACAATAAACGCCAATAAACACAAAAAACACCAATAAACAACATTAAACAGCAATAAACAGCAATAGACAACAAAAAACAACGACAATTAACAATATTAAGCAGCAATAAACAACAATAAACTCCAATAAACACCAATAAACAACATTAAACAGCAAGAGACAACAAAAAAAAACGACAATTAACAATATTAAGCAGCAATAAACAACAATAAACACCAATAAACACCAATAAACACCAATAAACACCAATAAACACCAATAAACTCCAATAAACACCAATAAACACCAATAAACAACAATAAACAACAATAAACAGCAATAGACAACAAAAAACAACGACAATTAACAATATTAAGCAGCAATAAACAACAATAAACGCCAATAAACACAATAAACACCAATAAACAACATTAAACAGCAATAAACAGCAATAGACAACAAAAAACAACGACAATTAACAATATTAAGCAGCAATAAACAACAATAAACACCAATAAACACCAATAAACAACATTAAACAGCAAGAGACAACAAAAAACAACGACAATTAACAATATTAAGCAGCAATAAACAACAATAAACACCAATAAACACCAATAAACACCAATAAACACCAATAAACAACATCAAACAACAATAAACACCAAAAACACCAATAAACAACAATAAACAGCAATAGACAACAAAAAACAACGACAATTAACAATATTAAGCAGCAATAAACAACAATAAACGCCAATAAACACAAAAAACACCAATAAACAACATTAAACAACAATAAACAGCAATAGACAACAAAAAACAACGACAATTAACAATATTAAGCAGCAATAAACACCAATAAACTCCAATAAACACCAATAAACAACATTAAACAGCAAGAGACAACAAAAAAAAAACGACAATTAACAATATTAAGCAGCAACAAACAACAATAAACACCAATAAACACCAATAAACACCAATAAACAACATAAACAGCAATAAACACCAATAAACACCAATAAACAACAATAAACAGCAATAGACAACAAAAAACAACGACAATTAACAATATTAAGCAGCAATAAACAACAATAAACGCCAATAAACACAAAAAACACCAATAAACAACATTAAACAACAATAAACAGCAATAGACAACAAAAAACAACGACAATTAACAATATTAAGCAGCAATAAACAACAATAAACTCCAATAAACACCAATAAACAACATTAAACAGCAATAAACAGCAATAAACCAATAAACAACAATAAACAGCAATAAACAACATTAAACAACATTAAACAGCAATAGAAAACAAAAAACAACGACAATTAACTATATTAAGCAGCAATAAACACCAACAAACTCCAATAAACACCAATAAACACCAATAAACTCCAATAAACACAATAAACATAACCAATAAACACCAATAAACAACATTAAACAACAATAAACAGCAATAGACAACAAAAAACAACGACATTTAACAATTTTAAGCAGCAATAAACATCAATAAACTCCAATAAACACCATTAAACACCAATAAACACAATAAACACCAATAAACACCAATAAACACCAATAAACAACAATAAACAGCAATAAACAACATTAAACAGCAATAAACAGCAATAGACAAAAAAAAACAACGACAATTAACAATATTAAGCAGCAATAAACACCAATAAACACCAATAAACACCAATAAACAACATTAAACAGCAATAAACACCAATAAACACCAAAATAAACACCAATAAACACCAATAAACACCAATAAACAACATTAAACAGCAATAAACACCAATAAACACCAATAAACAACATTAAACAATAATAAACAGCAATAAACAACATTAAACAGCAAGAGACAACAAAAAACAACGACAATTAACAATATTAAGCAGCAATAAACAACAATAAACACCAAATCAATAAACACCAATAAACACCAATAAACACCAATAAACACCAATAAACAACAATAAACAGCAATAGACAACAAAAAACAACGACAATCAACAATATTAAGCAGCAATAAACACCAATAAACAACAATAAACAGCAATAGACAACAAAAAATAACGACAATTAACAATATTAAGCAGCAATAAACACCAATAAACAAACACCAATAAACAACATTAAACAGCAAGAGACAACAAAAAACAACGACAATTAACAATATTAAGCAGCAATAAACAACAATAAACACCAATAAACACCAATAAACACCAATAAACACCAATAAACACCAATAAACAACATTAAACAACAATAAACAGCAATAGACAACAAAAAACAACGACAATTAACAATATTAAGCAGCAATAAACAACAATAAACTCCAATAAACACCAATAAACACCAATAAACACCAATAAACAACATTAAACAACAATAAACAGCAATAGACAACAAAAAACAACGACAATCAACAATATTAAGCAGCAATAAACACCAATAAACACCAATAAACACCAAAAAACAACAAAAACAACGACAATTAAAATATTAACAGCAATAAACAACAATAAACGCCAATAAACACCAAAAAACACCAATAAACAACATTAAACAGCAATAAACAGCAATAGACAACAAAAAACAACGACAATTAACAATATTAAGCAGCAATAAACAACAATAAACTCCAATAAACACCAATAAACACCAATAAACAACATTAAACAGCAATAAACAGCAATAGACAACAAAAAACAACGACATTTAACAATTTTAAGCAGCAATAAACATCAATAAACTCCAATAAACACCAATAAACACCAAAAAACACAATAAACACCAATAAACACCAATAAACCCAATAAACACCAATAAACACCAATAAACACCAATAAACAACATTGACAACAAAAAACAACGACAATTAACAATATTAAGCAGCAATAAACAACAATAAACACCAATACTCCATTAAACACCAATAAACTCCAATAAACACCAATAAACACCAATAAACACCAATAAACAACATTAAACAACAATAAACAGCAATAGACAACAAAAAACAACGACAATTAACAATATTAAGCAGCAATAAACACCAATAAACAACAATAAACAGCAATAGACAACAAAAAAAACGACAATTAACAATATTAAACAGCAATAAACACCAATAAACAACAATAAACAGCAATAGACAACAAAAAACAACGACAATTAACAATATTAAGCAGCAATAAACAACAATAAACGCAATAAACACCAAAAAACACCAATAAACAACATTAAACAACAATAAACAGCAATAGACAACAAAAAACAACAACAATTAACAATATTAAGCAGCAATAAACAACAATAAACTCCAATAAACACCAATAAACAACATTAAACAGCAATAAACAGCAATAGACACCAATAAACACCATTAAACACCAAAAAACTCCAATAAACACCAATAAACACCAATAAACACCAATAAACAACATTAAACAGCAATAAACAGCAATAGACAACAAAAAACAACGACAATTAACAATATTAAGCAGCAATAAACACCAATAAACAACAATAAACAGCAATAGACAACAAAAAACAACGACAATTAACAATATTAAGCAGCAATAAACACCAATAAACACCAATAAACACCAATAAACAACATTAAACAGCAATAAACAGCAATAGACAACAAAAAACAACGACAATTAACAATATTAAGCAGCAATAAACATCAATAAACTCCAATAAACACCAATAAACAACATAAACAGCAATAAACAACATTAAACAGCAATAAACAGCAATAGACAACAAAAAAACAACGACAATTAACAATTTTAAGCAGCAATAAACATCAATAAACTCCAATAAACACCATTAAACACCAATAAACACCAATAAACACCAATAAACACCAATAAACACCAATAAACACCAATAAACACCAATAAACACCAATAAACAACATAAACAACAAAAAACAACGACAATTAACAATATTAAGCAGCAATAAACAACAATAAACACCAATACTCCATTAAACACCAATAAACTCCAATAAACACCAATAAACACCAATAAACACCAATAAACACCAATAAACAACATTAAACAACAATAAACAGCAATAGACAACAAAAAACAACGACAATTAACAATATTAAGCAGCAATAAACACCAATAAACAACAATAAACAGCAATAGACAACAAAAAATAACGACAATTAACAATATTAAGCAGCAATAAACACCAATAAACAACAATAAACAGCAATAGACAACAAAAAACAACGACAATTAATAATATTAAGCAGCAATAAACAACAATAAACGCAATAAACACCAATAAACACCAATAAACAACATTAAACAGCAATAAACAGCAATAGACAACAAAAAACAACAACAATTAACAATATTAAGCAGCAATAAACAACAATAAACTCCAATAAACACCAATAAACAACATTAAACAGCAATAAACAGCAATAGACACCAATAAACACATAAACACCAAAAAACACAATAAACACCAATAAACACCAATAAACACCAATAAACACCAATAAACACCAATAAACACCAATAAACAACAATAAACAGCAACAGACAACAAAAAACAACGACAATTAACAATATTAAGCAGCAATAAACACCAATAAACTACAATAAACACCAATAAACACCAATAAACAACATCAAACAGCAATAAACAACATTAAACAGCAACAGACAACAAAAAATATCGACAATTAACAATATTAAGCAGCAATAAACACCAATAAACAACAATAAACAGCAATAGACAACAAAAAACAACGACAATTAAAATATTAAAAACAATAAACACCAAAAAACACCAATAAACAACATTAAACAGCAATAAACAGCAATAGACAACAAAAAACAACAACAATTAACAATATTAAGCAGCAATAAACAACAATAAACTCCAATAAACACCAATAAACAACATTAAACAGCAATAAACAGCAATAGACACCAATAAACACCAATAAACACCAATAAACACCAATAAACACCAATAAACACCAATAAACAACATTAAACAGCAATAAACAGCAATAGACAACAAAAAACAACGACAATTAACAATATTAAGCAGCAATAAACATCAATAAACTCCAATAAACACCAATAAACAACACTAAACAGCAATAAACAACATTAAACAGCAATAGACAACAAAAAAACAACGACATTTAACAATTTTAAGCAGCAATAAACATCAATAAACTCCAATAAACACCAATAAACACAAAAAACTCCAATAAACACCAATAAACACCAATAAACACCAATAAACACCAATAAACAACATTAAACAACAATAAACAGCAATAGACAACGACAATCAACAATATTAACAGCAATAAACACCAATAAACAACAATAAACAGCAATAGACAACAAAAAATAACGACAATTAACAATATTAAGCAGCAATAAACATCAATAAACTCCAATAAACACCAATAAACAGCAATAAACAGCAATAAACAACATTAAACAGCAATAAACACCAATAAACACCAATAAACAACATTAAACAACATTAAACAGCAATAAAAAGACAACAAAAAAAACGACAATTAACAATATTAAACAGCAATAAACACCAATAAACAACATTAAACAGCAATAAACAACAATAAACAGCAATAGACAACAAAAAACAACGACATTTAACAATTTTAAGCAGCAATAAACATCAATAAACTCCAATAAACACCAATAAACACCAATAAACACAATAAACACCAATAAACACCAATAAACAACAATAAACAGCAATAGACAACAAAAAACAACGACATTAAACAATATTAAGCAGCAATAAACATCAATAAAACACCATTAAACACCAAAAAACACCAATAAACACCAATAAACACCAATAAACACCAATAAACACCAATAAACACCAATAAACACCAATAAACACCAATAAACACCAATAAACAACATTAAACAACAATAAACAGCAATAGACAACAAAAAACAACGACAATCAACAATATTAAGCAGCAATAAACACCAATAAACAACAACAAACAGCAACAGACAACAAAAAATAACGACAATTAACAATACTAAGCAGCAATAAATATCAATAAACTCCAATAAACACCAATAAGCAACATTAAACAGCAATAAACAGCATTAGACAACAAAAAACAACGACATTTAACAATTTTAAGCAGCAATAAACATCAATAAACTCCAATAAACACCATTAAACACCAATAAACTCCAATAAACACCAATAAACACCAATAAACACCAATAAACAACATTAAACAGCAAGAGACAACAAAAAACAACGACAATTAACAATATTAAGCAGCAATAAACACCAATAAACACCAATAATAAACACCAATAAATCAATAAACACAAAAACACCAATAAACACCAATAAACACCAAAAACACCAATAAACAACATTAAACAGCAATAAACAGCAATAGACAACAAAAAACAACGACATTTAACAATATTAAGCAGCAATAAACATCAATAAATTCCAATAAACACCAATAAAGACCAATAAACACCAATAAACAACATTAAACAACAATAAACAGCAATAGACAACAAAAAACAACGACAATTAACAATATTAAGCAGCAATAAACAACAATAAACACCAATACATAAACACCAATAAACACCAATAAACACCAATAAACACCAAAAAACACCAATAAACAACATTAAACAACAATAAACAGCAATAAACAACGACAATCAACAATATTAAGCAGCAATAAACACCAATAAACAACAATAAACAGCAACAGACAACAAAAAATAACGACAATTAACAATATTAAGCAGCAATAAACATCAATAAACTCCAATAAACACCAATAAACACCAATAAACACCAATAAACACCAATAAACACCAATAAACACCAATAAATCCAATAAACACCAATAAACACCAATAAACACCAAAAACACCAATAAACAACATTAAACAGCAATAAACAGCAATAGACAACAAAAAACAACGACAATTAACAATATTAAGCAGCAATAAACATCAATAAACTCCAATAAACACCATTAAACACCAAAAAACACCAATAAACAACATTAAACAGCAATAAACAGCAATAGACAACAAAAAAACAACGGCATTTAAAAATTTTAAGCAGCAATAAACATCAATAAACACCAATAAACACCAATAAACAACATTAAACAGCAATAAACAGCAATAGACAACAAAAAACAACGACATTTAACAATTTTAAGCAGCAATAAACATCAATAAACTCCAATAAACACCATTAAACACCAAAAAACTCCAATAAACACCAATAAACACCAATAAACACCAATAAACACCAATAAACAACATTAAACAACAATAAACAGCAATAGACAACAAAAAACAACGACAATTAACAATATTAAGCAGCAATAAACACCAATAAACAACAACAAACAGCAACAGACAACAAAAAATAACGACAATTAACAATATTAAGCAGCAATAAACATCAATAAACTCCAATAAACACCAATAAACAACATTAAACAGCAATAAACAGCAATAGACAACAAAAAACAACGACAATTAACAATATTAAGCAGCAATAAACATCAATAAACTCCAATAAACACCAATAAACACCAATAAACACCAATAAACAACATTAAACAACAATAAACAGCAATAGACAACAAAAAACAACGACAATTAACAATATTAAGCAGCAATAAACATCAATAAACAGCAATAAACACCAATAAACACCAATACTCCATTAAACACCAATAAACACCAATAAACACCAATAAACACCAATAAACACCAATAAACACCAATAAACACCAATAAACACCAATAAACAACATTAAACAGCAATAGACAACAAAAAACAACGACAATTAACAATATTAAGCAGCAATAAACATCAATAAACTCCAATAAACACCAATAAACACCAATAAACACCAATAAACAACATTAAACAACAATAAACAGCAATAAACACCAATAAACACCAATAAACAGCAATAAACAACAATAAACAGCAATAAACAACATTAAACAGCAATAAACAGCAATAGACAACAAAAAACAACGGCATTTAAAAATTTTAAGCAGCAATAAACATCAATAAACTCCAATAAACACCAATAAACACCAATAAACAACAATAAACAACATTAAACAGCAATAGATAACAAAAAAACAACGACATTTAACAATTTTAAGCAGCAATAAACAGCAATAAACTCCAATAAACACCATTAAACACCAAAAAACTCCAATAAACACCAATAAACACCAATAAACACCAATAAACACCAATAAACAACAATAAACAACAATAAACAGCAATAAACAGCAATAGACAACAAAAAACAACGACAATCAACAATATTAAGCAGCAATAAACACCAATAAACAACAACAAACAGCAACAGACAACAAAAAATAACGACAATTAACAATATAA
Source organism: Chymomyza procnemis (assembly GCA_035046065.1). NCBI lineage: Eukaryota > Metazoa > Arthropoda > Insecta > Diptera > Drosophilidae > Chymomyza > Chymomyza procnemis. Next base: position 10,815 of record JAWNOJ010000031.1, read on the forward strand.
GCAGCAATAAATATCAATAAACTCCAATAAACACCAATAAGCAACATTAAACAGCAATAAACAGCAATAGACAACAAAAAACAACGACAATTAACAATATTAAGCAGCAATAAACATCAATAAACTCCAATAAACACCAATAAACACCAATAAACTCCAATAAACACCAATAAACACCAATAAACACCAATAAACAACATTAAACAGCAAGAGACAACAAAAAACAACGACAATTAACAATATTAAGCAGCAATAAACACCAATAAACTCCAATAAACACCAATAAACACCAATAAACACCAATAAACAACATTAAACAACAATAAACAGCAATAGACAACAAAAAACAACGACAATCAACAATATTAAGCAGCAATAAACAACAATAAACACCAATACTCCATTAAACACCAATAAACACCAATAAACACCAATAAACACCAATAAACACCAAAAAACACCAATAAACAACATTAAACAACAATAAACAGCAATAGACAACGACAATCAACAATATTAAGCAGCAATAAACACCAATAAACAACAACAAACAGCAACAGACAACAAAAAATAACGACAATTAACAATATTAAGCAGCAATAAACATCAATAAACTCCAATAAACACCATTAAACACCAATAAACTCCAATAAACACCAATAAACACCATTAAACACAAATAAATTCCAATAAACACCAACAAACACCAATAAACACCACAAAACACCAATAAACAACATTAAACAGCAATAAACAGCAATAGACAACAAAAAAACAACGACATTTAACAATATTAAGCAGCAATAAACATCAATAAATTCCAATAAACACCAATAAACACCAATAAACAACATTAAACAACAATAAACAGCAATAGACAACAAAAAACAACGACAATCAACAATATTAAGCAGCAATAAACAACAATAAACACCAATACTCCATTAAACACCAATAAACTCCAATAAACACCAATAAACACCAAAAAACACCAATAAACAACATTAAACAGCAATAAAACGACAATTAACAATATTAAGCAGCAATAAACACCAATAAACAAAAATAAACAGCAATAGACAACAAAAAACAACGACAATTAATAATATTAAGCAGCAATAAACAACAATAAATGCCAATAAACACCAAAAAACACCAATAAACAACATTAAACAGCAATAAACAGCAATAGACAACAAAAAACAACAACAATTAACAATATTAAGCAGCAATAAACAACAATAAACTCCAATAAACACCAATAAACAACATTAAACAGCAATAAACAGCAATAGACAACAAAAAAACAACGACATTTAACAATTTTAAGCAGCAATAAACATCAATAAACTCCAATAAACACCAATAAACACCAAAAAACTCCAATAAACACCAATAAACACCAATAAACACCAATAAACACCAATAAACACCAATAAACACCAATAAACAACAATAAACAACAATAAACAACAATAAACAGCAATAGACAACAAAAAACAACGACATTTAACAATTTTAAGCAGCAATAAACATCAATAAACACCAATAAACACCAATAAACACCATTAAACACAAAAAAACTCCAATAAACACCAATAAACACCAATAAACACCAATAAACACCAATAAACACCAATAAACACCAATAAACAACATTAAACAACAATAAACAGCAATAGACAACAAAAAACAACGACAATCAACAATATTAAGCAGCAATAAACACCAATAAACAACAACAAACAGCAACAGACAACAAAAAATAACGACAATTAACAATACTAAGCAGCAATAAATATCAATAAACTCCAATAAACACCAATAAACAACATTAAACAACAATAAACAGCAATAGACAACAAAAAACAACGACATTTAACAATATTAAGCAGCAATAAACATCAATAAACTCCAATAAACACCATTAAACACCAATAAACACCAATAAACACCAATAAACACCAATAAACACCAATAAACACCAATAAACACCAATAAACAACATTAAACAACAATAAACAGCAATAGACAACAAAAAACAACGACAATTAACAATATTAAGCAGCAATAAACACCAATAAAAAACAATAAACAGCAACAGACAACAAAAAATAACGACAATTAACAATATTAAGCAGCAATAAACACCAATAAACACCAATAAACACCATTAAACACCAAAAAACACCAATAAACACCAATAAACACCAATAAACACCAATAAACACCAATAAACACCAATAAACACCAATAAACACCAATAAACAACATTAAACAACAATAAACAGCAATAGACAACAAAAAACAACGACAATCAACAATATTAAGCAGCAATAAACACCAATAAACAACAACAAACAGCAACAGACAACAAAAAATAACGACAATTAACAATATTAAGCAGCAATAAACATCAATAAACTCCAATAAACACCAATAAACAACATTAAACAGCAATAAACAGCAATAGACAACAAAAAACAACGACATTTAACAATTTTAAGCAGCAATAAACATCAATAAACTCCAATAAACACCAATAAACACCAATAAACACCAATAAACACCAATAAACACCAATAAACACCAATAAACAACATTAAACAGCAAGAGACAACAAAAAACAACGACAATTAACAATATTAAGCAGCAATAAACAACAATAAACACCAATAAACACCAATAAACACCAATAAACACCAATAAACACCAATAAAAACCAATAAACACCAATAAACACCAATAAACACCAATAAACAACATTAAACAACAATAAACAGCAATAGAAAACAAAAAACAACGACATTTAACAATTTTAAGCAGCAATAAACACCAATAATCACCATTATAGTATTCAGTAAA
>JAWNOJ010000032.1:0-22166 GCA_035046065.1 Chymomyza procnemis
TTTAAAGGCTCGATGATACAGTCTTAATTTTCGCATAATTCATAGCTTGTTGTTGTTGCGTTGATTGACGCTGGGTTCTATATTGAGTCCTACATTTAGCATTGTGAAAATGAGAAATGCTTTCCATTAAGTAAAGAAGCATTTTTGTGAGGCAACGTTTAAATGGTCATGCCTCTAGTCATAAGTGGGTTTCGAACCTACGACCTCATGTTTATTAGACAATTCCATTATCCACTATGCTCCGAGGCCCCATTTATATTTTTTGTCTATTGTTAAACTAAAGTATCTTCAATTATCTATAACAAATAAATTGTTGGATCCATGAAGTGCGAATCAATTACAAACAATTGTTTAGATGTACCAAAGCTCTGTGTAGGATAACAATAAAAATGATAACTTTTCCTAAAAGTGACATGGTTGGCTGTATATTTGCATGAAGCTATGTCATATGCTGGCGCATAAATATGTGGGATGCAATTTATATATGAATCTGCTTAACATTTTTTAAAATTTTATCTTCTCGCTTTTTCTTTTGATTTTGGTGTGGTGCTGTTTCTCGCTTGGAGGCCATAAGCCTGCAGTTGTCACGCTTTCTTCTATCGCAGGATTCTCATCTTCTATTTACAAACACATACATAAGCACAAACAGTGTAGGTGTCTGGCTCTGTATATATGGAAATATATGTCTGAGTATGTATGCACGTGGTTTGCCCTCGTTGCAAATTCAGAAAAGCGCAAGCGAGATAAATATGCAAAACAAAAAGTGTCAACATAGAGAATAAAATAAGAGAAAGGGAATGCAGGGGATGAAGTGAAGCGAGGTCTAGTTGAGTCAAGTGGTTGGGTCTGATGCTCACATAAGATGTGGCATTTAAGGATGTGAGTGTTCGAGATGTCAGAATGCACAGAATATTTTTGAGCTTCTAAGTAAAATTGTGTTGCTTGCTATTTGACATACATTCTGAGCTAATGGGCGTTTGCAAAAATTCAAGAAATGCACTCTTAGAATAAAAAGACCAAATCGAAAAACTAGTTTGAGGCTATCTCATATCAACTTGTATCAAATGTAGCTTGCATATACTATTTATTTAGCCGATAGTTTATAGTTAAGCTTTATTACTACTTTAATACATGGTAATGTGTGTTGTATTTCAAATTGTGTAACTTTAGAAAAATGCTAAACAAGTAACATTTTGTAAGTGCTTTGAAAATTAATTGAAATATTTTTATTAGTTGATGTCATTCTTATGGCAATATATTGCGCAAATACATCACAAGCAGTCACTATCAAATATTAACATTTTTTTTATATTTTGCTTTAAGGATTTACAAAATATGATTATTCCTTAATTGTTCCATCGAAAATTGTAGAGATAGCTCCAAAGAAATCTAGAACTATATTCCACAGCATGTTGTTTTAGCTTATGCTTGAACTAAATAAACGCTTGATATCCCGATTTGGCACCTTGTGTGGGCATTTTCGGCGAATAATTGCCTAATTGTTGGGTTGCTCAAAAATTAATTGCGGATTTTTTAAAAGAAAGTAAATGCACTTTTAATAAAACTTAGAATGAACTTTGATCAAATATATAATTGCCTTTTTTGTTCGATAACCTTTTGCCATCTTCATGGCAAATTTTGTATTCCACGCTCATAGAACTTCTGGCCTTTATCTGCAAAAAACTGAACCAAGTGCGCCTCATCATTGCCGAAAGTTTTACCATTTAAGGAGTTCTGCAAAGATGGAAATAAATGGTAGTCTGATGGTGCAAGGTCACGGCTTTATGGTGGATTCATCAAAAGTTCCCAGCCAAGCTCACTCAGTTTTTGGCGAGTGACCAAAGATGTGTGCGGTCTAGCGTTGGCCTGGTGGAATATGACACCTTTACGATTGACCAATTCTGGTCGCTTCTCCTTGATGGATGTATTCAATTTGTCCAATTGTTGACAGTAAACATCCGAATTAATCGTTTGGTTCCTTGGGAGCAGCTTAAAGTATACCACACCCTTCCAATCCCACCAAACAGACAGCATAACCTTCTTTTGGTGGATATCAGCCTTTGAGCTGGTTTGTTAAATGAATTTCTTTCAATACATGTTGTACCCAAATATCAGGCTTCTTCACCAGTCCAACACTTTTTATGTGATAATGAACGGTTGATTTTGGTATATTTAACTTCTCTCCTATATCACGCTCAGTTACATGACGATCCAATTCGTTTAATGCTTTGATTTGGTCATCATCAACTTCAATTGGCCGACCTGAACGTGGCTCATCTTTAAGTGAAAAATCTCCAGAACGGAATTTGCGAAACCAATTTTGACACTGTCTTCCTTTTAAGGCTTTATCATCATACACATCTCGTAACTTTTTAGCAACCTACTCCGCGTTTTTTCCTTTACGGAAATAATAAAGTAAAATATGACGAAAATGCTCCTTTGTGGGCTCCATATTAAAATTGACGCCAAACAAACAAATGTAAACAAAATTTCGCGCACTTTTTTTCTAAAGCAAGCTAAAAGTAACAGCTGATAACTGACAGAAGAAAGAATGCAATTACAGAGTCACAAGCCGTTGAAAAAATTTGTCAACGCCGACTATATGAAAAATCCGCAATTACTTTTTGAGCAACCCAATATTTATATTTAAAGAAGTATTTATTGTACTTTTAAAACATATCTTATTTTATTCAGTTTACTTAATATAAATTTTTTCACATTCTTCATCTTAAATTGAATAATAAATGCACTGTTTACAAAATTAAAGGTACATTACTTATACGTTCAGCGTTATATTTTGTTGCTGACATTTTTATACACATTCTTTGTGCTTTTTGGCAAATAAACTTTAAATTATTTAACTTTATGAGGCTCAACACTTTTGACAATTTTCTTCGTCGAATTAATACATTTGAACATAAAAACAATTTGCTAGTTATCTTTTACTTATATTTTTTTGGGCAAACACTACAAAAAAAACAGAAACTATCAAAGAGCTGCGCTTTATAGAAAACTTATTACAAAGAAAACTGTGGCAAAAGTTTAAAAAAATCATTAAATCTGAAGCAAACAAAAAGTGCCACTGTTCCAGACACGGTCTGTATTTAAAAAACAGACTTTCAAAACTTTGACACTGAAATCAAATGTAAAAAGTATTAAAAGCTCACAAATTCGTAAGACGAAAACATATAAAAAAGTAAATATTTGTTTTACTTTTGATTTTATTTTAATATCACTTAAAAACTTTCACCTTACTGAGAGAAAAATAAAACATATTTGCACATTGGGCGATATCGCATACGAAAACGTGGTTTACATTTCTTTAAAATGTTTGGTGTTCGAAGCTAAAGCTGCATCTGGCATCAAACTGATTTTCTCAGTGTATAGAGTGTAAGGCTTACCAAGAATAAAAACAGACGAAAGTAAGGTGTAATGAACTCAATGTACGGATGGGCATTTTCACCGACAACCGCCAAACCGAGCCAATGGAGCAGTTACCACCACCGCGTCTGTAGGTGTCAACAACTGTACAGCTGACACCCCCACACACACACAAAGGAAGATAAAAGAAATAAAAGTCATAGCAGTTAAGAGAGACAGCAGTAGCAGCCGAACAAAAAACTCACAGCATGATTTTGTGAAAAATAGCACAAAATGGCGGTCTATGCTTAAAGCTGACTTTAAGGACAAATAAAAAACAAAAACAAAATAACTCGAGTCATGGAAAACTATAGAATTAATTGTATGAGCAAGGATAGTAATCAGCTTTTTGCTTGTATCACTTTTCGAATTTTATGTCATACAGAATACAGAGCTCTAATGAATTAAGGACTAAGCATGCGACCGCTCAAAAAAAACTTGTTGATGAAGCTGACTGATACAAGCAGTTTTTCAGCAGCAGAACACCGGGCGAATGCGTAATGTCACAGCTGTTACTTTAAATATTACTTAATGACATTTTTTTATATGCATTTTTGCAAGATTATTTTCAATTTAAGCCATAATTTAACGCGAACTTTTTTACAATTTTACAAACATTTCTACCAGTTAGAATATTTTTAATCAAGAAATGCAAATTGTTTAATTTATATTGAAGACTTTTTTATAAGAACTCTTAAATAATTAAGTAATAAACTAGTAAATACATGAAAAACTTAACAATTGTACAAAAATCAACTGATTATAATAATAACAAAATTAAAAACTATTTATTTTCTGCACTACCAAACACAACTCATTGTGGCTTTAATCCGATGGTGCCATGGATATCATCAACTTACATTTAATTAGGAAACTTTTAAGGCAAACAAAATTTTGTGGGCCTTCAACAACACACTTGAAATGAAATCCACGCACCGTTTAAATCAAATTTAACTTTAATGATATTCGATTTTAATTTTTGCCCAAGATTTATTCGCACTTAAGGCTTAACACACCAAAAATTGGATGTCCGATAAAACCAGACTTTTCCAAAACACAAACAACAGCCGCAAAACGATGACAAAACGAATTCGACAACGAGGACAGCGCTAAAGACGAGAACGACGACGACGACGACGGTAAAGGACCGACGAAGACGACGACGCGAGTTGCAAGTAACGTGAAATGTTTACAAAGCGGCTTCTGCCACACAACTGACTTTGCAATGTGGCAAGTACTAAATGCCAGCCTGCTGCGAAACGAACTGGCATTGGAACAGGACAAACACGAAGCCCAAGAGAACGAAGCGAAAACATATGTTTTTTGCAAAATAGTCTCAACCACAAAGAGCAGCAAAGAGAGTGTAGCACAACTGAAGCTCAAAAGTTAACTAACCTACCGCAAAGAGCAAATGTTTTGTTGTAAATAAGAGAATTATTTTGTTTTTGAAAGGCTTGCCACGAGTAGGAGTTAGCGCTCCTAGTAGGGCGATTCGACACTTTCCATTCGCCTATTGCTCTTACTTCATTGCATTAGAGTTTTATTTGTATTCTAATATTAATTTTTTTTCAATATCGTTTATAAAGTTAAACTTTGAAGCAAATATACTAAAAATGAATAAGCTCAAGAACGAAAAAAAGGGCGCCTGCGCCTAAAAGTCTGCTTGTAAAATGAAGGGCTGGGGCGGCACTAAATAGGCCTAGACGAATCAACTTTAAGCAAATGTGCAACGAATAAATCTCAAAAAGAATCGTTTTCCTATAAAGGAATGGCTTTGGGCAAGGAAAGTAGTTTGTTGATGTCTGAGATTGAAGAATGTGCAGAGCAAAGCGGAATATGCAAACAAAAACAGAATGTAAAAGGGCGAAGCACGTGTTGCTGGTTTTTGTTTGTGTGGCAACGGCGTGTGTATGTTGGGGGCGGTGAATGAGGCAAAAACTTTTGTTGTAAGTTGAATGTGTATGTAGACAATATATAAAGACCTTTACTATATAAAGGGTTTTTGTTCATTGACATTGACAACTGACTAAAAATAAAGCTATTGAAATAATACTTGTGAATGTTCATTTTTTCAATACAAAATATATTTAAAAACATAAAGCTAAGTACGATGAAGGATTGCATATATTTGCAAAAAAGTAATCTTGACTAGAATCAAACATTGACAAGATAAAAAATTATCGATATAATACAAAAATTCATAATCACGGAATAATTTTTTAATTAATGCATTTTTATTTGCATGCTATATAATATTTCAATACCGATTATTGATGCTTTATATATGTTTTAATCCATACTGATGTTTTTCACTGAATTAAGAATTTTGACGTCATAAACTAAGCGCTATATATTTATTTATAATTTATTGGTGCATCTAAGTCCAGTTGACGTTATAATTAAACAACATTAAAATTTAGAAGTATTAACTTAAAATGAGCAAAATAAAATATAAAACCCATCAGCATCCGTAGGCTGTTGGGTGAATTTTTAATAGATATGCATCGTTTCACAACTGTGGATTTATTTACGATGTAAAAGGAAAAAACAGAAAGTAAAATTAAAGTTTAACCCTTGCTGAGCAAAGGAGACAAAAATTCACCCAATGGTGTTCCGAGGTTTCATAATTCTTGATTGCTTAAATTTGCTCGTTTTGCAAATCAACATGATTTAAGCTAGAGAAAGAGAAAGATGAATTGTATAGGCCGTACATAAGATTTGACCGTTACTAAGATTAATAAGCCTTTTTAAAGGGCACTTAGTTTTCTTTTATAGTTTAAAAATACAAAATATCCTGATCAATTACAGGGAAATGATATTCTGTAAATCAGACGTATGCTTTTTGATTCTGCGTGAAGCTTTGTGATTCTCATACAATATGTTTTTCAATGCTTAATTTTTAGCATATAATGCACATTTTGTTGTGTATTTCACATAAACCACTGACTATAGGTTCAGGAAGTTTAGATCGGATAGCAGCACTCAGGGTTAGAACAATTTCAATTTCCGCGAGTAGAATACTAAAAGTAAATAAACTCTAAATTAAAAAATATGCCATTTTTTAACAATAACATTCTAGTGTTCTAGTAAAAATTTCATACTAATTTTTAGTAATGCTCTTAATCACTTCTAAATGATATTAATTTTTTGATAAAACTATCACAACAACTAAGCGAAATAAAAAAAAACTTTTACTACGGTTAATTTTTGGTAAAAATATCTTCAAACAGAAAAAATATTCTTGCAGTGCATATTATAAATTTATTATAGTTTGCTTAATAAAATAAATAAAATAATTCATTTTTTGAAGATGTTCTACATTATATTTTTTTAAATCTAACCAAAAAAGCCCTATGCATTTAATTACAATTATCTATATGACTCTTTTTCAAGAAACAGAACATTTAAGAAATGTTTTTTATTCCAACAATTTACTGTTCATGTGTTTATTGATTTTTGCATATTTTCTGGCATGTAAATTTTGCTTCTCAATTCCATGTTTTTAGGATTAGGTTTCAAACGCTTTGTACTTGTAAATATTTTTCAATTTGTTTTTGCAAGAGTAAGTTTTTCAGCCTTCATGCTACGATAAAAGCTTCTTGTGCATGCAGCTGTAGAGACCAAATGCCCACATGCAAAAACAAGTCCCAACAACACAACATGGCGTATGAGTTACATCTATGACATATGTCACGTGGCGTCACAACACATCATTTTGTGCTGTTTTGCAAAAACATGGCCTGCAACAAAAACATGATGGTCTTGCATGTAGAAAAAAATGACAAGAAATGACATAATGACAGTATGACTCACTTAGGCAGGGTAAGGACAAAGCAAGAGATGAAGAAAGCCAGTTGAAGTTAGGCATTTGGAGATAAGCGCACAGGATATAACAAGTTGAACGTGACATGCATAGAAAAAAAAATACATAGTCAGAGTTCGACTATAAAAAAAGTGATAATACAATTTTTATCTTAACAAATTTCATAAGGACAGAATGTGTTAGAAAGTTAAATATTTACGAATCAAAAAAAATGTAGTAATAAAACTTAAATTGTATTTGTAAATTATTAAATATATAGTTAGGTAGCTTTTTATGCAGTTTAAGGTTATGCAAGAGGGTCTTCTCATAAAAATCATAATCAAAACGCAAGAATGTAATAAAGAAAGCTACACTAAATGGAGCTTTATTTTATTTTTATTTTTTTATTTATTGGTACATTTTTTATGAGGCAGAACCAGTTGGAAGACTCGCTGCATCCTTTAGCTTGAAATTTAGTGAATGCTAAGATAACCACTCAGAAGGCGCCTCGTGAACGGTGTGTATCAACTTAAAATCATTTGTGACCAGGGATCACTCTGGCTGCCACCTATTTGTAAGCAATCAAAAGCTGTGCTCTGTTCAAATGGCGAGAGCTAGTTAGGACACCTATAACCCGATAACGGGTTGTCACAGCCAAGTAAAGTGAAGTTAAAGAACTAAATGGAGTGCAAACAAAAACACAATTCAAAAAAAAAAAAAAAATAATAATAATAATGTAGCGCTTTTTCTTTCACTTTCCCGACTTTTACTTTTCATAGTTTAATTTACCACCAACTGTTGCAAGCATCATATGCTTCAACATTTCATTTGAAAGCAAAAAAATACTCAAAGTAGAAACACTGGATCGTTAGCTACCATACAAAAGATATAAGACAAAAAACCTGGTAGAGCTAGCGATGACAATGACGTAGAAGAAACCAAAAGAGAGAACAGTTGCCATAAAGGATATCAGTGACAAAGCTCGCGATAGCTGCCGCGGAGCGTCTTGATTTTCCCGCAATCCTCTTGAGGTGCAAATGCTATAAACGAAACAACATTTGCCAAGCGAGTTGCTGTGAAAGGCAACAATTCCATTAAAAATAGACTAAATGGTCATGGCATCTTATTAATCATCGAATCGACTATAAGTTTCGAAACATCTAGAAATCGAGTAGCAACAAAAGCATCGTTAAAAATAAAAACTATAAAATTTTGCACTAAATGCAAATATTGCACTCACGTTGTTATTTGCATCAATCAAAAGTCCACATGCTAAAATAATTACAACCAACAAAAATCATACCGCCATAAGGCCACAGTTTTTCCAGAAAATTGCTTCCGAAAAAATTCTCTAACGGCTACGCCAAAATAACTACAAAAAAAGGATAGCGCAAAATTAGCATTTAAGCCTAGTTGCTTAGCTAGAAACATGTAAATGCCAATTTTGTTGAATTCAATGCAGCAATGAGTCAAATTGTCTACACTCCTTTACCGAAGCTTTCCTTTCACACTTCGTAAAGTGCCAGAGGTCCTTTTGGGCCTATTAGCCTTAATGGGACTTTAGCGTGTTTATTTTAAGCTCCAAGAGAGCAAGTGAATTGAGGACGAAAGGCCTATGCAAAATTTGGCGGCACTACAACCAGTGACTCAATGACCACTGCAGTCCGTCATGTAGCCAATTTTAAAAAGTCGCTGAACAGGTTTCGATGTTTGTTTGACGGGATAACTACTCGACAGCTTGTTAGGCTTTTCTATTAAACTTTCTTAAGTGTTAATGTTAAATATATTATTGAAAGAATTAAAAGAAAATCACTTAGAATAACATTCCAATTGTGTTTTAAAGCAGCCAACAAACAGTCTGACTGCCTTAACCAATGGACATTTTAGCACTTTAATCTCATTTTATAATTGTTAATAATCTTATTAAGGTTTTTCTTCCTATTTTCCTTGTGTATATATTATTAACTTGAATGTATTTATAATTAACACATTTTTAAATTTTTCAGTTGTAAATAACCAGTCTCTGTAAATTACTAATAGTTCACTAGCTTAATAAATTGTTATAGTCTTGGAAAAAGCAAATATATACAATAAACAATAAATAATTGTGAACAATCTTCTTTGTTTTCAAAAATTTATTATTGAAAATTTCAGACATAAATAAGTAAAAATTTTATATGACTTATCCACAAAAATAATATTTAAATAAATGCTTCACACGCACAAAATTCAACTGCATTGATGCTTTAATCAGTTGAGAATTTTAAGCGGAAGCTTTGAAAATATATATGAGATGTTTTTCAACAACTGCTTAAATACAACTCCTTCAACCGAAATATATGACTATGAAAATAATAAATATCTTTTTAATTTATTATTTTTTGAAAGATATTCTTTATTCACTTTGCAACTGTTCTCATAGAGTTTCAAAGTCTCGAAGAATATGCTTGTGTTTCTTAACTTCTGCTTCTTTGGTTTGGTATAAATTTTATATTTAATAGATTACTTAATGCACAAAATTAAATTTTTTAATTTCAATTTCATCTTGTTGTAGAAAAATTATACCTAGTTACTATTTTTGAAATGAATAACTTTAATGCTCCAAAAAATTAAAATGGACTAAATTAACTAATCATTATGTGTCTTTCTGTGAACAGATATTAAAATTAAATATATTTTTTGGGTTAGATATAATTTATTTTTCTGTAAGCTAAAACTTAAATCGACCAAACTCCTTTTTCACGAAACTATTACTCCCTTAACAATATAATAAATAGATATCAAACTAATAGAATTCTAGGCAGGCTAAAAACCTATGCAATAAATAATAATAATAATCCTAAGTGCCATATTTTGTGTAAATGTCAACAAGAAAGGCACAAATGACAAACACAGCGTTTGCACTATTCGAGGTGTCTTCAATACACAGATCCTTTAGAAGTATGGATACAATTCATGATACCTGGAAAACTTAAGTGTAGTCCCAAAATGTCTTAGAAAAACCGGAAATAAAGATAAGGTTCGTATATTCTTTTGTGGGCCATCGATTTTATAAAATTGTGAAGTTACGCAAAGTCAATGCATTTTTCTTTTCCCTTGCCATTCCGGCTGGAAACTTAGGGCCTCTACTAGAGTAGTTCAACAAATACTGGTTTTCGCCGTCTGTTTGGCTCTGTCCCATGTGCTCCCTTAGGTTAGTTTTTGGAGGATAGATATTTCCAAGGTTGCCTGAGGTCTTCCCAAAGCCAATGCATAACTCCTTTTAATTTTTGAGAGCCTTCGACAATCCATGCTCAAAGCAACATAAATTTGTGAAAAAGCTTGCTGCAGCTTGTGGCATACTTATTGTGTTGCAAGAAGAGTATCTTGGGATATTGTCCCGCAGCGTCATTTCCACGATTGCGGGACTGGCATATCTATTGATAGAGGATGATTTGTGGATGATACGTTCCGAGGACAATCTTTGTATGTTTTTGGTATGCGATTACATACTGAATTATGGTATACAAAAATTACATTAATAACGCTGAATTATATTACAAATTATTTGTTATCCATAATGTAATTTCATATAAACATGAATAGAAAAAAATTTGAACTCTAAAAACATATTATAAATAAGCTATATTTACTGTTGCATATTGAATGCACAAAATTGGCAATATCTGCATATCTCAAAGTATTTAAGCGAATACATTTTGCTTTACGCTTCAAAGCCAAAAATTCCGCCTACGCAAACGGAAGAAATAAGCGATTTTTTTGAGAACCACAAAGAACTACACGCTTGTGGCACTCCAAAGTATAAAACCGAGCCAAGGCATGAATGCGGCATAGAAGTTGGAATATTTGACGTTTTATGTTTAGAAATGCAGTTGGCCAAATGCCAAGCTTGCCGTTGCCAACGTTGGTGGGCGGCCGCATTGTGCTGTGGTTAAGGATCAAGGGTCGAGGCCAGTAGGTTGCAACTCGATTTAAGGCTTTGCCCACAGACAACGAGTTGAACTCAAAAGTTGGAAAGGCCTTACAATGGTCAACAACCCGACAAGCGACCGTGGAGACAATCAACATTCAAGCAGCGACCATAACTACACATCCTATTCAAATCTCATTTGCAAAGTAAAAAAAAGTATTCGCATAATCTTGCACTTTTGCAAACTACTTCATTGTTGGCAGTTTAGTTTGGTAGGAGATGGTGAGAAACACAAATAATGTGAGAAATTGAGGCATATAAATAATTGTGTGTTGTCTTGTGACTATTTATTATTATTTATTTATCAATGAACTTTTGTATTGGCGATAAAAAAAATTTAATAGAACACACTGTATTTGTTTATTCCAATACAAAATATTTAAATTACCGTCATTTAAGCTATCGGTTTTTATAGAAAATATCAACAACACATATTTGTGCGTCATCCTTCATGCATCGAATGCCTATAGCTGTTGTATGATCATTTCAAAGTCGCCAAACTTTTATTACATTATTAATTGTATCGTTCCCATGGAAAAATATTGCTACAAAGATTTCTGCATTTTTCTGGTGGTACACTTTAAAAATTTAAAATTTATTTATATAAGATGAAACCATTAAACTAATTTGGCAAAAAAAATCTAATAATGCGGATGCTTCTTAGCTTCTTACACAGTTTACTAAGAGCTTGCAATATAATGTCAATGCGAATACGTCTTGTCCCTTGGAAATCAAGTATTAAGGAAGTGAAGCCCTCTAAGACAGAAAATAAAATTATTCTTGAGAGCGTGTGTTTTATAATAATGAAAGGTGTAAACATTGAATAGGTCAGACCCTTTACTGGGACTATAAAAATGCGAACCCAAGGCAGGGCTGCCTACTTCACTTCTCTACCCTCACTCAGATACTTACAAAAACAATAACAACAAAGACATTGGATATATGCGAATGACGTTAATTTATTTACTGCACTCAACAAATGGCAAGCAAGTCTCTGCACTTTGTGACTGCCACATGCAACTTGTGCAACTCGTGCAACTTGTGCACATTCATTGCATTTTATTTATTGCATGATTCAACAATTTACGTAAGTTAGACGACGCGCATATGAAATTATCCATTTATATGCGTTTCTCTACTTAGTCGTCTGTGGCCAGGAAGTGAACAATAGAAACACGTACAAGCCTCCATTATAATATTGTGGTTTCTGGCACTTGTACCCATTCTTAGATTTTTTTTTTTTAATGCTTTTGCAAGTACCTGGCAGAGTTATTTTTCCGTACTTTTGCCAAGTTGGCAGTTCTGCTCGTATTTATGCATATTTAATTTTTCTTATGAGCTCAAATGCGATTTCTTGCGAATTTCAGCACATTTTAAGTTAATATATGTGCAAAGTGCTTATATTTGTATACACAACTAAACAGTGGCAATAAAGAATATTAAGTTAATTGGAAAATTACAGGGTATCTTAACTTTGCCACATTTGTAAATTGGAACAGAACTTTACGTAAAATTGTACTAATTTTATGGTTTATTACCGATACTGTCACGAAAATATTTTATAGAAAATTTCGCTAAGTGGGCTTTTATTGTATTACTAATTATCGATAATACGGGAAAATTATTTTACGTATTCATTTATAAAATAGTTTAGTTTAGTTTACTTTAGTTTAGTTGTTTAACTACAAAGCTGCTGACAAATTGTGCGAAACTATGCGAAGTCTGAAAAGCAAAACATCTCATTCTTACCGTTTTCGTTCAAACAGAAATATTAGAGCTTATTTTGTAGTAATATAATAATTTTTAAAAAAATATACATAAAAAAAGGTTCTTGAATAAATAGTATATTGTGAGATAATAATATTGTGTAGGCAATACCGATGGGCTATAAAAAGAACAAAATATCAGAATATGTTCTAGAAGTTTCAACTTTAAGAGCAAAGATACCATAAGAAAGTGAAAGATATAAACTTAAAACTTTTTTTAGGTTTCCATGCTAAAGTTATGCTTGTATATAATTTGTTGAGCAGCCGTGCGTAAAATAAGAAACAATTGAAAGTTATAGGTAGTCAGCTCTGACGCAGGATCGTCCACGCGATCCAAGCATGTCTGGAAGTCAATACACATACGAACATTGACGACATACAATAATAATACGACTAAATGAAATCAATAAATAAAGCCATTGTTCAGAGTCCTGCAACAGCAGCACGTGGCACACGTTCCAACTGCAACTGTATTAGTAAGGGCATCATTTTTTTAAGGGACAGAGCCCAGAGTCTTGACCACTTTTACAAATGTTTCTATTAAAAATAAGCTTCAATCTTTGCTTGGCGTTCTCATATTTTTCCAATTTTGTTATGACAATAAAGTATAATTTTAATTTATCTAATTTTGACTTCATCTTAGACGTTCCAGAAAATCTATAATTTTATTTTTTAGCTTAGTTGTTATTTTCTTTATTTAGGGAAAAATGTTAAATAACATACCTTTTTTTTTTAATTACAAAACTGCTTCACAATTCCTCTTGCTTGTTCTTGAAAATATAAAAGCAACAAGCTGTTAATATTATTTATTAGATTTCCTATATACAAAAAAAAATTTTTTAATTCATTATATATAATTCTATTGAAACCCATTTAAAATATAATGTTTATTAAGAAAAAGATAAGAAGCATTTTCTTTGTTTTCCCAAGAAATAATTGTTTTTTGAAAGCAAGAAAAAGTTAAGCCTAAAATATTTAAATAACTAGAAATGAATATTTATATTCAATTTAGAAATATGTTTTTTTTTCACAATTGTAGTCTAAGCTTCATTTTATATTCAACTGTCCCAACTAACAATGCTTTTCTATGAACTGTTAGTTCTGTTCTTATTGCATTGCTAGACAAACAATAAATATTCTTAAATATTTCCAAATGGTGGTCCATGAAGGTTTGCATTAGAAACGTGAAATTGCGTATGGGAAATGCAACAGCTGCATATTGTTTGATAAATAAATACCAAAAATATGCATACAAGAACTCATTCTTGCTTTCAAACTGCATCCTTTTAAACATTTCAACTATGTAAACGCAAATGTTAGTTCACATACCAGGGCTGCACAAGAAATGCGTCATGCATCAGGAATTTGGATATATTTTTATAAAACTATTTGTTCATACGAAAGCGAGCACAATTTCAAAAGTTAACATTATGATGATTGCAGTTTCTGAACGGGGACTTGCATAAATTTCTTCCATCAAACTCTTTGCAAAGAGGTTTGAAATAACTGCAGTCATTGTTAATAATCGACTACTTCTGAAAATTAGTATATATTATCTGAGTTTTATAAGCTTAAAACTAGTTCTTTCGTGTGAGATATAAGTATTTATATCTTCTGAAAAGAATTGTTTGACGTTTAATGATTAAAGATTTGAGAAGATTATTTTAAAAAAATTCAATTTGGTTAGATAATTCGTATTACTTTATGATCTTGTACATATGAGGTACAATGGTTTGAATTGCGTTACATTTTGATTCAAATTTTACAGTAAATATGCAATTTGACTGACAATTACCAATGAATATCATCAATATCTGACTTCAAGTTGCAAATAACAAAGTTGCTTAAAAGTTGCAGTACCCTGGTAAGCTCTACAATAAAATTCCGACTTGGTCGGATGTGAAGCGAGAAATAGAACTAACTTAAAACTACAATGAGCACCGATAGTGGCAACGCTTGCTTATTGAGCTGATTCTTTATTAAACACATATGTTAAGTAAATACGTATATATAGCCCTCATTGATATTTTATGAATCAATTCATCATTATAATATTTATTTTGATTGGAATTATATGTATTTAAATGATCTTCAGTAGGTATAAATTGAATGACGATACCGGCAACGACTTACCAATTAGTCGCATATTCTGGATGATTATTAATGCATCCTACAAACATATAGCGAAAATGGAGAATTTAACCAATTTTTCCAAAAATCTACTTTTTAGAAAGAAGGTACAAAGTTCTCTACTATCATTCCAATACTTGGCTGTATAGCTTTTTTTTTTTGCTCTAAGATGAAATGATCTGTTTTCGCTTTAAGTTTTACTTAAAACGATTGCGTTAAAAAAATACAGTAATTTTTTTTTCTCTGCTTTATATCTTCGCTTTATCGACCAAAGTTCTATAATCCATACATTTTGCGTATATAAAGGGTGATTTTCCCTCCAGATATAGAAATTTAGGGTGGCATTACTGTTCAAAATGGCAACCGATAAAACAGCTCTCAAGTGATTTATTCTGTTTGTTTTGGCAATTGAAGAATTGCAGCAAAACGATTATCAAGCCAGGTGTAGATTCGTCGAAAACGCCCAAAACGAGATTGCCATTGTTCCCGATTTTCAAACAAACAAACCTACCACATTTGGAGTGAAACTAATCCTCAAGGATATGTCGAAGCACAGTTACATTCAGAAAACCTTACTGTTTGGTGAGCTTTATGGAATCATAAAGTTCGTATGGTTTCCGCCTAATTTTAAGTTTTGGACCTGTGAATTGGCCTCCAAGATCTTGTGATTTAACATCGCTAGACTACTTTCTGTTGGCCACAAAAGCTTAACCATTTGGAAGACAACAATCGTGGTGTTGCCGATATACGCTCGCAACTGTTGGAAAAGTCATCCAAAATTGGACGTCCAGATTAGACTATATTTGAGCCGTGGCGGTCATCTTCTAGAAATCATATTTAAAATGTATTGACACAAGATTATCGAACGGATAAATAAAATGCATGACAATCGTTGCTTTACTGCAATGTAAAGTTTAATACCTCGAAAAAACGCCCTTTATAACAAAAATACTTTTGATTGCCGGCCAAAACTTAACTGTGCATAGTTCATATGAAATGAGTGCTCTTAGCCCTGATACAAGCAGCTTGGACTTGCGGCGCAAGCAGTTGGCAGTGATATACGACAATATGAGTCAGTTTGTGTTCTCACTCTAGGGTCCCAACTTTTGATTATATTTGCCTTGCTTATAGTACATTATACAGATTCACTCGGTATTTGTCTAAATTTTTGCACGTTAGCATTTAAAATATTGTTGCATGTTTGTCCGATTAGAACTCGAGCATATCGAAATTTATGACATACACATGGTAGGTATGCTCAGCTGCTTGATAGAGATAAGCATATTTGTAGAAAAACATTCTCTCATAATACCCAAAATTTTTCTCGTAATAATTGTGATAAATAATGTGCAAGTTGATGCCATTTTTCACAGCAACTACACCTATAAAAGCTAAAGATTGCATCATGGAATTTATTGTGCACTTGAGATTAAAACCTTGTGCATAGGTATTCGAAATATTTAGGAAGTTAAACTTTTAACAAAGCATCAACAAAATTATTTGACAAAAAATAAGATTCAGAAGTGTTAGTATAATTTATAATATTTAGAATTTGTCCGGTTATAAGTAAACTTACACATTTAATACTCGTTTAAATGCTGTACTCTGCGTAATATAAATGTAATGCATTAAACTTAAATTAAAATTGTAAGAACTGAAATTTAAAATGAACTACAGAGTGGCTGTTTATAAAGGGTCATTCAATTGACATGAATTTTATTTCTCCGTTGGCAAGACAAACTTGATGCATTATATTTTAAATATTTTTTCTGGCTTATGACCGCCGCGGCTGCTCAGATGTAATCCAATCTGGACGTCCAATATATTTCCGCATAGAGCCCACATAAATTAGTCTAGCGATGTTAAATCACAAGATTTTGGAGGTCCAAAACGTGAAATTAGGCGGTAACCAAACGTGTCTTTCAATAAATCGATTACAGCACGAGCTGAGTACGGAAATTTGCTTATAAAAATCGCTAACAACGGCAATCTCGTTTTGGGCCCATTCGACGAATATACGCCTAGCTTAAAGAGCGTTTGGCTTCAATTCTTCAATTGCCAAATCAAACTGAGAATAAATCATTTGGGAGCTGTGGAATCGGGCTTTTACAATGCCAACTTAAATTTCTCTACCTTGAAAAAACACCCTTTAGTTAACCTATTATTATTTATATTTTTTCTAATAAAAAAAAATTTAAAGCTTTAACTTAAGAAATAAGGAGGAATTTATGATTTTTTAAATAAATCGTGATAATTGAAAAATAAAATGCTGGCCTAATGTTACATTTATGCCTTTGCCAATGTAAATGAAAAAATAAATTTTTTTTTTTAATTTTTTTAAATATTGCTTCAGACTTTTAGCTGGTTATTGAACTAATATTACAATAAGGAGAATATTATTATTTTCCAACTACTACACTAATAAGTTTCGTATATCCCAAACCAACTTACAAATGAAAAATTGCAAAAATCAAAGCCTATAAAATGAATACTCATAAATGTAAAAAAATTAAAAAAATTAAACAAAGTATCGCATTACACATTTATATTTTTGTAAATGTTTTTTTTTTTTATTAACGCAAATTATAAAAATTGTATTGTGGGTAGATGTAGATTTTTGGCAACACCCCTGACTTTTTTTGCAGCATTTTGCTGGGAGTTTTGATGATACTGTTTGTTTCCAAGTTTTTTTTTTTTTTTTGGTTGCAGGTTTGGACATATACAATAATATCATTACATAATATCCTGTGACAGGATGCACATTTGTTAAGCTTCTACCTTTTCCTACTCTGTAGGCTATGTGTTTCTACTTCTGTTTATAGCTGTGACTTGCAAGGATAAGTGCATTGGCGGCTGCTAAAATTGTCACTTATAGTTGGACGTAAGCCAGGCCTGCTTCGATAAAGGTCTCACTGCGAAGACCACAATTGTACGTCACTTGCGGTTGTTTGCGGCCCCGGAAGCACAAGTGGGATGCGCCAAATGGGATATCGCATACAATGGGATTTGGAGGACACAATGACGTACGTGTTTATCATTTTAATGAAGCTAAAGCGAGTT
This sequence comes from Chymomyza procnemis, assembly GCA_035046065.1. Taxonomy (NCBI): domain Eukaryota; kingdom Metazoa; phylum Arthropoda; class Insecta; order Diptera; family Drosophilidae; genus Chymomyza; species Chymomyza procnemis. The sequence goes on from JAWNOJ010000032.1 coordinate 18,149, forward strand.
CTTTTGTTCGTCTTTCGGTTGGTCTATATCTTGCTTTGAAATGCAGCGTATATCGCTCTGTTTATCATTTAATGGGCCATAATGGCTTTTAATTATCGGTATGTATGTATTGTAGCTTATTTTATACATACCTGAATTTAAATATATAGTAGAGTATATATGAGCCATGTTCGATGACATATACAGTCTTTAACAGTATCATAATAAAGTTTTTACCCAGATACCCTTTTATATTGTATTCTGGACTATATGGCGGAAGAGTCTTCAAAACTATGTTTTAAGTGCTCGAAAATGCAGTTATTTGTGTCGTTTTAAGAGAGCTCACATTGCTGTGGTGACGATTGATTCGTCTTCGGCAGTTGGTATTCCAGATTTCTTGGAAGACAATTGGCAAACAAATGGTTGTGTACCACTCAGAATTGACTGTTCTGCATTGTTCTAGTGGCGACCATTTACTTGGAAGTGCCTCGTGAGTGAACAACCTTAGAAGATACAAATTCTTAAAATCCAATATATTTGCTACCTCACCTCTTGTGCTTTTAAGTCCTTTGAAACAGTAAAAGATTTCATGATAAATCTAAAGGAAATAGAATGTTGCGACTTTGCTTACGTCTTAGCTTCGGTACCATTCCTTGACAATATTACCAAATAACATATTGCTACCGACTGCTCCAAGTAGTGCTGTGTGTTCGGTTGCTGTTGTCAAGCTTGGCACTTGGCCAAAAACAAATCAAAATTTTCTTAAAGAAAATACAAAATTTATTTTCCAACTGGTACACTCAGTCCCTACTCAGGCAATACTTAAAGCTTATTTCCGGCAATGCAGACATAATGGTTAGGTTTGCCTTGTTCTTGCAGTGGGTGTTGTCGTCGGGCTCTGTTGCTTCAGTTGACATTGACGCCATAATTTTTTTCTTCAAAATTATTTTCAAATTTAATAGTTATCTACCACTTAAAGTCAATTGGTACTCTCATTTGTAAAGCTAACAGCTGGAAAATCAAACCAAAGATTGTATCGATGGCTCCGATGAAATGAAAATGGATCTGTATAAATGGATGAATGGATAAATGGATCTATATTAACACAATTTCTTCAAAATAATTTTGCACAGTGAAAAATTGTGTGCTTATTTAGTAAGACAGGTAAGTTTGGGTATAAAAAATAATTCAGTACCATAGAGGTCTACATATGATACTTTGCCAAGAAAAGGGAATAACATATATGTAAAGCTTCTTTTTTACAAATGGTGGCGCCACATTTTCGTTTGAATTTGGCTTTGTTTCTATTTTGCTGATTTACTACGAGACAAGCTCACTCGCATGCCGTGCAACGTGGTGTATACTTAATGAAAAATGATTTACATTTTGTTTCAGCATTTGCCGGATAAAGTGAATTATTTACGGATGTGTGACCTAGATCCATGCAGCTATGTTTGCTGTCAATTTTGTTTCCATTGTGCAAATTTAACTGCCTCTCTTCCACACTTTGTGCTATGCTCTGAAATGACTAGAATAAGGACTACATGCTGTCTACAAATTGCTTGCAAATTGAGTTTTGAAAAGCAAAAGTCAAAACAGCGTGAGATACATAAATAGTGCCAAAATAGTATTCTTTACTAGTATTTGCATTTTATATTAAACTGCTTTTAGAGATTAATTTTATTTTGTGACCACAAAAATTTTAAGGACTTTAAAATATCAAAAGTTTTTAAGCTTCAAAATTAAAAAAGTGTAATCTACACACTACCACCATGATGTTACTCTTATTTATTCTTAAAGTAATTGTTTCACCATCTAAAACTTGCATGCATTCAATCTTTTTATAAGACCGATGACTTATAACACTAATTATTATCAGCACAAAGCCTTGCATTGTGTGTCAAATAATTAGCATTATTTTTATAATTCTATATGTTCACGCGTTATGGAGAGGATTAAGTGACATTAGAAGGTTGCTCTCTTATCTTATACGCATTCAAAATATAAATATGCGAAATAATGTTTGAGCTTAATTGTTTTTGGTTATAGGTGGCTTAATATAAGGAAGGGGTCAAAGTTATTGTTAATTCTTCAATGACATTTACAAGCATTCAATAGATCCTGGAATACAATCTCTCTCTAACCTAAAATTGGCAAATCGAGTTAAAAACATGTAAAAATAATCCAAAAATAAAGAGCTATATATAGTAAAAAGGATACAATTTCTAGATATTTGTTGGTCATGTTTTTTGTTGTATTATTCAAAATTTGAAAGCTGTTAGCAAAATTTCAGGGCAACTTGAAGGCTTCATGCCGCGCTGAGTAAAATGAAACCACAACAGAAGAGGTGGAAACACCTTAACGCTACTTCACACCTCTCCGCTCGATCAATTTCGTATTGCAAAGCATTGCGATGGTCGAGCGAAATATATTAGCTTCAATAAAAACAAGCCATTAAGGAACATTTTCAACAATCAACAATAACATTTTGAAAACAGCTGAAATTAAACTGCTTATACAAATAACAAACGCACCCTACTATGTGCGCAGTTCTACAATATACACAATTGTTAATATGCCTAGAGTTAACCTATAGTGGAGCTGGCATCCAGGGTCCTATAGACACACACACATCATCTCTTGTGTCCTCACATTTGCATGGCATAAGTTGCCATTTTCTGTCGGATCCCAGTTCCAAGAGTTTAAACGCTAAGGCGTATAGCCTTCCAACTTACTAAGACTTTAATTTATTTTGAAGCGAAGTAAGTGTCTGAAGATTCTTTCGTGTGCTTGACACTTGACAAGTTTGTTGTTTGAATTTTGATATTATGCAACAAGCACTGAATATTCGCAGTTTTTTTTTAAATTATACAAGGTTGCTATGAATTATGTTTTTATTTTAAATTTTAGTTTAAAATGGAACAATTATATTCTATCACATTTTAAAATGGTAGAAAATCTATTTGTAAAACACAAAATTATAGATATCTGTTACAAGACTATATAACAAACATATCATATGTAGTAAAATAATAAGATCTATTAAAATGTATGGACTACAAATATAGTGGACTTCCAGTTCATCTAGCTTAAAGCTAATGCAAAGAAGTAAATCTAAGTTGCAATTAAAAATAACAAATTCTGACTGATCTATATGAAATGGTGACGAAAACGTTAATGAAAAGCAGTTCTAAACACATACTGCCTCACCAAAATGTAAAAATAAAACAAATGTCTGGAATGGAAAACACCAAAAGCATTATGTTAAATAAAAATAGTCTATTATTATTAGGTACAGAAATCAATTTAAAAAAAAAATAATAATACTTAAAATATAAATATGAAACATTGAAATGATAAAAATTAATAAAATAATTTTCGAAAGAAAGAAGCATTGCAACTGGGATTCCTCTACACCAATGACTATTGTAAACCCAAGCCGATTGTACTAACTATATATAAATAATTATATTAATATAATAATAATGCACAAATAAGATATGGACTTTGTGCAGACAGGAGTCCGCTGTAATTGCAGTTTATATGCGCTTGTTTTAGCACTTATTATTTTTTTTAATAATTTCAGAGAGCTATATAGCCGTATATAAATAGTGCAATTCTTGAATTGATTTTAAACAGTATTTTCACTTTAACCCGATATTTTAGTTAACACTTTAGAGTAGATACGGTGTCGCAAAAATAAAAAAAAACAACTTTATATGAAACCAATGAAAAAAAAATTTACACTCAATGGGATCTGTAATCATTTCACATTTAAATATTAGTAACTTGGAGCAAATCAAAATAAATCATTTCCCATTTCAACTACAAAAGTACAAATTGACTTACATCCTTAATAGATCCTTTTTAATAAGCTCACCGTTTAAAGAAATTGCGAATTGAAAGTAAAATCATGAAAAAATGAATTTTTAACTGTTACACATTTTCAAATGTTGCTAATTATGCGAATTTCGAATAACTCTTGTAAGTTAAGAGCAAAATATTAGCTAAAAGTCAAGACTTGCTAATCAATTTTACC
>JAWNOJ010000034.1:0-19707 GCA_035046065.1 Chymomyza procnemis
ATTTTTAAATTGGGTTTTTTTTTTAAAACATCTACTATTTTTTCTTAAATTTCAAAATATTAACTTTCGTACTTGACACATTCTTCAATAGAAGCTCATTTAGTCAAAACCGTTTTAAAGCTGTTACCTTTTTTTATTGCTCAAATTTAAAATATTACGTATTCGCAGCATGTAACTACTATTAATTCAAGCTTGAAGTCCGTGAGTGCAAGGAACATAAATCTTTTTACTTAAGTGCATGCTGCACATAGAATAGTTCCTATTTGTTCTTTTGTCAAGTTTCCCATAGTGGGAGCTATCGCATTGTGGCCTTTGGTATCAAGACTAGGAACGAAATCTTGGGCACAAAGCCAAGTTAAGACTATAGGCAGTGCATAATCGCTTGCCTCGAAGCATATTTAGCATAAGCATCAATTGTCGCATAAATTACAAGCGAAAGCCCGAAAGGATTAATGGATAGTTCATGCATGGATGGGTCTACAATCATGTGTGTAAGCAAAATGCAATTGCGAATGCAAAATAATACCATGCTTCGTTTGTGTTTTTGTAATTTTGTAAATGTAATTTGTAATTTGTAAATGTATGTTTAATTTAGAAAATAGCCGATCTTATACATAATGCGGCTTGTGAATTTTCAACCCAACTTTATATTTGCTTAGTTTTAGATGAGGCCTTTTATTATAAATTTAACAATATGTAGAATGTCACTAATTTATTTGGAATTCAATCATTTATATTGTTTTTGGAAAATTGAATCCAAAATACTACTCTAGCCAAAGGAATGCTATCTCTGACCATACTTTGCCATTGAGTTCGATCAACAAAAATCTGTAAGTTTAGCTTTTTTTGCTGAGCTCTTGGTTGTTTGCTCATAGTATTGCCCATTTCAGTTAAAATTTTTACATTATAATGAATTTTTACACCAAAATGGCCGAAATATTATTAACAATTACTAGTGGAGTGATGATAGTATGTATGGATTCACTATAACTACTAAATTAATATGTAAAAATCTGCCCACATTTCCTTCTCACAGACTTACAGAGCGAAGAGAGCTTTTAAATACTGTTAAAAATATTAATCTAAGTAAGTTACATTATTGTTGTGAGCCTCGTATTCGCCTCTAAATCGGATTTAATATAATTTGCAAACTTAAGTTTTTAAATCTAGACTTTCTGCTTGCCTATGTTCCAAAAGCCAAATAATCTCCACATCTTTCTCTACTTTCAGAATTATTTAATTTGAAAATTAATTACCAAATTAGATATTGTTAAAAAGTCCTAGCAAATATTCATGGTAATATATTAAATTTTAGTTAATTGTGCATATTTCTGGAATTTGGTTAGACACACCGACTCCCCCCACAAGTTTTTGCTATATAGCAAAAGTTTTGACTTTAAATCATAGCGAAAAAGCCTTTTCATGTATGTTTGCAAAGTCTACGCCAGATAAGACCACAAAAGTTGGCTGCTGTTTCGGATAGTTGAGCCAGCTGCATATGTGGCACGTCAACGAAAATAACTCATACGACGTGTGTGACAGCAGCGAACCTGATTGCAAAGTTTGGTTTGAAAAAGTTAAAAGTTTGGAGGCTCTTAATTTCAAATGCCACTTAAATAGTTGAAAATTATATATGGCAGTTATGTAAGAGGAGTACCTGAAGGATGTAAATGAATTTTTACATTTTTACAGGAAAAAAAGTTTATAAATAATTATAGCAATATGCGATAGGTAATTGCAATCTATGTTTGTTTTTGGACAACTTGGGTCAAATTTAATGAGATTTGTACTTTATAAGTCAACATATTCTAAGTTCAAAATACTTAAAAAGGAAAACAATTATTCTTTGCAATGAAAAATTAAACAAAAAGTTTTTAAATGTAAAATTAAGCATTATTTTATACTGCATTAAACTTATTAAATTAAAAATATATATAATATAATATTAATTATTGAAAAAAAGCGAGCCATAATTAACTAATTATTCATGCTACCAAATTAAGGACACTGCACTTTTAAAATAAACTTTTTTGAAATCTTGCAGTATGACTAACTGCATGTGAATTCCTTCGCCGACTAGTAGCAAAGGCTTGAACATTTTCAATTTGCGCTAACTAATTGAAAAACCTTAGCCTTGCTTGTACTTGTCGACATCTGGCCAAGCCCTTTTGCTGTCGTTACCAACTAACTGCAAGGACTGAGAGAGAGCTCTTAGGCCTGGAAAAGCATACTTCCTTGTCACGGCTGCTGTCATGACAGCACGCCATTTTCTTGATTTGCTTTGCCGTACACATGGCCGGCTTCCTTTTTCGAGACGCCTCCGTCTGTTAACTTTAACGTAAGCAAAATTTGCTGACGAATTCGTGTACTTAACCAATTTGGATGTGAGTGATTTTTTAATGTATTTTAGCGGATTTCAAGTGCCTCTATATTACTACTGGTATGCGTTGCGGTGTCAGGTGTCGTTTGAAGGATACAAATATCGCATAGTATTAAAAAAAAAGGCTTCTAATCGTGTATCTGTCTAACATTTAGAAAATTGCATTTTTCAGACGTATGCAAAGGCCAACAAAAAAAAAAATTAGTTACATCAAGAGATCAGTCTCAACATAAAATAAAGTATGAGATGTCTTTGAGCATTGCTGCTAAAATTAAGAGGCAAAACACAAATTCCAATGCTAAGGCGGTACATCTTACTTTTAAATGAAGTGATTGAACGAAACAACTGAACTAATTTTATTAATTTTAAACTATTCACGATATTTTTATATTGCCTTAAAAATTTCCATCAATCAACTTTTAGCCCTATGTGTATTTACAACCTTTATAATTTACTCCAAACTTTATGTGAATATATTCTCTACACTCTATGTATAATATAAAGAATGTATATATTTATATAAAATACTCTATGGGGTCGACTTTCATCCAACAACTGCCACTTTAATGTGGCAGACTTTTTAATCGATTCATTTGCCGTTGATAATGTTGAATGACAATTCGTTGGCTTATTAACTTAAGTAAGTGACAGCTTTACGGCTAATGTCTGTAAGGACATACCTCCACAAAACGAAGCGTTAACTCAATAATCCTGGGAAATAGTGCTTATACTATTGTTGCTGATGAGTAATTAAATTTTAAGCCAATTAGCAGTCAAGCACCGATCATCATGGGCTTTGTAGCTATTTCAAAAATTAAATTATTTTATAATAACGCTTGTTTGTAGGGACAATTCGTAATAATCCTTAACGTATTATTCAGTTCAACGAAAATATAATGTAAACAAATGTTTATTTTTATCATAAAACACAAAAAAATCGATTTCCAACGTATTGCCTTTCAATATTAGAAACATAGATTAGCAGTGAATGATAGTGGCGATTTGATTATTTTATGGTTCTTTACCCTAATTACTATTCCAAAGTGCAATATAGGCAGAATCACTTTTGCAAAACGGATTTAATATTCGGACTTACGCGAGTGAATAAGTGAGTTGGTGTCAGATGTAAAATTATCTCAGTGGTCTTTGGCGTTATTGCAGTACTTTTGCAATAAAGAATCTGAGTCATATTACCATAACCCAAGGCATTAATTTAACACCACTCTTGAATGTTCGTTTTCTATCCTACCTTTTTATTCAAATATAAATCAAACAAAATAGCCATCATTATATCCATTTACGTCACATTGAAACGTAGTTATGAATATCATATGATTTTTTATTCGTCTTTAAGCTTTAATTGGGTACATACGTATAAAAAGTACAAATCCAATCTTAAATTTCAGCACTATTTGTTAATTTATCCAGAGGATTATTTCATTTTCAAAGTAAAAAATAAAACAAAACAAAACAAAACAAAATAGAATAAGCGAAAGTTCAACAAACAATGTACAATTTTCTATCATTATTTGGGAACTTTTTATTTTTGCATTTATCTTACCACAGTTTTATAAACGCTGGAAAAGATGCTATTAATTTTTTTACTTTTTCTAGTAAAAAAACTAACTTAAGTTATAATTTACCACATTACTTCATGCTCATATTTAATATTAGTAGAATCAAAAATATTTTTAGGTTCTGCCTAAATCGTTATGTCAGAATTTCATTCAAATATTTTAAATAATTTATTTTTTCATCCTTTGGCCAATAAAGATTCGACCAGTTTTGCAGACAAATAAATGTGTGCAAATTGTAGACAGTAGAATATTAATAAGCTTACTTAATTGTAAACATTATATTTGTAATTAATTTTAATATATTGTGAATGCAATTACTTTTGTTTCGCAAAGTTTGTACATTGTCAATGCTGACTATACCAAACGCTCCCAACTCCTCTATAGCTTGCGTCTTGTCCAGACTCTAGCTGAGATTGCACTAGTATGCCACTCTGTGGCTAATATTATATTAACAACTTGTTTAACCGCAAAGCAAACGAAATGACTTTCAGTCTAAGTAATATAATGAGCAATATGTCTGCGATGTGCAAACAAAGAGAACACAACAGCAACAATAGAGTTTACAGGGCTCACAGGGCGAATGAGCAATATTCATAAATTTACAAAGCTCTGTAAAACAAAGTATGCCGAATTTCTACTAAAATTTAGCTGGCATGATTGACATCATTAATTTATAAAGCTATTATTTGTTTTGGCGTAGCTGAGGAACATGGCCACATCAATGCGGACTGGACAATTTCCGTAGCACAGGCTTTTGCACCTGGGTCAGAGGCGCTTGTACATTTACTTTGCAAATTATAAACTGACCACAGTAGGAAGCACACTCAGCTATTGGCTGAGTTGACTGTGAAGTTAATTTAATGGTTCTGCATAGGGAAGATGAAAAACTTTTTGCGGTTGCAGTTGAACTTGACTTGTACGACAAAACACAGCAAAGGCAACTTTTAGCATGTTCTTCCGTGATAACGATGATTTGACCGAACGCAGACCATTTTGTGTGTACATGATTGTGACACATGGAAATGACAAAACAAAGATCTGTCTGTAGCATTGTCTGCTGGCATTGTTGAATATTGAAGCTCTCTTATTTTGTTGTTGTTTTTGTTAGCATTGATGCTGATTTTGAAGGAAATTAGATTTCAAAATGTCATTGTCTCAAACCGTACCCAGTTAACGAATATTTTCATTGAGTTTTTCATTCATTCTGCTATGTTTTGTCGGTAAACAAACTAAGAGAAAAGTTTGGTAAGCCTAATTAAAAGTGTTTCCCAAACTCTTTGCTTCGTTAAACAAATAAATGGCCAAAGTCAAACCAAGTGTTCCAACCAACAACAATAACAATGCCAATCACAAATGTTGCCAGAGGGCAACGTGACGAAATCATAATGTAAATTCAAAAGCAAAATTGAGTGAAATGACTGATTAACTGCTTTTCGAAATGAGTCTGGAATTGCGCAACATTACATATTTGCTGCAAAATTAGAACTACCAACATGGGCCAGCAAATAATGGCCAATTGTGTGGCCATTGCGTTGTGCGCTGAAACAACAATAAATACGGCCATAAGCCCAGTGAAAGATTCGGCATGGAGGCAAGCGATGGCAAATGCAGATAGAGTCTATTTGGCTTTTTCAAACAAACACAAGTACGAAAACCACTCAAACTAAATTTTAAGAATAAACAAGTGTAACAATTGTAAAAAAATAAATTTCAAGTTACATGCCAAACCAAGTAAAATCGATGGTAAAGAAGATTAAGCTAAATGTAAAACCTCTTCATCGGATCACCAAGGAACCCGATTAATATGTTGTTATTGTTCAACAATTTTCTTCATCAATGTAAAACACAACTATCCTCCAAATATTCAACCATAATCTGCCTGCTTTACTTTCCAAAAAACATTAAAATATTCTTTTATTTGCAAAAGGTTATCTTAAGTATACAACAAAGTAAGCATTATGAAATTTTAAAAGAATTTTTTTATAATTTTTTTGATTTAATATAAAAAAGGGTGGAAAAAGTTTTTTAATTGGGGTTTTTTATTTGTTTTTTGAATATGGTGTGGGGTGGGGGGATGGTTCAATTCCATCCTGAAGCACTGATGGATTTGCCTAGCACTGGCATAGCCAGCAAATTAACATACGCTATTTATCTGGGAAAGTTATAATTAATTAGGGGAATAAAATTGTTATAAAATTTAACTCAGCAAATTTCCTTTCTTCATTAAATTATTTATAAAATTTTTATTGCTTGCACCAATTGGCGAAGAATTAAAGCTAATATCATTTATGGGCAACATTTACTTGAAAGAAATATAATATAAACAAGATGATTTCCAAAAATTGCAATGATAATATTATTCTAAAAGTTTCTTAAAAAATGTTATTCTAATTGTTCACAAATAATGATTTGTGTTAATTTAAACTTAAAAATTCATAAACAAAAGCAATATTTGAACTTATTACTTACTTATTTTCTGTTCTTAATTTAAATAAAAAAAACCCTACAAAAATTTTACTTAGTTAGTTCTTCTTACTAATGGAAGCGTAAAATATTATTAGAGCATGTTGACAAAATCACTTTAGTGACAATCCTAAACATTGTCGATTATTGTCTATATATCTGTGAGTTGATGTTGTAGTGCAGTTGGTTTTCAGGACCGCTAGGGTATTATATTGAGTTACTGGCATTTCCATAGTTCAAAGTTGTTGGCCTACAAACCAAATATGGTTTGAGTTGCAGCCCTAGGACAACTCTTTTCACTTTACTAGATGAAGAACTGTAGTTGGCAGCTATAGAGCCGCAGGTGCAAAGTGTGAATGAAGACTGGTTGCAGTGCAGATGACTTAATGGACATGGACACCACGGCCATTGGAATGAAGGTAAATAAAATAGCCTGCAAAGCGTTGGCCATATTTGCAACAAGGTTTATGAGTGGATATAGAGGAGCATTTTTGGTGATTTTTTTTTTATTTTCTTGTTTTGTGTTTTTATTTCTTTTCTGTTTGATGTTTTATATTGTTTTTTTTTTTAAAGGTCAAAGTTCAGCTTATGTCAAACATGAAAATAATGAGCAGTTACATGTAGAAAATGAACATGCGATAAGATAAAAGATGTCATGAAAAAGATGTATGAGTAACAAATCGCTATCGCTTTAATAAGGCTGAACGCTGAAACGCTACAAAGTCCTAAGAAACGTTGGTTGCAATATTAAAACCCAAATTATATAATAAACTAATTGAATGATATGCGGCATATGGGTTTTTTTTATGTTACAGAGGGAAAATATCATAAGGTGTGCTTTATTTTTCACTGTTCTATTATTAACTTATTTACTTTTTCAGACAGAGAAGCAAGATAATTAGTAAACAAAGAAATAAAGATTATATTGAACTAATATAAGGTACAATAAAATCTCCATGAAACATTGTTTTATTGAACTACAATTTTAAATACCAATTATCTGAAAGCAAACATTTAATTTATTTTATTTTTAATTTTATTAACTTACTTTTATACCTAAAAAGTTTTAAGAACTTAACTTGTTTTATATTTACAAAATGAATTCGTTTTCTAAAAGCGAATGCTATTTAAGTTGAAGTTGAATCGTATTGGCTATAGCTCGCTGCAGCCGCATATGGTCCTCACCAGCAGTTGAGTTAAGCCGCAAAGCGCTACTAAATTTACAGCCAGTCCGCTTAATCTTTTGAATTATATGCGAAAATAGAGCCATATCCATATGTGTAAGAGGATAGGAATATATGTCTGAATATAGTGAAAATTAAAGACGATATGTCGGCTGTTGGAGCCCTCTGTATATCACTGAAATTTAAGCCAGCTAACTAGAAACATTTTTTTTTTGTCTGTCGCAGTTTATTTGTTTGCTATTAGCATTTTTTTTTTGTTTTTTGTCACTTGCCAAATCCATGGTTAGCCAAATGTCGCCTATGTCGGCTATGTCGCCTTAACTCTGACTTTCATTTGCACTGGCATGGAAAATGTCTGACGTTGCTTGTCGTTGCCGCGTTTCCGGTATTTTCATTTCCTATTTTCCGCCGACGCCAAAGCGGCCAATGTTTTCGTTGTTGTACCCCCGATTTTGAAAATGAGATTTTTGGCACCAATTCAACACTAAATTGATTTTGAACAATAGAGCCCCGCACTGGCTTTCCCATTCTCACATATACATAATGGAACGTACTTATATATAGATGTAGATTTTGTTTTGTGCATAGTATAGGGTGGCCCGAAGTCTTTTGCTATCTTTGGCAATTTATCTCGCCATGATTTTGTCCGCCGCGAGGCATTTCCGTTTTTTTTTTTTTTTTGTTGCCACTATAGATGCAAAAACAACAAAAACAACGATACCAAACAAAAGCAAAAACAATTTTTGGGAAGGCCCAACATCAGTTGTGGGCATGCAATTAAAGTTGGCCAAATAAAAGCCATCAAATTCAATTTCAACGCTAACTGGTTTTCCAACCATGGTAATAATATTTTCACACTGCTGGTCAAATTAATAGGTCAAAAGATGCAAATGTTGTAATAAATTTATTTTTCTTACGCACAAAATAATTTGGTAAAAATTTGTTTCATTTCTCTCTTCAGATAATTAAGTTAAAATACAAATTGTTCATCTACACAACCGCTAATAATTTTTTGTCAAATTCAGGATTCTAGTTATATGGCCTCGGATGATATGTTATGAAAGGCATTACTTTTATTATAATTATTATTGCTATTACGTGTACTTTATTAATCTAATCTATTCGAAGTCCGTTTCGTCCTCTTCAAAATAGTCCCCATCTGATGCGATTGACTTATGCCAGAACTTTTTCTAGTTTTCGAAACAGTCAGAAAAGTACTGCGCCTTCTTCGATCCGTTTATGTATCCTCAATCGGCCCAAAACCATGAGTCGTATGTGAGTCGAATTTTTGGCAAAATGATAACGAAGTATGAGTGAGGTGTGTGACCTTGCATTATAATGATGGCCTCTGGAGACGACATAACGACATAACACTCGAATAATATTCCTTATAAACAGATTGACTTGCGGAAGCAATTCAAAGTGCGCTACACCACGGTAATCGAAGAAAACAGTCAACATTACCTTGATTTTGGAACGAATTTGGGTGATTTCTTTTGGTTTTGGCTCGCCTTAAACACGATATTCGTTTGATTGATCAGCTGTAAGCACAAATCCCTGTCTCGACTCCAGTTATAATGCGTTTTATCTTACTTTGACAGTCGGAAAGCATGGTTTCACACTCGTCAACGCGTCGCTGTTTTTCCAACAAATTAAGATTTTTTGCCACCAAACGAGACTTGATTTTTTTCATTTTAACTGATCCTGCTTATATTCCAACTAGACCAGTCATTTTCCTTACAGTCAATCGACGATTTTCGAGCACTAATTCCTTGTCTTCGTTAACGTGTTGTTCATCAGTTGACGTGGATGGTCGACCAAGCCGCACTGCAACACGTTCCCGGCCCTCTTTTAACATTTTACCCCATTCGAATACGTTTGATTTGCATGGAGTCTGTTGGCCAAAGGCCTTCTTCAACATTCTCAACAATTCGGCTCCAGAAATTTCATCCCGAACACAAACTTTGATGAAACTTCATTGTTGATTAATTTCAGACATTGTAAAAATCGAAACATAAGCTTAACTAAGTAATTGAGATATTGACATGGAATTTGACATGGGTGTCAAAGACAGTCCCTCTAACTTAAAAATTAATCGAATTATCTCTAACCGAAAATCCAATCCCGTTTAAATTTTAAATTTCCGTTACTTTTGTCCACAGAACGCGCGAATATATGAAGATAAAAGCAGCGGTTACTTTTCTATGGATGAACTACTATCCTAAGCATTCTACCCTAAGCTTCTGGTCTTGAAAGCTTATAGTAATAATAATAATTATTATTGCATCATATAAGTAAGGTATGGGTATTGGAAGCATAAGTCCAGCCCGGCAATATGATCATAATTTTTCCGATAAAAACTTTGAATGGAGATAGGCTTGAATTACTAGATACAGAGTTCAATTAATTTGAACTAATTCTAAGTCATAGTATGAAACAATCTGTAAACGAACATTGTTTAGTGATTTTGGATTAACCAATCATTATATTATTTACATTTTAGCTGCAGAAATGTATTCTCAATTTTTAGCTGAAAAACCTACATACAGAATGATTCTAAACTGACGTCCAGTAACGTTTGGACATAAGTATGTGTGTTTGGTCTAGTTCGCTATCATAATTTTTCCACTGCTTGAACACAAAAACACAGAGACTTCTACGACCAAATTTTTAGTTTTACGACGACGCCGGCATAATCAATAGTTGTAACTTCCTTTAATAGTTTTCCGGTGATTCAGCACTTCCGAACTTCAATGCTGCCGCTATGAAGCTTTTTTCTGCTATCCGTCCATGGCCAGTACTTTTTTTTACACTTTTATTTTATAAAAAAAAAACTTGTTTTTCGTCACTTGTTGAACTTGCTTCGGCAGTTTTACATGAAATGTATGAACTTTTACATGGAGATTTATTTATCTACTTGAAAAATGAACTTTTTTGATTGTTTTGGATTTTCTAAAAATAAAAATTAATTATCAAGCGCAATATAAGCACAATATTGCAAGATTCTATAGTGCTTGAATTCGATATTTTTTCAATAATAGTCAAAACAATATCTCATGAAAAATTAAGATACTAAAAGTTACATTGGGCCGTAATTGTACTCGTAAATAGATTACACAGTCAATTGACAATCGCTTCAAAAACCGTAAAAATATTAAAATTTGACAACTTACTTTTTTATATAAATATTTATGTCCATAGAGGAACTTAATTTATATATGCATAATTCTCCATATGCAAGTTGCCTCTATAACTAAATATAACTACAATTAAACTTTATACAAACATTACAACTTTTTAACCCTTGGATGTAGCGCATTTCGATATTAACATTTGAGAGGTCACATGCTTACCCAACACAATGCATTTTAATTAAGAACCATTATATACTGCCAAGGACCATGAATCCCGCTTCATCATCACCAGCAACAGCAACAACAACTGTTGCAAACTTTATGCTTTTGAATTTTTGTATAATTTTTGTACGAGGCAAGTGGAAAATGTACCCGCCAGCTTGCACTTTTATGCCCGTGGCCATACGTCAGGGAAATACATTTAAAAAAAAGAAACCAACACGAAATATAAAAAAAAATATATATGCAATTTTTAATCTGATGAAAGCTTGGCAAGCTCACTATGGGCGACACCTTCAGTAGGGATAACTACAGAGCAGTAAGAACGCGACGGCTATTATATTCGGGCGTTGCCTGGAATTCATTAAGGAATTCAATTTAAATGCACGAATTCATTTTTGAGCAGCACACTCGTCGTATGAGTAACGCCACTGTCATTCGTCCTTATAGCCAGATGTGGGTATGTGAGTGTGTGTGTGAAAGTTTAAACTGTTGTTATTAATATTCATGAAAGTTGGAAAGTTTTTCGGTTATTTATTGTGTTTGCAGAGTTAAAGGTATCTGCAGAGCTGTGAGCTTTATTTTTTATCATCACCAACTGAAAATTTTAAATTTATTTGTTCTATTTTCTTTTTCTTATGTTGAATGTAAAAGTTACCTGTTTTTTGGTATTTTTTGAAAAATCAAATCGATTTTTATGAAAGCTCTAAAACTAATATTTAAGATCTAATTATATTAATTGTAAAATTATTATTAATATTAATACTTTGTAAAAATGATTGGTGTATCGCGGAGAATAAGTTAAGCAATATTGTTATTAAATTTAATTCAAACTATATATTGTGATTGATGAGTGCAACAACTTATTGGAGCTGAGGCTTTGCTCTCTTTTCACCATAGTTTAAGCTTAAGTGGGTACCACTAAATTATAATTTAAATACAATTTCTTTATGTTTGGTGGTGAGCTTTTAAGCTTAAAACATGCCTGATAGAAGGTAAATTAAATATCAAATACAATCGTATTCATAAAATTGTACATTAACCTTATGGAAATGTATAAATCACAAACATTTTATTATTCGCCAATAACATGAGAGGATGTAGCCTAATATCATTTCATTCAAACAAAGTTCTATGGTTGCTAATTGCCTGCCTTCCTGTCTGCGCTCTTCTACTCATCTAGAGACTTTTTCATGATCAAAAAATTTGCTTTCTTTGCAACAAACGCTGAAAATCGATTTGATGAGTTTAAGAAACGCTTTTCTGTGCCTTAAATGGCTTAAATGAACAGATACACAGATCAATAAATCTGCACTGCCTGCAGTATTTAAAAATATATTTTTTTATAAGAAAATATGTTGATTCATTAGTCCTGGCATTTGCTTTTACATTTTGCCTATCCATTGTTTTGCTGCCAATTTTTAAACATAGGAAAGTACGTAGTATTTTTTTTTCAACCACCAGTTGAAATCGTTATGGCCAGCTTGGTCCACCTTTTTAGTGAATGCCAATGAAGGCTTCTTAGGTTTTTTAGTGGGACAGTACAGTTTAAACTTAAATTGAAATGAAGCAATCAAGTATCACAAAAGAGATAAATTGCAGACGATCATTAGTTAAAATAAATAAAACCTTGAAGCAAGATTTAGGAAATTATGACGATTGGCAATCTATGAAGTTGATCATTTTATCTTTTATCTTCTTTATCTAAACAACACTAGGTAAACAATCGCTTATTATGAGAGGTGCAAATTGTCTTTTAAGCTATAATTGTTGTTATATTTTAGTTTTAGACTCAGATAATCAAATATTGTTTTAATAATAGATAAAAAGTAATATTAATGAGAATTCGCGTTGTATCGTATTTAATTTGCATAGCTTTGAAGTCAATGGCATTACTCCTTCTCGTCTTCCTGTTCTCTTTGAATAGCTATAAATAGAGACATCTCTATGCTCCAGCTTTGGTGCGATGACCATAGCCAAGGGGTACAAATTAATTACCTTTTTTTTAACATTTATTAACCATTTAATTGGTTATGAAAACGAATTTTCTTCGAGGGTTGCACAATATATAGATGTTAATTGGATACATTTGGAGAAAACAATAAAGCGATTTTCATTGATTAAAATTTTTTTTGGTTCTCTAATCCCGATATATAAAAGTTAACCCTTGTGTATTTTCCTTTTAAGGAAATAACTCAAAGAGCAACTTTGATATGATAGCAATAATTTATGTGCCTATTTCTGTTTATCTGTTATATTAAAAATATATTTAAAACTTTAACATTTCAATAAATGAATATGTTTAACTGACAAATATTAAATATGCAGTTTTCAAGTATTGAACAAAATGTGCATGACCTTACAATCAGTGTAGGGTATAGCATATAATCTATATTCCAGATAACAAATACTAGAAAATCACTGACAAAGCCAACTAAGAAACTGCTGTACTAGAGACTGCGGCAACGTATTTGGTTATAGTCAAAGAGCCATAAACAAAAAAAAAATAATATATATATATATACAAAGATGTTCCATCAACCGAATCACCAAAGCATGAAAAAAATCGATGAAGCATGACAACTCAGCGCGGAAAATGAAAGAAAAGAATGAAATAGAACGCGACTAAAAGAAAAACTAAGCAGAGAAGAGCCAAAACCCAGTCTTGAATAAGAAATCATTTTCTCTAATGATGGCGGCGAAGATGTCATCAAGATTGAGATGGTTCTTATTGGGACCGTGAGTGGTTTCTTGACTGCTGATGATGTAGTTGTTGATGTTGGCTTTTCAGCTTTAAAGTTTTACTTACAAGGCTACGCCGGTATTTTTTTACCAATTTCCGCTTCGAAAATGATGTCAAGCAATGCATTGAAACCCATTAGAAAGCAGCCATTTATCTCTCTCGCCTTTTAAGCGTACAAAAAAATGTGGGGCGTGACATTTGGTAACAACAAAAATAAATTTTTACAATCAATCAAAATAATCAACAAAAAACCCAAAGCTGCAAAGTTAAAAAAAAATAGAAGACGATAAATAACTAACATAAACTTTGTCATTGACTCTGCAAGAGATCGAAATACCGACAGAGAGACAGAGAGAAGCGTTTTAAGAAAAATAGAGTCAATTATATCATTTTGTGGGGTAAAAAGATTAATAATTAATCTTGAACTTTATGTGCAGAAAACATACTAGAGCTGAAATATGATTTTAATTTTTAAAGATACTATGCTGATTGTAAGTCGCTCCATTAGATTTTCACCTAGAGGATTATGCACCAAATAAAAGACGCCTTGAAATTTATTGTGTACTTGTAGACTTTGAAACTATAATATCATTAAAAATATATTTAATATGTAATACATTTTTTTTGGTGAAACTACAAGGGTAATCATTGGTTGCTTCTGTTGACTTGTAATAAAATAATTTCCTAGTTAACAGTCAGTTTGTGTGTTCTATTCTTTTGTATCTTTATGTTCTTTGCCCGTCCATTTGATTTTAGTTATACTGTCTGTCTATGAACTAACTTTTATTTAAAATAAATTAATGAAGTAAATAGTTCGATGAACTTCGTATTCTACGATGACAATAGTTCTGTTTTTAAATCTAACCTTGGAATTTTTTAGACGTGGCAATAAACGCAATATGCAGTTTAAAATAAGCTCAACGCTAACTTGATAGTAATAAGGCAACAAATACCCAAAAAACCGACTTGTTGATTATCCATAAGCTTGATAGCAATCGAGTGCGTTTGTTTTATGCATTCTTTAATATATTTGACAATAATAATATCCCCGAATAACTATCGTCAGTTCGACACATTTTTTTCCCGCTTAATTCTGTAAATAGAGCACGCCAGCTTTATGAAAGATACAAAAATAAACAATTTACAAAACCCGGTATAACAATTCAAAATAACTAAACATTTGGTCTATTAAGACACACTTGTCACTAAATACAAATTTCACCTACATAAAAAAGAGATCATTGAGGATCTTAATATATTCCTAGAAACATGCGCTTTTTTAAAACTTATCGAAATGATCATAACCACTTCCAGTCCATAACTTACTAACCAACAAATTTTCACATCAACGCAAAAATAACACATTTAAGTGCTCTCTCTTTTATATCTGACTACATTTTGCTAACTTAAATACATATATTTTATAACTTATCCTTCATTCAACTTACGTTTTCATTACGTATACAAAACCCACATAACCCACTTACATCCACAAATTGCACTGCAAGTGGTTGTAGATTTTATTGCTGTTCTTCCTACCACGCAATACATAATATGTTTGTCGGTTCTTAATTAAAATTATAGCGTAATAGAACTACTTATCATATAAAGTATGCCAACAAGCTGAAAAATAATTTAATTAAAATGTATGCATATCCTTTCGAAAGAGCTTCACAAAAGCAAGGCAATTCGGCAGCAGCAAAACAGTCGTAGTAAAACATTTCTCAGATGCCGCGAGGCTTTCTTCACAAAAAAAAAACTTGCAGTTTCTGTGAAGCAGCAAAGGACTTTACAATTTTTAATTACTTGTGTTGAACTTTTAAGCTGAGGCTTGACGACTTGTTTAGAAATTTTCTACAATTATTTGCGCCGACAGACAACCAACCACAGTTGGGCACAGGAACTAGGACTTGGACATCGTTGTGCCACGTGAAAAGTTCGACGGTTTGTAATGACTAACGTGAGTACTGGAGTACACTCGAAAATGCAGCGACCAAAACTAAATGAATATATAATCATGTGGTATATAAATTATACATGGCGTTTGCATGGATGCAAGTGTATGAATGCTGTGGAGCACCTATGGGTACCTGTGCATCGGCGATTGAATGCTTGAAACTAAAGGCTAAGTAGACGCAATTATATAAATGCATCCAAAGAATAAATTATATGCAGTTAAAAGTGCAAAATTTTGTTGCAGGCTTATAGTTTCTAATTTGTTTAGTTTTATGAATTCATAAAATTGTTATAATTCCGTGCCTACATCAATCTACAGAGTATCTCCAAGAAGGAACCTGTTTAATTTTAATTGGGGCGAGTTGTAAATAGAATCTTAAGCTGCGTTATTTGCATCATCTTTTATTTAACCTTGCAAATTTTCTATAAATTTTTGAAGAAGAATTTTTGAAAACTTATTGAAGAACCATTTGGGCTGTAAATACTTGGCGAGTACAAATGCAATTTTCCAAGACTGACGTGATTTATTTTACCATCCTCTCTGATGGATGTTAATAAAAAAAAAATTGTCTTGACGAAAAAATAAAAGATAAAGAAATATTTTTTTCTTCTATTGTTGACATAACACATAACTGTCAATGGCGTCTCCTTAGAATTTTATAAAGTTTCCAGATTCATCTTATTGCAATATAAAAACAAGTTATAAACCAACAAAACCAGATTTTTAAAAAAATATGTTTAATTTTAAAAACAGTGCTGTTGAATCACAGTTTAAATCTACTTTAAGTAAATTATGTTTTTAAGTCGATGAAAACGATATAGAAACAACTTAACTATAAAAATAAGTAGCATATTACAATTTTTTCTCATATAATAAACAACTTTCCTATCACATTGAGACTTATTATATTGATATGCCTATATCTGGCAACTTCAAATGTTTACTTAAGCTAAAGTTAATTCCAATTTTCTTATCATTTTTTTTTTTTTTTTGTATTTTATCATATTTATGTGTTTCTTAGCTGTAGCTGTTGTCATTTTCTATAACCTCAAAACTTAACCCTCTTGTTAACTTGGCCAACTGCTTAACCTTTCGAAAAAAAATTTGAAATTCTCAGCAGTATTTATTTCATTAGCAGACGAGTTCAGTTAGTTGAAGTATATAGAATAGAGAATAGAGAAGGATATAAATAAGGAGCTTAGGAGCTGAATTTTGTTTGTGTGCCGACAATACTAAGCAAAGCACTATCTCTTAATTAACCTTCTATTCGGCAATGAATCTTCACAAAATGTAAGTCAACAGCAGTTGGCTAGCAACAATAATAAAAAAAATACAAAATAGAAAAACTGATTGTTAAAACTCTCACCTAGACAATGTATTGTCCTACTTGAACACTATACTCATCATCATCATTAAGGACTTAATCCCCTTTTAACTCCACATATATGTCCCATCGACCAAACAGGTTATAGACACCCACAGGCTAATAGCACAGCACAAAATAAATACAGAATTTAATAGTAATTCGTTAAAATGTTATGTGCTCATTTGCAAATACTCCAATCAACCAATTAACTAAAATATCAAGGCCAAGTTTCAATTATTACCCAATATACTGTAGAACTTTGTGCGTCATTTTGTTATAAAATGTGTACATTAATTTTAAAAATATATAATATATAACAATAATTGGCATAAATTTAATGCAGCTTGCAAGCACTCAAAAATAAACTTAAATTTGATGGAAAAGCAAAAACCAGTTAAATTTAATTTGAAATTCTCACCCTGCAACGCAAACGGGATGGGAAACTTAAAGCCAAACTGCTTACCATTATGGTAATTGACCAACGTATCGACTATATTTCCCCAATTTCTAGATTATGTATTGTCACAAGGTCTGCACAACATTTACAATACATGTTGTAATTAGAAAAAATGTGCCATAATAATATTAATTCCAATCATTTTTATACAATAAAATTCTACGAAAATGTTCAGAAACATTGTAATGCAATCGATCTCCTCAATACAAAATTTTTCTACATTTTTAATTTAAAAGGCATGAATAATAATAACCTTTTACTCGGACTTCAGTGACTACAATACACTCCCTAACAACATTTTTTTAACCATTCCGTCCAGAGTAACTCGTAATTTTCGACCTCTAGCATTACCATTTTGTAGTTCTAATTATTCATTACACTATGCTCTTCGCGTCTTATGCGCAAATTATAATAACTTCTATGATTTCCTCTCGTTTGAACGGTCTATCCAATTCATATCTGTATCTTTCCTATCTCATCTTGATTTCCTAATCAGGAAGTATACAAGCCCAACTTGGTCAACGTTGTTCTTTGGCTTCTTTCTTAAGAAATGTTTAAATTTTTATGTTACTTTCTGTTTTCATCTTTTACATTGTAAATCCAAGTAAAATTCACCCATCACGCTAGGGATACGAATTGGTATTATTTTATCTTTTCCTCGTTATATCTAATTTTTTTTTCGAAATTTCTAAACGATTTCTTTTACAAATAATTTTATTCTACCAATTGAACAATATTTCGGGGCTTACAAAAGCTTTTTCAGTATAATTTATATAAAATCTCGTTTGGCTGCTCAACATTTTTTGAAGTAACTTCATTTTTCAACTTAAACTTATCGCTTTGTGCTACTTTTTTGTCATTGTTAAAATCTCCAAATAGTCTTGGTAGGTTTCCTTATGAATAATGTAAGCATATAGCCAAAATTTTATGGGTTGAACTTTAAGCTAGTTTTCCTATTCACTTACTCTTTACACACTAATCATAGTTGATCAAAGAGCATACATAACCCAATATAGAGTATTGTAGCTCATCTTATATGAGTCCATATTATTATCCAATATATTTCTTAGGCACTCAGTAAGTGTAGCCCCATGAACAGACATAATCAACAACAACTGCTTGTGGTTATTCTAATAGTCAATTCAATGGAC
Organism: Chymomyza procnemis; assembly: GCA_035046065.1. Lineage (NCBI taxonomy): Eukaryota > Metazoa > Arthropoda > Insecta > Diptera > Drosophilidae > Chymomyza > Chymomyza procnemis. The sequence continues at coordinate 18,632 of JAWNOJ010000034.1, forward strand.
GCCTTTGCGCTACTTCGTTACGTTAATTAATTTCCGTTGCGGAAACGGAAGTGCTACACAGTCACGCAGTCAGTCGTACTCAGTGAATTGTACCATGAGGATAGCAATTCTAATTGTTAACCAATCCGTTTGTTATTTGTGCAAATTTAAAGTATTTTCATAGCATTTCGTAAGCGAATTATTGTTTTTAGTTTTCCACTTTTGTAGATCATGAACTTTTTCATATTCTAAATAATGCTCGTTGCTCATTATTGCAGTGCTTGACAGCGATGGGTTGAGATGGAAAACGCAGTTGTACTTTGTACATATTTTTGAAATATTATTTTTATATCTGCACGTTGTAGTATTTCCTGCTGCATGAGCAACTGACGTACTATTTTTTTTAGTCTGTAAATATTTATAACTTAGGTTAAATGTGCAAGTTAAAAAAGAGTTAATGTCTCACTCTAGATTTAGTTCTGTCTGAGAAACGAGTGTACTAATTTATATTAAAAACTATGAATTTCAGATTTTAAATAAAAGTTCCAAAAAATCTGTATCCAAAAAATGACTGTACCCAGAAATTATAAGTATTCCCAATAGTGCTCAGCTCTGACTTGTTGCAGAACTCGTATACTTCCGTTTTAAAATGTTTATTTTTACTTTCAATCCACTTGAATTACGTTCTCCACTTTAGGCGGTTTTGCAATAGTTTTTTAAGCAAAGAATTCTTAAGAATGGTCGGCTTTCTGCTAACTGTATGTTTGTTTTCGCTTCACGTATGCAATTGATGCATTTAACCGAAATCTCTAGAGTTACGCCCCGTTGTTTCAGCAGTTTGTTTGATATCTTTTTTATAATATTCGATTTATTATCTCAAAGATCAAAGGAATTTTCCTAGTGTCTTCACGTTTTTTTGTCAGAAAAAATTTGCTATTCTTGTTTATTATTGAATAGACAACCTGAGAAATATTTCAATTTAATTATTTTTGTGGTACATTTTGATTAAGAAAAGTAATAATATTTTCATAAACGTAGTTCTGTAGTAGGTTAAATTATGAAGTACAGTTTTGAGAAAAACTTTTTAATGACTCAAG
>JAWNOJ010000035.1:0-27003 GCA_035046065.1 Chymomyza procnemis
AGCTGCTAGATCTATCCATCCGCAGCTGATATTGCTGCTGGACTCATGCATTGAGAATAAAACTTGGCATTTATTTATCTTATTTCAGCAAATACTGCATTTGTTAGAATCTGAAAGTGAACGTCAGTTAATATGATATCCATAACTTTGTCTTGTCAATATATAAAGATCTTGCTAAAATCAAATAATCTTTACAATAACTATTTATTTTGCTTATAACATTTTCCAGCCCTTTTTCGTAAAGTCTTGTATATGTTATAAATATTGAACACTTCTAAACACAGCATAAATTTTTGCTAAAACTGAGCTGCCAATATAAAAGCTTCTATAGAGCAAAAGTTTTTTGGAAGGAATCTACACAATACATTATGAAGACTTATTTTATATTTTAAGCTGAGGCGAAAAGAAATTGTGTCGTTTCAAGACAGGGTCGGAGCTTTGTAGCAGCTAACTCTTTGTTGCAATTAAAATTTGTTGACACTTTTAAGTTTGTTTAATGGAAAGCAACTTTTGTTAAGTTCACATGAATGAAAAAGATTCAATAATAAAATAAAAAACTTAAAGAATAAAGAAAAAAATAAAACATTTTGGGCAATATTCCTGAGCAGTTTTGAATCGTTTTAGATTCGTATTGATTGACAAGTTATTTAAGATGCAACTTTGCCAATTTTCTGCATTCATTATCGTTGCATAAATAATTATCTTATCTCTTATTATTATCTCTTTTCTATATAAGAATTAGAGTATTTTGAAAACGAGAAAAAAAAATTAAGCAAGTTTATCCAAGCTATGTTGACAGACTTTCAATTGCTTACATCGGCAATATTCATGGCTGATATTTCTCATTGTTCAATTGCTCAATTGGGTTTTTTAAAAAGACCGCGTTTTAAAGAAACTTAATGTTCGCAACTAAGGATATTATACATAACGAATGCTCAGTGTTATATATTTAGGTATTTGGAACTTGTCAACACGTTTATTTAATTCATTTGACAACATTATCAACAATTGACACAAATTTAGTTCTGTTAATCAATGTCTAAAAATTGAGTTCAAGTTTGCAACCTTCAATACTTTTCTGCCACAATTTGGTTTATATTGAAAATCAGCCCTACTACCAAAATCAGCTTTCAAGTCATTAAAATCAATTATTCATTAGCTTAAGTCATCAGATATATATGGCCCATACCAGGTCACACGACAAATTTCAGTATGCACTTGACTGCCTGGGTTGTCCCAAATGAAGGGTGAACCACCAAGTTGGCAGGCTGGCACACTTGAAGCTTGCCAAAGGATTTCAAGTGATTTAAATTGATTTTAAAGCAGTATATGCTATTATCGGTAATTGATTTTGAAAATAATTTATTTCAATGCCTTTTTCTCGCCAACTAAAAATATGGGAAACATACTTACAATGTATAGACGGCCATAAGTCCAAAAACCTTGAAGTTTTACAATTTTTTTCTTATTTAGCCTTATCATTACATCTTATATCTCTCGTAAGGTGCAAGTTTCAATTTTTACTTCCTTGGTATTGGGTGCTGTGTTTTGTTTATTGAATGAATTTTACTAAACTTAACTTCGTTACGGAGCACATAAATATTGTTGCGCAATTTTGAAGATCTGAGAAAATAAAAATTTTAACTTTTCAAGACTTTGTTTAATAAAAACAAGTACTTTTGTACAATTTAAAATAATACAAGATAAGCCGGCCTAACTCCGGCTCTTTTAGCTAATCAGCCTCCGGCTCAATATTGTGTTATTTCAATAATCACACATTAGAATTGATTACAAAAATAATATCAGAAATAATTGTTCTTAGCGCTTGTTAGTTCCAGTTCAATGTCTGTGCATATTCAGCTTATACATGAATTTTATGATTCTCTCAGCTCTACTTTTCAAATAATTCAGGATTACATCGTCTTTCTGTTGCATTTCTTATTTTTAGTTTGCCATTATATCAAAACTCCGTCTCTTTCATAACCACAATAAGTTGCCTACCATGGCAACATTTTTCATCAAACTTCTTATATTAAAAACAAGCCAAAAAACAAATGTTTATAACGCTGCTGGAGCCCGTTCGGTTGGCAATACGGCTCATTGCTAATTCCACGAAATCGAAGCCTCTTAAAAAACTGGTTTGCTTCACCCAATGGCTTTGGTGGTACTCCGAGTGGGAGATGGTTGGGTCGGCCATTGCCTTATGTTAGCATATTTTCTAGTTTCACGCGTCGAGCCGTGCCAAGTTAAGCCGGCAACCACTTTGTGCCCATTTGCAGCTGCAGCTGTTTTCGATGCCATTTCTCCGGGCTACGATTTATTTATGAGGTGGCTGGGTTCATGAATTTTTTGTGTCCTCGCTGATGTCGAGAGCATCTCCAGTTGTTATTGCACTTGTCGGTTTGCAGAAACAGAAAAATTGCATGTTGTCGTTTTGGGTTTTGTTTGTGTAGCGTTGTCATTACTTTAAACTTGTTTAATTTTCCAAATGACAGCATTTGGATTGTCATTGGCTTAAATTTGTAGTTTTGACTTAAAGTAAACCCTAAGAACTGCTCTATTAATATGTTAAGAAAGGGACGGGGGCTATTCTGTGATAGGATTCACTTGGACTCATTAACTCATGTGCTTTTAAGGTTAAACGTAGTGAAGGTTATATATGGTAGGTAACACAGATGACGTGAATTTTTGCAACATTGGATTAAAAAAAGTTGATTTCATCGCAATAATACTCCCTTTGCCTACATTCACAATTCTTGTGATTTCTCTGCTCTCTCTTGGCTGTCCGGCCTTAGGTCACATAAAGCAATTTGGAATAGTGTAAATCCGCATAAACAGCTTATTAGGCAGCCTGGACAGCAGAGTTGGTCAAATGGTTGATGTCAAAATTTGCTATATTCAGGCCACCCGACTTAATGAGTATATTACATTGCAGCCGCTTTACAACCAACGCCATCATAGTTTCGCCAACAAAATTTGGTTGCTCCTCTATCAGAAGGACTAGACAAAATTGTTGGGCCCCGCAATATTTAGGCAGTTTATATGCAAGAGCGTGTACAAACCATAAATAATTGAAAACTGCAAAGACGTGCACAAAAAAGTGGTCCTGGTGAACTGAGTATGGAGATTGTAAGTAAAAAGAATACCATTTGCCGGGTGGACTAAGTTGTTGCAATGAAGCATGTAAAAGCGCCATTTAGGCTAATCGTCGCGAAAGGACCAACCCATGGAATAGACTACACAGAGTTCGTATAAGGTGAAGCGAGCGAAGTGGACTTTGGCTGAAAAAAAAAGTTATACCGTTTCGGCATGTTGCAATGGAAGTTGGTGGATCTGCTATTAGTAAGCTTTCAGCTGGCTGCATATCTAGCTGAGCTATTAATTTCATGGGGATTCTTAGTTTTGGTTATACCAACGTTTAAGTTAGATGCAGCATGTTGTTAGTTTTTTTTTTTCATTGATTCAAATCCTATATGTGGTAATTTCGAAGCGCTCTTGACACTTTGAAACAGTTTATGCTTCTTGAGTTATGTTTCTTATGTTTTTCGTGTTTGAATTTATGCGTGTTGGTGTGTAGTGTGTGTTTAAATCTTAGTGGCTCATAAGTTTTTGTCAGTTAGCAAGATAATATTTGAGCTCGGTTTTGGTAGCCCTAAGCTGGACTGGATTTCCCTCTGGTTTGTTGTTAAAATAAAGACATATTTCTTGCAATATAGGAGATGAAAAAATGGTACTAAGGACTCTTAAATGGTTTTAAGATTTATTAACGGTTTTAAGATGAGTATCGAAATTCAAAGTAGTGACACGTTTAAGAATCGTTATAAATATTCAAAATTTTCTTATTCAATAATTTTGACTTTGAAAAGCTCTAAGCTTTTGTCTCAAATTTTTTGTTTAAGATTAAATCATATTTTGCGGCTCTTTCTATTTAACCGGAAGTAACCCATTTAAACTCAACCTTGGCATTTATCAGCAACAAGTGTCATATGTAGATAGTCGAGCTTTCGAACTGTCAGCGATATTGACAATAAATCGAACGCTTCAGATGTTATGTGTTCAAGTTAACCAAGCATATGTGCAAATACGTGCACAATTTTCATTTCAAATTTTAACAATTCACTTTGAAAAAAATAATATATTAAAATAAAATATTTTGATGTATGACAGCAGTAAAATTGCATTGGCATTTTTATCGCATACAATATAAATATTTACACAAGTGAAAATGTACAAATATTCTTTTGAGTGGTTTTGGTACGAAGCAAGCACTCAGTTTAAGGATGGATAACTTAACGATCCAAAGACTTACGGCAGACTGATGAAAAAAAAGTTAATGGATACATGTTCACACCCGTGCCAGTGTAAACAGTTCAATTTATTCTCAACTTAGTTTGGGTTACGATGGAATTTTACCTACATAAAAAAACCCACATAAATTTAAATATTTTCAAAATATCATGTGCTTTATGTGATTACTTCATTCGAAAATTCATGAATAGGCCCTCGCCTTCTTCAGTTGAATTTCCAAGGAAAAATAGTTGCTCCTTCACTTGGTGCTTATATCTATGTCGATATTTTCCCTTACGCCGACATTCGCCCCGGACACCTTCTTCGATGGAGTTTATTCATTTATTATTTATTCATTAGGTTTCTCTATCGGTAGTTGTATCTTTTGCAGATCTGCTGAAGAGGTTTAAGGTAACATCTTTTGAAAAGTCTTTTACTTTGTTCATTTTTTTTTTTTATTAACCGCTAGAACCAATTTCGCGGTCTTATTTTCAATTAATAGAAATGCAGAACGCACTTAAATCGCACAGTAATATCAAAATCTTCGGGAAAGGCAAGGAGAATAACAATTTTTAAAAAAATAATAATGTATAATGTACGACACTTCCTTCCACTGAGGAGATCGAACGTTTATGGTCGGCTTTTATGTAACCTCGCAGGGTATTATAGGTTTCGGCGAGGTAATTTTATAGGCAATCGAATTAGCTTTACAGGAATACAGAACTCATGCTGGATAACATGCCTCTATCGGATTTTCTAATGCACCTATGTGATCAACAAAAGGATTATGTCTCACGATCTTTTTTGCGTAGGGCTCATTTACCTAAAAGATTTAAACTCTAAAAAAAATATAAAGGAAGAGATTGATATATATATCTTAATAGGAAACCATAAATCGTTTACTTTTATGTATTTCCTAATTAATATTCCTATTAATAACTACACGCAAACCTAAAGGAAGGAATTTTGATTTATGTTCATAAATGTGGAAACCTTTTATTTTTCGTCGAGTTATAATACAGCCAGTGTTATTTTTTGAAGAGTCCTGAAATGTCGACGTTGGTGCCCCCAAAACCTATTATAATTACGATTATCGCACATTACATGCTCCTGCTCATGACTTTTGAAGTCTCTTCCTGTTTTATTGTCGCGTGAGAAAATTATTTATTGCTCTTATTGCAACACCTTTGCGTGTCGCCAACTTGACAATAAATTGTTTTTCGTAATTACTTATCATGTTTACTTATTGCTTAATGCTATCCTTTTGTTGAATTTCCTTTAGGAGCTTTTGCCAATTTTAACCTCTTTTGCAATATAAGAATTTAGTATATTCTTCATTGGATATAATGAATATATGCCTATACAGCAATAAAATTTTTTGATAAATTCGTTATTAAAAAAATTTGTTCTTGCAAGTTACAATATAAAAAATCGTTTTGCAAACATTATAATGACGATTTAGAAATCCCTTACGCATATTGGTAGCAGTCAGCATCGGTTTCGACTCAAAATGATTCAAGATGGCTGAAAAAAAATACAAACTTGTTTCCCTTGACTATGCTATCATCACTCCAAAGATGAAGCGTGGAGATAGCCTTTTTAATAGCTGTTGGAAAATAACAAAAAGCTACATTTTGATGCCGAATTCGCACAGCGGTGTTTTTTAAGGATTTTCACAATAAAATAGCGTATTTTTTCAGCTGTGCCGGTACTACTTACTGTAGGATATGCACCACGGACTTTTAGTTTTAGAGACAAGTACATTATCGACGAGGACTGGAATCTCTTTATATTCTCTACTTTACAACTTTTACTGCATCTAATTATGCTCGGAAAAGGTAACTATACAGCTATGTTGATATTGTGATTTCATAATTATTAGAACTCAATTGACACCAACTTTTAGATGAATAAATTGATATTACTAAGCTGATTTACATATTTTCTTCTCGGTATACAATAAAAGAAAAAAAGATGTACAGAGAAACAAGTAATGCAAATAATCTTTGAAGCCATGCCACCACAATCAGGAAGATACATTAAATCATTATAATAAAAGCCAAGCGGCTTTTATGGATTCGTTGCCAGAGGCTTTTTCACGAATTTTTGTTATTTTTAGCTAATGTAACCCTGCAAGTTTCTTATAGTGGGATTCTGACATCTATATGCTTGCTTTTTCGCTCTTACTCACAAATCAAACTAAAATTTCTCGTTTCGTAAGTCAACAAGCGAATTCGTTGCAGTAAAGGATAGATCGCATATCTTAGATACCTACAAAAATAAAGCCGAACACGTTGAGCAGTACAAAAAATTCATACCCAAATCAACACATAAAAAATTAGTTTCATTTGTTATTATTATTATTATTATTATTTTTTCTCATCAACCTTTCCTCACAAATAACAACCAACTAAAGAAATAAAGAATTTGCGGCTAAAAATCGAAATTGATAATTTATCAAAAACTACAATATTTTACAGTTTAATTTGCTAGCCTTACCAATTCCATATAATTTTGCATTTGTCATAGCGTTTAGACGACATTTTCAGACTTTTCGAGTTGGTCAGGACAATATCAGTCTTAGATGCCGTCTTGAAGCGTTGAAATCGCTCATCATTCCAATAAAACAGCAAATGAAGAATTTCAGTCAAAGCCAATCGAAATATTTCCGAAAAGGCATAGAATAGAATTATTATCAAAAAAAATTAATATTATGTACAGATGTCAACGTTCCAAGAGTATAAGTAATTAATATCGAGCATGACCTGCAGTTGAAGCCACCTTTGCCAATTCAATTAATTAAAAATCGACCAAGGTACCATTAATACCCAGAAATTGATAAATAGCTTAATACTAAAATATATAAATCATTAATATAATACAATCGAATTTAATGACTTTATAAGTGAAGAGAAACAAGCGTGACATGTGAAGCCCACAGAAACACATTCCGGAAGAGACCAGAAAATTATTGTTGGCTTGAGATGTTTACCTGTGATTACTGCTGTGAGTATGTATGGTTCGTATCAAGTGTCAAGGCGCAACGACAGTTTGTTGGAAATTACCGTCAGTAAAATAAAACCAAATGCTTCAATGGCTTTACCACATTCCTTTGCTTAATTGACATCCCAAACTCAACTGTACCACAAAACGGAATGAAAGGATAATTACGATTTCACTGCAACAGTCTTCCTCGTTATACTTGCGCGACGTCCTTTTAACCACGCCAGAAAGGTGTCGACTGGAAATGAAAATTTATTATAAATTCCGTGCGCATACCAAAACCAAGTAAGTTGCCAATCGGCGGTCCAAAGCCGCCCTTAGATTCCAGAAATACTATATATATTGCATGGATGTAGAATGTGAACCAACTTGAACTTTGGCAACGTTAAAATAAAATCCGTTTCAATGCAAGTTAATTCGTTAATTATCATGTTAATTAGCTTTATAATGACTAAATTGTTAGCTGCGAGGTCATCAGCGTTGGCCTCGGTGCCCAACTCATTAGCAAACGCATTTTCGGAAAACAGAGCTCCATGTGATGATACAAAAATGTGTCTACAAAATTATGTAAGTCCAAATTCATTGAAAGAGATGGAATCTGCAGAAATACAATAAACAAAAAATATATCAAGCAAGTTACTATTCTGATGATTGGTATAAGCAACGTTTAAAATTTTTGTAAACATATTGCCACCGATTAAGTAGTAACTTGAACTTACAAAGTTAGTAGTAGTGAGTATATCAACTTATAAAGCTCTACTCAAATTCCAATGTTGGAAAGATACCTAGTGACTTCTTTTATTTAATACCGACAGCAGTCCGCTGAGGTATATTCCGAAACGCCACTTTTATAAACGTGTGGAGCCATGTGATGAGGCTATCCTTGAAATGGTATTCAAAGGAATATTTCCATGCGCTGCCTTTAGAGGAATTTGCTGCTGCGAAGAATGCCAGCACTATCCTTCGGCGTTACAGGCGAAAGTGCTACTATCAAAAGTACTACAAGTGTGGAAATATATTTTGCAGATCTCCTTGTTATCACATTGCTCGTCACTATACCTGCCATCGAAATTATGCAGAGTTCAATCAATTTATGTTGATGGAAGCAAGCACAGTGTCAAGTCGTTAATAATGACTGCTGGATTCGGTAAAAATATGGGCTGGTGTCCTATAGGCTTAAAAGGCAATACATGCGTAGTGATTGCATTCCAGCATTTCGATAGATTTTAGCAAAGGCGAGGGGCGCTAAAACTTCTTTAAGTCAAAATAGACTGAGACGAACTAATGTAGGCACTACTCTTTCTCTATCTATGAGAGTACTAAAACATCAACTTTAATCATTTTTATAGTTGAATTGCAATTTCATAGTATTCGTAATGATTGAAAACCTTTTCTTCAGTATTTATCCGTCGAGTTCCAAACCCAAGTACTTTGCAGTTAAAGGCTTTAAAAATATAACGCATAGCACAGCACCATATGAGTCAATGACCCGGCGCTCGAAGTTGTGCAATATTAAATTATATTTACGATAATTGAAGCAATATGGTAGTGTCAAGTGGATGGAAATGTGGAAAATTAAATCATACTGCGATGACTTGACTACTTCGGTTATAAGCAAAGTGTATCAAGGGATCTAGAAATACAGCTACATTATAGATCTCGCTTAAGTAACCACTTAAATGAGTTTCATATGTGCAGGGTAAAGTAACTTTCAAAGTTGTTCATATATTCAAATTCTCAGGAACGCCCATAGCCAAACACTTTGCATAGTAGACGCCTCAAAAACACATGGCAGCCACATGGCACCACCTCAGCAATATAATATTTATACTTGGCTTTAGAAATCAATAGAAAATACTTAGTATTCCGTTTCTTGCTTTGTTGCTCTTCTATTGTTCTTTTTGTCCGTCTATTGCAATGCAGTTTTCATACCTTCTTCCTTCCTACAGGCACAAAAAATATAGTTACAAGTCTTTAAAATATTTTGTGCCTACGAAGCTGCTCTGTATTTGCTCTGGCTTATGGCGAAAACTTGGCCTTCTGCCAGATTTTTCCATTTTTTTTTTGGCTTTATTTTCTTTTATTTTTCATTGCTTTTGGGATTTCGATAGAGGACATAGTTTTGTTTTTTTTTGTTGTTATGCATATCTTGCTCTTCTATTTCGATTGGCCCAATATCCTTTGTTTGTTTGAATGTACGAAGGAAATTGTTATCGCATGAGTTTCTGAAAATGTGTTGTTTATTCTTGATGATGTGGGAATAAGGCACAAGATGTGTTATGACTATTTGCAGCAAGTGTTTATGTATTAATCCAGCACTTCAGATTGCCGGGAAATTTTCGACTTTTCATTATTCCTACTCGTATCGTATAAGTTAATATTAAGTTTAATTTAAAAAATGCTGCACATTTGAATAAAAGTTGAGGCAAGACTTAATTCATTGTGCATTTATAGTAAGAATCTCTTATCCACAAGTACGAAAATCATTATAAAAGCTAGGCCAAAATAACAATAGTTTAACTTTTAGCTAAATCAAGATTTGTTCATGTTTTCTACTCTGTGTAGTTGTTTGTGACTTGTTTAAGCGCTTAAAGGTTGTTGGTTAATCTTGGAATCATTGTATGTCTCATGTTTTTTCAAAGAATAAATACTTATACAGTTCGCAAATAGTTTGTCCAGGATTTCTATTGCACATCTTCACATTTGATTTCTTCTACTCAATTCTAGTCACTTACTTGTCTACTATCAAAGGTATTTCAAATATTTAAAGCTTTTTGATGACCTAAAACAGCTGTTTATATTTTCTGGTCTGTTTCCATCATTGCGGCTTGCACTCTGGTTACAAAAGCAAATATATTGACAAGGCTTGGGCAAACGCATTATTGATTTAAATGAGGCACGCATAGGTCCCGGGCAGCAACAGTTCCACGTGCCGTCTGGTACTCCCTAGTGTTTGATTTTCAATGAAAACCATTTATCGAAACGATAATAAAGCTATAATAGCAACCGCAACTGTTGATTAGCATTTGCAATCCAATGATATGTGTGCGGACAACATCGCGATTGTGTAATGCGCCAACCAACGAATTGATTTCCGCGTTGGAATTGAAAACATTTGTTTTTCTCTCTTAATTATGCCTAAAACGAGCCAACACAGTTTATGTGGAATACGATGACCCATTGCAAACGTACCAACCCAACTTCTAGATTAAAAATAACGCTAAGGACAATACCAGAAGGCAGCAGATTTTCTATAGTATTTGCTGTATAAATTTTAATTTTCTTTCTTTGGCGGCAAGCCAATCTAAAGATTTACTTAGCTAAGCAAAGTACTGGGCAATTTCGGATTGGCCCCATTCTTCCGATGGACCAAAAAAGCATTCACAGATAAAAAAGAATCAAATTTTTAGAAGAATATGCAGTGGAAGTTCACCTTATTAATTTATATTACTACAGTGCATTACAAGTTGCTAGAGAAATACAAAAAAATTATTATTTAACTTTATTATATAGATTTGACAATTTAAATACGTGTTTGTATCCTTATCTTGATTAATAGTTTGCCCAGTAAGAATAAGTTAGTAACAGTTATTGTTTATATAAATTGAGTCTCTGAAGCTGTAAGTAGATAAGTTTTATCTTCATATAATGAAAATAGTTAAAAACTGTAGTAAGAGTCATCGCACAAGCTTGAACCCTGCCTATATAGGCTAGACAAATTTTTAAAAATCAAATTAGTATATTTTATTATTTATATAAAACTTTACTTAAATATTTATTTAAAACTTACAAAAAAAAGTGTTTTAATTTTTCATTACGGGAAAACAGCAGAAATACTTACTTCTTTTTGTCAAAAATGTTTAATTTCGCAATTCCTACAATAGCTTAATCCACTTTACAAAACATATAACGATTTTTTATCTATCTGCAAATGTTTCTGTTGTTAAGGTTATGTACCAAGTTTAATATTATAGGAGAGTAACCAGCGTCTAATAAGTTGTCTCTAAGAATTCTCAGACCACGGAGACGCCCTAAGTGATTCCATCCAGATGATCTGAAAAGTTATTGTTCGATTATTATTCGCAAATTTTGCATCCCATTTGCTTTGTTGATAAATATTATTTAAAAATATAGTTTTAATTGCCGGTAAATGATAAAAAAAAGAATTTTTGAAAAGAAATTCTGCAAAACCCAAAGTTATAATAAAGATACACATTTATTTGGAATTGTATGTTTTCTTCACAACATACGAATGACAAGATATCATTTAAAACAATTTGTATTTCTTTAGTCACATAAAAAAGCAAGGGTATTCTTTAAATACGTTTAGATATTCAAATACTACTGATTAAACGCCATTATCATGCACACATATATTCATTCATGCATAGCGCTTTACCATAAATTAAACAATTTAAACAGATTTTATCCAAAATTCATCAAAATTTTAATTCGACATAGTAAAAAGTACGTAGACCCATTTCCACAAAGATCCTTAAGAGCTTGCGACTTTCATTGCATTTTCAAATTTTATGTATTCCACGAAGGGAATGCACTTATACCAACTAATGCGGCTTTCGCCGTAGTCCCGGATGAAGGCAATTTAGCTCAAATGGTGAACGCCTTCAGGGGGCGTAAACGCATTATGCAATTTACTATTTATTGTTTATGCACTTTTATGGTTGAAATAAACAAATTGCATGCTGTTGTTTAAAAAAATAAAATGAAAACTGCAGTTTTACCAGAGCGATACATTTTCGGATTTGGGTCATATGCCTAAGGATAATACAATTCTTAATAAATTGTACTTTAAGATTTGGGCGCAGTGTTCAACAGAATTATAGAATTTAATTCCGTGTATGCTCTAAAAACGTTAAATAAAAAGTTTAGCCAGAATATATAATTTGATTTTGCTTTCATAAATTTACTTGAAATAAATTTGCTTAACTTAAATGGGCTTAGCCTCGATATAAATTCACCAACTTAAAACTAAATACAGAAATAAGAAAGAAATCTCTGCCTTATGCCCAAGGGATGCCAAAAAAAAAATTTAACCCAAAAAAAAAAAAATTAACACAGACAGGAAAAAAATAGCAAAACATGAAACTGAAATGGAAACTGGCTGTTATATGGACAGAGGTCTAGTAGATGGCCCAGGAGGCCTTGATTGGGTATTGCATGCGAGGCAATTTTATGGCCAGACACGCAATTTGCGCGCCTATCCACGACTCCATATTGTACTAGTCTGTGTGACCATGGGTACTTCGTTGTAAACGAGCAAAAGGCAATCGAAAAATGGGCAACTATTTGCTATTCGGCCACTGACCACACAGTGAACAACCTACAAACTGTTTCTAGCCCAGCGATAATCATGTCAGATGATGTATTCTTTAGTATCTTTCAAATGAAGTACAAGAATGCATTCACGAGACTTAGTGGCGAAAGAAAATTTTTTCATCGAATGAATTAGTCTGTGCGACAAATTACTGCAGAGCTCCTGACGTTTATATCCACACACAGAACGCCTCTAGATGGCTATTAATATATACTTCTAGCTTGGCAAAGGCTCGCTAGCACCCACCAAACAACTTAACAGGCAATCTAGCAAGCAAAATTCACAAAGCGTAATCAACATTTAAATTTCTCACCAGGATTGTCATCTAAGCAAACAAATGTCAAATGTCACATATAACACGCCTTGAAGAGTACAACATCAACAATATTAACAACTTTCAATAATTGACTCCCGGTCGTGCCACATTTTGTTTATCTTGTGCAGGCTAGTCGGCTCTACAAGATCTTTGAACCTACCCCATTCCGAAATGCAAGTCAATGCCCCTTTGCTCTACTTACCAGATCTTGAAATAATAAATCGAAAAGTAGTCGGCGGCAAACGAAGAACAGTTTAACTGACTTCTAGAACTTCTTCCATTTTTAGCTCACAAAGATGTAGATATATTTTTTATGATCTTTTAAAAATTTCCGCCTGCTTGGTACCCCACAGAAATGTAAAACCACCATAAGAGATCACAGAAGATTTAATAATTGAGATCTGCTTGTACCTCACATTGTTTAACTGCATGAAGTTTTTCAGATCAGAGTTCATCAAAAACCATTGGTGAAAAGGCTGAGGGTCATTTGCGCCCTAAAATAATTCGAGAATTCGTAGCTAACAAAGAAAATTTCCTTTAAATAAAACTGTAGATTCCCAAAAACTTTCTGCAATGATTATATAATTGAACGTTATACATTTACAATTTGAGTTCTTCTATTCTCCTAGCAATAGAGAATACGCTTTCTTTTAAGATGCTGATACTTAATTTTTAAATTTTTCATAACTTATTTAGAGATTGTTTTGTAGTTTTTTTAATTTCGACTTTTTGCGTGTAGCTGCGATACAGCATCAATATCACTGAAAAGCACAAAGCTGTACACTACAATCCAATGTACAATTCAATATTTCATTTAGTTTTTAAAAACAAACAAAAAATCAGGCAAAAAGATATATTGCATTTCAGAATAGGGGCTCAGCTAAGCTTAACAAAACCATAAATAAATGAAGACCGCCCTTCGGTGTAGCTAGAGAAAGGCAGTGTGACTGTTGTTTCAAGTTAAAACTAAAATTCGAATATTCACACATGGTTGAGTCCTATGTAAACAAAAAAAAAATAAATAAAAATAGGCCATATACAAATTTAAATAAAATTCATGTTTATTTGCGTTTTCTAATCAAGAATAGAATAAACCGAACCGAAGCAAAGTACGCTTGAATACGGCAGCAAATTTTGTATACACTTAAAAAAAAGCAAAATATAATTTCATATTTTTTTAGCTGCACATCTTTGATTTTACTTTTTTTTATCAAACTATTAAATATTTTAGTAAAACTGTTCCCAAACATTCAGAATGCTATTTTTAAACACGACATTTAGCAGTTAAGATAATTTTTTTTTCTTAAGTAAGTATCTTGAATCGTTTGGAAAATTTGTATAAGTAGCCATTATGAAAATCGGATCTTTCAGTTAGCTGCAATAATGAAATTATATATTTTCGTACAGTAAAATAGTATATTGTAGAAATTTTATATTAAACAATACTTTTTAAAGTAAATTACTGACGAACAGGTTCCCGCAATATATTCTGTATAAAAACTTCAATATTATGGTATACACATGTTGGTTTCCAAAATGCAAATATTGTTTATATGTACTGTGGGCACCAATTGCTTTTATTGTTGTGTGACTGATTGTATTACCACCCACAAAGTACCTCCGGAAGGACATAAAACTACTACGAAATCTGTCCGGAATTTTTGATATTCAAATCCCTCAACTGAAATAGGATTACGTCACTGTCAACATGCTGATGTCTGTTTGCCTTTTTGTTAACTATTTTTGGCCCTAATCTGGCTCGCCCCTGTAGTATGACTTTGGCAATTTGTTTTCAAATATTTTTTAACATCAAAAATATGTTGCTGTAAAAGTTGATTGCAATTGTTTAGTTGGAGAATGCAAGTTTTAGTGCAATTTATTCTTAAATTTATTCCAAAAGCAATGCATATTGAGTGAAGGCATTGGTACACACGCTGGGCGCGAGAAATTCATCAATAATGGCTGCTGCCATACAAAGGCAATCATAGTGTACTAATTCGCTCCAGGTGTGTGCTCATAATGTGTCGATGTCAAAGGACACCTTGCTTTTCATTCACTCTTGTTTTGGCCTTGATGACTTGTCACTTGTCAACGGCATGTGCTGGTACAGCAGTGCCTGCCTCCAAAAGCAGTTTGTTGCTTTTAGTCTAAACATAAGTAGATGTTTGTTTTAAACTATGGCAATGGTTTTTGTTGTTTTGCATAAAGCACCAAATGCTTTGACATTTATTGCTTTTTACAAAAAGTCAGAGAAAAAGTAGGTAATAACTGGTAATAACTCGATTAAATTCCGCGTTAAAGCAAAAACCATAAAGCAATCCAACATATTTTTACATCTATTATTAACATTTTATTAATTTTATTTAATTATATCATTCACTCTCCTTTTAAGTGTTTAAAAATAAAAAAATAAATTTGTATAGTATAACCTGTCTATAGGTTTTCTATAGTAATACGCGTACATTTTCCCCCACTTTGCTTCATTACTTTCAGTAACAATTTTTTTTAAAGAAGAGAAATTTATTAAAGCAATATAAGATGTACCACAACGACAATATTGGGTGTCAAATAGTTTACAATTCTAAATAAATTCCATAAAAATTGATGACACAAATATTCGCTCAATTAATCATTTTACCCATTGGTTATTACAATAGTTTTGATTTTGATGTATATATATTTCTCCTGCGTTTGGAGCTCCAATACTACCTACCACTATAAAAAATTGATTGAGTTTGTTCGAAAACAAATTTCAATTTTTGCCGTTGTTGTTTAAATTGGTATCGTAGCATTCGACTGTCGTTCTGTTCTTGAATTCTCTAAATACGTCGACAGTCGTTCTGTTTTTGAATTCCCTAAATATTATAGTATTTAATTAATATTGACATGCTCTTTTTGTAACACAGCGTTATTTTGAGAACTTGGCCTATCTACTATCACTTTAAAATTTTGTCTATCCTGAGCTAAATATCTTAATTCATTTGTCGACTTCTTGGTTTCGTTCATTAACGTACGTCTCCGCGTAGTCTTAGGGCGTCCCCTGAGTCTAGTACCAATGGAGTTCGAGGCAAGGACAGAGTGTGAAAGATTTTGCTGGTCTTTGTGAATGTCCATTGATGTCGCTTAGTAAACCTTTTTGTTCAGTTAACTCCCATAATCAGACTTTAGAGATTCGTCTAGGGCAGATAATACGACTATGCACCCAAGACATCGGTTAACGAAGCATTAGATCTTAATCAACCAGAGTAACTCGCAATTTATAATTTTATTTCATAATTTAATGCGGTAAAAACTTTATTGGATTTTTTGGTTTTTTTTTCCTTTATTATTCAACTTGGCAACTAAGGGACTCTTCGATCGGTGTTTCACAACGAGCTAATCTGAGCTTGTTTTTGAAGAATGGGTCGTTGCCAAGTTGCTTCTGGTCGTCCTGTTCGTCTGCTTACTTGACGGTTCCAGTCTAGTGCCATGCCCTATTCAAGTTCATTTATTTTCTTGATTAAATGAATTTGGACAGAATATCCCGCATATTATTCTTGTTAAATCCATATGTCACTACCATACAGCAGGATGGATTTATCACACGCATTGAACATGCTAAGTTTCACCTTCTGTCTTAACTTTATTACGTATTTTATGGCTGGCTCAATAAGCCCCGGAAAGAGTAAATACATAAACAGTTTTTTCAATATAAAAAATGACATAAGTTAAATAACGAGTGGACGACTTTGGAAAGGGCTTACTGTAAAAAAAAATCCAACTTACTCTTAAACAAACAAAATCCGCCTTTCTTGACCATTGTTCCGAATTTGATACATTATTCAAAATATTCCAAAAAACAATAAACCTTTTTAAAACAAATTTCGCAATATTGATATAGTTGATCAAACTTTATTTCGTGAAAACGTGGTAGCCAACTCGCTTACACAGATTAAGTTGATTGGAAATTTAAGCACTAAGGACAGATGAATGTAGTAACTGGGTGTTGGTTGCATACAGGCCAAACCCAAACATAGGTCCAGGTCAAGTCAGTCAATTCATCAATGTACACTGGAAGTGACAGCGTCCGGTCACTTAAAGCTAGGATTACCTTCTGTGTTTTTTAAATAATTCTCTTAGCTTAGAATTATGTTTATTGAAATCGAAGTAAATTTTATGCACAGTAGCTTTTGATTCGGATTAAAATAATAAAAGAATAAGAAAATGGAAATTGCTCTAAAGACACAAAGTGGCAGAAAGGAAAAGTCAAGTTAATAGCAAATCGCCAAGAAGACACTTAATAAGCATAAAGCACAAACTTGTGCACTTAGTTGGCTAAAAAGTCGAGGTAGGTATAAGACGAAGAGAACCAGAGTGTGGCAGAAAGTTGCGAAATTGGTTAAGATTATGGATGGGCTATGGTAGAGCGCCAATTGCTGCCGCCACTTAGCCAAGAAATATTATGCAAAGTTTATCAGTTAAAAATGAAATGTTGCAAAAAATTAAAAAAAAAGGCAATGATGAAGTCGAAAGTTGAAAGTTCTTCAAGCGCAATAGCCAGATGCGCGTAATAGGAAAAAGCTGCTGGAAAAGTATTAAATGAAGCAAAGAAATCCCAGTGCTGTGGCTTAAGTTTTACCAAGTGGTGTAAGTTGCAAGTTCTTTGGTTACGCACAATGTCTGGAAAATGTACATAGCCATGGGGAAGTAGGCTTTAAGGTGGAATTGGGACAGCAGTCATAGCAGACTGCCAATAGCAGACATCGACCCTTTTTCATTCTGCATTTGATCATTATTGCTTGAAATTTGATATTTCAGTTGAATTATTTTTAGTTAGTTTCCTTTTAAAGCTGAACAATAATGAACACACCATTTAGGGTCCAAAAGTGTGATTTGTTGTCGTGGACTTAGGCATCAATGTAGATGAACAGACAATTTAGAAGTGTTTATCTTTTTGTTGTCCTTCACACCTTTTACAAAATCTTATTAGACGTCTAAAAAATTTTGACACAACTCAAATACTATTGAACAAATTCATTCGAGCCAAGAGAGCACAAATTCCAAAATTATTTTTTACAACTGATAAGTTGCATTGCTGCTTAATTCAAACGATAAAGAGAAAGGCAAGCCGATTTCGATTGTAAAGTCAGTAATCTGTAAACTAAAGATTATAAGTAAGGCATGAGCAAATTTTTTTCGGATATAGCTGGATCAACATAATTTTTCATTAATAAATTTCCATGATAGTTTATTTTATTTTTTATTTTTTCTTCTAGAAAATTTTATTAAAAAAAAAAACTTTTTACAATGAGGAAAATTTTAGAGCAATCGATTCAACTTTAAAAGGAAGACGTTTTTTTGCAGATATATGAGCATTTTACAGTAGCAAAGAGATAAAATACTCTGATTTTGGAGCCTAAAATCTTAAATGATTTTATAAAGCAGCAACTACCCTAAAGAACCCAAATCTACCTACTGATCTCAGTACTAAGTAAGCTAGCTTTATAAAGGTATTAGACCTTTTCAATAAAAATACATTTGATTTTCTAGCTTGCTTTATGATTTTAGAGAGAGGTCATTGGGTTTATTTCACATAAATTAAATATCTGCGAAAACTTGAAATAATCGAAAGTAATGCTTTTGGCTGTGAAATGTGAAAATTGTATGCTACATAAATTATATTACAAATTAATTATATTTTCACATTGGTCTTAAAATTATACCACATATTCAGGATAGAAACTCCAAATATTGTCAGGATTTTGTACAAAATGAGCAACAATTGGTTTTTTGGATCGAGCAGCAGTTTCTGCATTTATTACTAATACTTGAATTTACTTTGATTTAACTTGTGGTAGCTCGATTATATTTGGCAAATATCCAGCCAATGAAAGATTGCAGTTTATGTAGCATACAAAACAGCGCAGTTACCAAATTCTCTACATTGAATCCTGGCTGTCGAGTTCATAAGGCTAGCGGACGATTTGCTATTTAGCCTGGCTCTTTAACTTCTTTTTGGCTGTTTGACAGCCGCATCAATTTTGGCAACATTTATTTTTTTGTAGGATACATCGTTCTGCAAGTGCTTGTGCCAAAACGAAAAGCGTGGCTGCCAATCGGCCATTTGTCAGTTTTGCTTGTTGACAATATTCAAGCCAAGTTCTGTCGCATTGATATTCGGGTTAAGTGGAGCAGTGTTACTCAGTCAATGAGCATTTGTGCAAACACAACTAAAAATAACATTTGTTTTTCTAACAATTCAACTTTCAAAATATTAAATGGCATTGTTGAACCGAAAAAATAATTTAATTCAACTAATTAATAATGTTTATTTAGATTTTCGATGATTCAAACTGCGTTAGTTTAAAAGGTCGGGGGTTGCGTTGATTCGGCTGGACGCGTCCGATATGCAGCGAGATGTGTTATTGGCTTAAAACTACAATGAGAGCTCATAGTGGCAGCGCTTGCCTGCAGAAGAGGCGACATGAGACCCGCAGCGACAAAGAGATTGGCATAAGAGAGAGTTGTGATTATTTATAACAACTTCTCTTCGAAGTTATATGCAAGCTTTGCTTAGACGTAGGAGGCGTCGTTCATTGTTGCGCTGGGTTTCAGTTCATAACTGAATATACATATTACGTAGACAAGAGCAGAGACCAACTGCACTAAATGATAAACTGCGAGAACAAACAGGACAGCGAAGTAAAATTGCGATGTCGAAGAGAGTGCTGCCATAATTCTAGATCTTAGAGATTCTGCGTTTCATATCACTGAAGCCCTTTAGCTCGATTTATTAAAAATCCAACCAATTGGTTACAAGACCTTTAGCTGGCGTATGTCAACCAAACCACATACATATATGTCATATGCCTTCGTATACACTCAAAAGCTCAAATACTTCGACAGCAGTCACGTCATTGGGTTTGACTTATTACCCACCAAACCCACCAATTTCCAACCACTTGACATACGCCGCTTTGTGGCTTCCAATCAGTGCAAGTGAATTTGACTCTGCATAACTTGGTGCCGCTTAGCGAGTAATTTGACATCGCCGAAGACACTGAAAGGTGACATCGGGAAAGAAGATGTCTACACGTAGAATAAGCCAGGTCTTAAGTTTTCTTGGTAACTTTATTCAGTTTATAAGAATGACTGCTACAGTGACTACTCAATGCTTCTAAAAGAAAATGTTGGCTACATGGATATCGCAGAAGGTGTTTTTAAGTAAAATGGTGGATTGCTTTACAATGGACAGGTTATCGCCTAAAGAAGATGCAGAAGTTAACACGACTAGTATTGGGTATATGGAAAATTTGACAAACAAGGATGTAGATGCAGTTAAGGTTATTGTATTCGAGATTTCCAATATCGATACCGCGTGTAAGAAGCTCTACTAAATCAGAGACTCATTTATCGTAGGTATAGATCTTAATATTTAAATATTAAGAGTCTTCAGAAGAACGAATGCTGTAATAGCAACTTGTTGAAATGTATCTTTTACTGTGGTTGTGGCTATTTGGAATTTGGAGACAATTCACTATAAAGTGTTAATAGCACTCATTGCAGGGTATATGACGAGGTCAACGCTTGGATTATAATGTCGCAGATTTCGTCCGTAGGCTGCCCTAATAATAACAGTAATCTATCTAGAACATCATGTGATTTATGTGTGTATTGATCGAAGTTTTTAACGTCAAGATAAGATGCAATACTTCTGCATCGCAAAAAAATAATTGTACATATGTGAAATCCGGTTACTTTTGTTCATGTTTAAATTCTGCAATTCGCAAAGAGACAAGAGCATTCAGGCACAGATGCACTTAACTCTCCACAAACCAAACCCTGAGGGAATGCATCAATGCATGAGATTCCAAAATTGCATTTTCAGTCAATTTGCAAGAACATTAAATTGAATTTACGCAACGCATGCACAAAATATCAATGAGTACTTGGTTGGAACAAGTAAACCGAATTAAAGATATACAAGAAATTAGTACAGTGAATCCTCAAATGGACAAGCAAGTTTTTCGTTCAATACAGTCAGCGATTGATGGAGAATAGTAAAAAAATAAATAAAAATTTTTTTATTTGCGATAGTTTGAAGCGTTCTAATTTGCAAAAAAATTATCCCACGTAAGATATAAATGGTTTTACAACTTCAAAAATTCAACCAATTCAACATTTTAAAGAGCAGTGTATGCAATTTGTATTAGATCTACTGATAAATCATAGGCGCAAGCAACTACAACGTATCAATGAATTCGAATCCGCGTAACCAAGAGTTTAAGAAAATAATACTGCTTACGTCTCTACCACTCTCCTACTTTTTGTCCTAATAACTTAACTAGCTGCTGGTGGCCCTAAATTCACTGTACTGCAGTACTAAGCCGTCTAAGAGAATGGCATTTTTCGGCCACCCACGCAACTCTAACTCCAAATCCAACACCAAAATTCACAGTTCCCTTAATGCACAACTGAATCTTCCACCAACTTTGTCTATGGGTCGTATACTTGTTTAGCATTCTTGATAAGTTTTGAGCAAAGCACAGAGAATGCGCAAGACAGCCAACTTGACATCTTTTTGCTGTTTTTCATGTTTCGAGGCTAAGTAACTTTGCGTGGGAAGATTAAACATGCTGGACGAAGTTGGACAAAAAAAAATAAGCTATGAAACGATACTGAATACTATCACGCCATATCCTCTTCTTCGTCCACTTTGGTCGGAACTCGCTCAAATAGTTAAGTTTGGCCACCCGTATGGTTTTGACCCAGACATAGTACGTGCGGCTCATGAATCAAAACTTAAAGTATCAAGTGCTTGTGGACAAAATTGTGATTAGAAGTGGTATCACCACTAAACGATACGAGAGTAATTCCAAAAAATGTAAAAATGTGTGGATATTGAAATACAATAAAAATAAAAATATGTTAAAATTTAGCTCTGGTAATAATATTTAACTAAGAAGCTAGTAACCTTTTACAACAACTTTAAAGTGTCCCATTCACTTTCGAATTTTATGTTGTTCTAATTATTGGCATCCCTTTCCATTAAATAACTAAATTGAAGAGTCAAAAATATTATAATATTATAATTATTGTCTATCAATTAAAGACATCGTCGATTGAATGTAGCGTTAAACTCCACACTCCTCTTCTCTACGAACTGCTATTAATAGAGATATTTCCATACACCACCATTTGAGCGATGACCAAATAAATACAAGCCATAAGTTTATTGATTTATTTAAGCATTTATTTAACGAATAATTTATTAATTAATTAATTTTTCCGACTTTCTATTAGACGTTAATTTATCTTATTTCTATAGAGTATACTTCAGAAACTGGGTGTCGGTAGCGTATGCGCCTCAAAAGTAGAAGATTGGTGAGTCGATTCAACCCTGCAGCACTATAGGTCCCTTTTCTCTTCGATCAGATAATAATATGTCCACGCTCCGCCTTTGGAGCGATGGCCATAGTCAATGCGAAAAAAATTGACTTGTTTTATTTTGATATTGATGAGCAGTACTACTTGATTTTTTGCTTACTTCTTGAAATTGAACATTGAAAATTGCATTGAAACAACTGGTCTTCAAACTACTAGCTAATTTTCTATTTTCAATTTATAATCTGAAAATTATAAGCTGCACCTATAAGACTTTAAATAACATTTTAATAACTTTTGTCTCTGTTAACATTTGTCTCTGAACTCTTTATATTTTTAAATATAAAATTTGTCACAATATGATTTTAAAATTTTACTGTCATAATTGTTAATTTTTGCGATAAAGTGCAATTAATTTCTTCTCTATGGCGGATGCAGTGTTTTTTTTGGCTTTATTTTTTTGTTTTGTTTTTGTTTGCATTTAATTATTGTATTTAATGTGCTTATGTTGTTGCATGTTGTCTGCGGTTTTAATCTCGAAACGCTTAAAATATGCAATTAATTGCAATTGTCACCAGCACTTGCCAGTCATACGGATTCAGTATTGAAGGATGTACATGCATTTATGTATAAGGGATTATATAGCTTGGTATCCTGTGGCCATGAAGTAAGCGGCAATCTGTTTACCTTGTCTGGGTATTATATGCATTTTTTATAAATGAATTATAATTACATTTTTTAACTGCGTATTAACATCGGGAAAACACAGCCATCTTTAAATGCGTTTTCAACATTTGCGAATAAAATGTATATATAAATAACTACTTACTATGTTTATACTAATTATATTTCGTTTTTATCTATATGTATTATTCAAGGTTCCTAAAACTATTAATGATAGGAATTTTATACGAAAATGTTGAAAATACGTTTATGTATATATTTTGATACCATTGATATGGCGAAAAAACACGTATTTGAGATAAAAATGTAATGTAGCGGTCTTATTGAAATTACAAACTTAGCAAAAAGGGTATTAAAAAACCCAAAGTTCTGGAACCTTTCTTTTAATAAAATATGCTTTTTTCTAGCTAGAATTTGTTCATTTTTTAATATTTAGAGACTTTTGGACTTTTTGAGGGCATTCAGTAATGCCAGAATTTCCTCACAATGGATGATATATAACAATTATATATGAAAGTGATAAAAATCTGGCAAATCCTACTTGGTTCTAAGACTTGGTCGCTGTAACAAGCAATTGATATGTTTCCGAAACAAAATTTACCACTTCTCGGTTCTGAAAGAAATCTAAATGACCAAACATCTCTTGCTTTTAATTAAATTTCTATTGTTTTTTCAAATACAATGCCGAAATTTGGCATAAAATAGACATCTTCACCTCATTTGGTGATCGTTCCGTAATAAGTAACTTAATTAAAAATTTTTAAACTTTGTCCGCTATAAAATTTAAATGCATAAATGATATAAATAAATTGAAGCCTTAACTTGACTTTTGCTATCTGACAATGCGCTTCCTAATGAGTTGTAACTTTTTGACCAAAAATAATCTCATTAATTTGGAGATAGGGGTCACACATCAACACGCAGTCACGTAAGTCAATTTAGGCATAATTAAGCTTATTACCGAAAGCAGTTAGCGCGTGCTTTGAACTGGACATGATTTTTACCACAAAAGCAAGGTTCAAGGAACATGCATTCACCTCGTGTAACATGTGTGAAAACCTAAAGGATAAGCGATGAGAGTTGGCACGTGAGTGGAAGAAAATGTGGCTTGAAATGAGTGGATGGTTGAGCTGGACAGTCGGTTGGCAACGCATTCAATTTCGGAATGTACATGGAATTTTTAATTAACTTTTTGTTTTAAACAGTACGTACCTGCGCAGTACCTGAAGATGCGCACACAGTTGAGCTTTGATAGGTTTTAACCGTAATTATACGGGTGGTTATGCGGTCGAGCTAAACTCTTTACTTAGAAATGAAATAAAAGGAAAACATTGAGAGAATTTGGGGCATAGAGCGCCAATGATAGTTAACTACCGATATTTGTGTTAGGATTGGAAATATAAAGAAGTTTCCAATTCGCGTCATTTGCGGCAAACGTAGCATTGCCGCAATACGCCGGGTATGTGATTACTAAAAATAAGCTACGCAGATTTCGAAACTTTAAAAAAAATATCATTCCGAAAATATTTTTATGCACACATTATAATATATCTATTACAGGCAAATGCTTCGAAACAAGGCGATGGCAAAAATAAAAAGTGAATATATTCCCCTTGACAATGGTTATCACTCCAAACACAGAACATGGAGATATATCTATTAACAGCTGTTCAAAGAGATCAGGAAGTGCGAGACAAACACACCAGTGCGGCACACCACAGACGTGGTGATGAGCTTGCCTTTCAGCATAATTCTTCACTTTTAGATCTGTTCATTCTTGAGTGAACGAAAATTTGAATGCAATAATGTTTCAAAATTCAAAGCATTTGCATTATCGTGCTCGCGATTTATAGCGTTCTGCAGCTGTACTGTGGTCATCTTTAGAGACTACAATACAAATTACATGAACGTAAACAGCCGTGATGCCGATATCTGCTTCAACATTTGCGTGATGCACATTAAGTTGTGCAACAAGAATTTACAACATGAATTATGTCATGTGGGCGCGACGTAGAGTGCAGTTTAGTTGGAATTTGTTTGAGAACGTTTGTGATGGATCTCCAAAATTTATGGTTCGGGCAAATTGGTTAAGCAAAATGCAAAGTTTTGACTCTACATGAATTGCAGAGACCCTTTAAGTATATAAAAGAAATTGCAGCTAGGTAGTGTAGTTTTAGAAAAATGTTTGAAGTTCTGAACAAATTGTTTGATGATTGCAGCCACATATAGACACATTTTCTTTTTAAAACGACGCCCATACACAAACTTTAGGCTCACTCAATGTTGGCAAACGCAAAGTGGCATTTAAAAGAGACACAACTTTACATATGCCACAAGAAACACCTCAGCTGCACAGTTGGACTGCCGCGCGGATGTATCCGGGTATATGGATAGTATGCAACGAGCCGGATGCTCACAAATAATCATATGCAAAATGCGGTGCCGCTGCCAAAAATTTGCATGAATTTGACATTTGAAAAGTTATTCAAGCTGATGGAGATGATTACTAGCAGCACGAGGATGCCGACAATCATGATGAAGTGTTTCTCAGTTATGTGTGCAGAACTGGCTGTAGAAGGTAATGCAGTATATGGAATCCATTAAATGTTTGCAACACGTTTGTCATAAACCTGATGTTCATTTAGTGAGCCGTATTGCCATGAGACACCTCATTTCATCACAAGCTTTAACATAAAATTGAGCTTCAAAAAGCAGCAAAATTCTTGCTTTTTCTTGGGTTAAACATGACGAAAGCGCAGAAATAAAGGCAATTTAGTTTTTTTTTTGTTTCAAGATAAAAATTTCGAAAATCTGCAGTGTAATTCAATGAGTTTTCTAATCATTTTGTACATTCTTTTCCTTTGTGCTTACTGCGAAAATTACTAAAAAGCTTACAATTAAAAGTATCTCAAGTAGTATAACTTTCAAGAATGCCTCACTAAATCCTTGAGTTTTAAAGAACAACCACCAGAGCCATTACTCAAGTGTCGCAACAAATTTATATAACTACCTAAGACACAATATGCATATAGCAAATGACAAATTTTCTTACTAATAACAATTTACACGTTACAAAGATCGTTTTTGTCATGTAACAAAAGAAAAAAATTTTGTGAAAATAAAAATCATGACGAAATTCAACATGAAATGTGCCATGAAAAGAACAATAAACAGCTGTCATTTGCTCTGGCACCAAAACAGGCATTTTACGAAATTCAATAATATTTTTTTTGTACATTTTTAAAAAAAAATTTAAATAAAAAATATCTTTCGTTACAAAAAAAGCAAACTGAATATTCTTCGATATGAGTATACAGGTATGCAGGAAGGTTTTTAAAGTTTTCTATAAAGTCGCGTAAGAATTCATTTAGTGAAGAATATCACCATACGCTTAGTAGACAAATTTGTAAGAGACACATCCCTAGCTGGGCAAAATTAACACTCTGAAACACACTTCTCGTGCCCGTGCTCTTATATGGCGCAGAAGCATATGTTGGGTTGCGAAAGGATGCAGCTATACTTTGAATGTTTGAGAGAAAAATTCTTGACAAAATCTTTGGTCTTTTTCGGATTTGGGACGACTATCGCATCCCAAAGAATCATGAGCTGTATGAGCTCTACGATAACATAGATATCGTCCAGCACTACACCTGAGTTGGCTTGGTCAAATGGTTCGTATGGACTAAGACGCTCCAAGGAAGAAGATTTTACAAGGCGAAAACCGACTAAGTAGAACAAGTGGAGTGTACCTTTCCTTGGTGTGACCAACTCTACCAACTAAATACAATATAACTTATTACCTATACGCAGTGTGGAGTAAATATCAGAAAATAAACAAAAATAGTCAAATTGTTCTAACAGCGGCTGGGTGATCCCTATGCAGTCTATTGTCGTTGTGCGCAACTTAAAAAATATTTCAAAATTCGGTCTATACAAAAAAATGCTAGCCACAGAACTAAAAATAACAATTCATTCCAAACTGGCTTTTCAACGGCGCACGAAAAAAAAAGTATTT
>JAWNOJ010000040.1:0-70743 GCA_035046065.1 Chymomyza procnemis
ATATTGTTATATTATTTATAGTGAAATTAAGAATTAAAAAAATAACATGTTACTGCGGCTGATGTAACGTTTGCAGTTATGCTAGTGCACTCTGAATGCGCAACTTCGCGCTAACTCCTGACTGTGACGTAGCTTTTGGTGCAGATGAAGCGTGAATTACATCACTGACGTGGACCGGAAATTATGTAAATTTAAGTGTTCTTTTTTTTTGCTCACAGCCCTTGTTGGCGCGCTGATTGTTGCAATCGTGGAGCACATCGCTCCCTAAATGAGCGCTATATTGTTTTATTTGTAGAGGCCGCTTGTTTTTTTTTATTTTTTATTATTCACATAATTTTTTTTTAATTTTTAACATAGCCGTATAAACATGGAATCAATAAAGCAGTCGCCACAGTAACGAAGCTTAAACCAAAACACCGGCTATAACTTGTGAAGCGAGTATGAGTATTTAGGGTAAAGGCGGCATATTTTCTAATAATTCTTTTTGAATTTTTCACCATCACTCTGTTTGCCGTTGTTTTTTAATTTTGCTGTTTTATGGCGGCAACAAATTTTTCGTTATTGTTTTTGCATTTGCCGCATATACACTCACTAGCCTACAGCCTTGAGTTGGGCCAGATATTTCCTTTGGTATCTTAAAAAGTGTTCAAACGCTTGCTATACTTCTTCCTCTGACTCTCATGTTGCTTGCAAAACATTTGCCATTTCCCATAAACATTTTATATGCATTTATGATTATTTTATCATTGTGCATTTGCAGTAATCTTTGGGAAATTTCCGTATCAAATTGTGGCTCCTAAAACTTAAAATATGGCTAAAAGCAAGCAGAGTTTCGAAGACAACTTTAGTATAATTTAATGGCTCTATGAAAAGAAATATTGTATTGTTTAAAACTTTTTTTTTATTAATGTATCAAGGACAGTGCACCTTTTGAATATGGATCTACAGGTTAATTTAAGATAGTTAATAATATGTACTTGAATTCACTTTGCGTTTCTTTGCGGCCTAGTATGTGTATTAAATTATCCGTTAATTGGTAAATAGAAATCACAAGATAATTTTATTAATTTTATTTTAATTTGGTTCAAACAATAGTCAATTGGGTAACAATACTCTTAAAAAGTTTATGTGCATATGAACTTATAAACTTTTACAGAATTCCATTGAAATAAGAAATTCGAACAAGTATACACCTGGTCAACTTTGAAAATCGTAAATACCGAAAGTTAAGCAACTTACTTTTAATAATATAGTGTCTACTAAGATACATGACAACTTTAGCCAAGTAAGCGAAAGATATTAAAGGAAAGCTGTTAAGTGCAAAAAGTAATAGTAAGATAAACAAATGCAACTTCCGTGATTTTTAAATGCTGCTATAAAATATGTGAAATTATTTTCGATATGACTTCAGAATCCAATTTGGAGTACTCAATTTCTGCCAGTAACTTGATAGCAACCTCAAAATTCATTTTTAACTTCTAGAAGTTTTGGGTAAGTAAACGAAGCAGCATCATGTTATTTGCATACACAACGATGGCCGTACTGTAACTATAACGGTTACAACCATGTTAGTGTCCGTGTTTGCGAGTTTTAGTGAAATATATAAAAAGTTTTGGCATTGGAAGCGTAAGTATATAACTAAATATATTCGAAATTGCGCCGGGCTTCAACAATAACTATTACTCTCTCACTGAACCGGATTGCGTGTTTGCATTAAGGTTCGCTGGTTTGCATAGCTAAGTGCAGAGTTACATTCAGTTTATATACACGAACAAAAGTTTACAACTAAGCATTTTTGCCATGATAATGGACCAGGACTACAGCGATTGATGCATACACCCAATACCGATGTGCTTTTCGTTGTATACCAATGTGTTTATGGTTTAGTTCGTTGTAGCACAATCAACTTAGCTGCACTGGAATATATGTGCTAATTTATAAGTATTAAAAAGTTTACTAAAATTAAACGAAAATAATTGCACACTAAAATAAACATAAATGGTAATGTTTTTACAATATTTTTTTCACTATGGAAGCAGCTTACCATTCTAAATCTTTTATCAAATATCAAATATCTGCTGTCTCAATGCTATCCAAGAAAAATTGCACTACCGTTGACTTATTAACTTGGCCAGCGGCGTTTGATAGTCAGGATAACAAATATTATTAATGTAATGTTTACTCCTTTGTGAGTCTTGCATACCGTTAAGTGTTCATCGGAGTTTGTAAGTTATTAGTGCAATAATACGTATATAGGCAATAGGGGTCAATAACAAAAACTATCCATTAGAATGCATTATTGATTGCATGTGTTGATCTATAAAGTATTTGAAAACCCCCACATTGCAAATAATACTAAGCTAAGAAATTATAAAAATTTGCGCCAGCAGTTCTTTTATATATTTTGGAAATATTTAAAGTACTTCATGTTAAAAAGGGCGTTGTTTGCTAGCAATAACCGAAATAGCTTTCCTTTTGCAAGCAGGGTTTTCCTGTATTTGAGAGACACACTAAGCTAAGCAACACCAGAATGCATTGTGTGACATAAGTGTGTGTCTGCAAGAATTTTTTTAAAACTTTTGCCCCATAGCTTATGCAACTATTTGTGATAGATTATAAATTGCAACAAATATATTTGAAAGAAGGAATTACAAGTATTCCACGCTGGTTTACATATCACATCTATCGGAGCCACCGTATCTGTATACCACTTTCATATATGCTTTGAAATTTTCCATTCAAACTAAAGTTCTCAAGACGGTTCCAACACTGGCAGCCAAGCCCCGTGCAGTCCAAGCCGTACAAGTTTAAGATTAACTCAGATGCTATGTTTTGGACTAGCTAACACCTGTGTGCAGTTGTAACTGTTTGTGGCAAGTAGAGTACAAGAGTAGCTTGTATGATTTTTTTTATCAGTCACAGACTAATGCATACATAACATTTTTGTAGTCCAATATTAAAAGAGCTTATAGCTTATGGCCATGTAAAATATGAGTTAAATGCGTATACATTTTCATTTCTCCTGATCCACGCCACTAGCATTATTTTCAAATTACGTTATGCATTCATCATTGGATTGAGTTGGGATCCTTGGAGGTGTTTTCTTTATTTCTTAATTTCGATCATTCGTGCTGCTACATTGAACATGCGCTCAAAATTCAAAATTTTATTATTTATTTATTTTTATTAATTTTATTATATTTATATTTTGTTGGTGTGTGCTTGCATATTTATTTAAAACTTGTGGCGTACTTTATGGCGCACTTATTTTGTGCCTACACAAATACATAAATTTTCGCTACTTTTGACAGTTTTTGCATTTGACAAAATTTGTTTAAAATTAAATAAAAACAAAATTGGTCGGGGGCCAATAGCTATGTTGATACATTTAACAGAATAGATGATTCTGTAATATATTCGCAACTCAAAATTTTATAGTAGTTGAAAGTATGAGCCTTCTTGCAGGAAGTTTTAGAATTTTAATATTTTACATATTCTGCTTTAAAGCGAGCTTCTCTGGTGAAAGGTATACTATGGTAAGAGTAAAATAAATATTTATGTAGCATATAAATTTTAGATGACACAAATGAGATTGCTTTTTAGATGCGAACACAAATTCGTCTGACATGCTTGATGGACGATTTAATTTTATCGAAGCGAAATAAAATAATAAATATAACAAGTTTCTCGTTAAAATCTTGAACATTTATGATAAGCAAATCTAGCTTAACAATGTTCCAAAATACTTCTGTGATTTTGTAGTTACAAAAATGGCTATACAATTCTTTCTATAAATATTATGGTACAGATATGCGTGTAGGACAAGCAAAACTACAGAAGTTATTGCAATTTTTTTTTCTTAAAGCAGTTTGTATGAAAAGGGTTACCCAGCCGATTTGTAGACACATTGGTTTATTACACTGTGAAGGCCAGCTGGATGCTAGGTTCCATGTGTGTCGGATCACTTAATTTGCCTTTAATATGTAGTGCTGCCGATAATAAAATGTCATGCTTCGTTTTCATGAAAAACTCTTTGACACTTTGTCAAGTCATGGAAAGTTTTCTACTTTTGCATCTTGCACCTTTCAACAGTTCTATCAGCGATGCATTCAATAGCTTTACGTAAAATGTTTATACAAATTATTTGTTGAAATTTAT
Organism: Chymomyza procnemis; assembly: GCA_035046065.1. NCBI lineage: Eukaryota > Metazoa > Arthropoda > Insecta > Diptera > Drosophilidae > Chymomyza > Chymomyza procnemis. Next base: position 4,159 of record JAWNOJ010000040.1, read on the forward strand.
CTATTTCCTTTTGCGGTAAATGTGCGCTAGTTTGAATAAGTGAAATGCTTTGAATTTTGCAACATATAGCAGAAGTGAAGAGTGAAAAAACATTTCAGATGCACTGCAGGTAACATTCCTTTCGTTTCCGGGACCACTGTGGGAAATTAAATTGCAATTGTCAATCTGTTCCAAAAAATATTTGAGCATTGCCAAACCGTCAAACAGTTTTCTCAAACATTGCAACAAATATATTTGAGTCTTCTATGACCTCTGCTACAAGCTTCACACTGGCTGCACTGAAGTGTTAAAAAATAAAAAGTGTTTGAAAAATAAAAATAAATTAATGTTACAGGAAACATATAGAAAAAAGTTGTTAGTAGTCGTGGAGGAAAATCAGTTTATGATACTGTGTGACGTCAATCCAAATCGTTTCTGCTGCAGTAATAAAAGTCAGTGACGCATATAAAATTTATTTGTTTTTCATGTGCACAAAACTAATAAACTAATTCTAACAAAGCGAAAAAATTTCAAAAAATGTATTCCAATAACGCGACGAAATTTTCGATTCTATTTTCTTAACATGTGATATTCCACAGTCAATATTGTTGTTGTTGCAACGTGGCCAATTTTCAATACAAATCAAAACGTTAAAACACATGTGAAAATCAAACATTTTCAAACTGTTATCCTTATGAAAAGCATATGTGAATGTGTGTACATTTAAGAGTTAAAAATAGAAAATGAGTTTTGAGGAGGATGCCAACTTACTTTTTATTTTTGCTAGGCTACAACATATGAGAGCTGCCACAATTTTATGTATTGCTTCTGTATTTGGTAAATGTTTGAGTTTTGTGGGTTTGTTTTACACAAAAGATTTATATGTGTATCCCATACAATATCCCCCATCCCCTGAAATATGCATTGCACTTGTTTGATTATACTTTATAGCCTTTTAAGGGTTATAGTGAAAGTTCTTAGGTACCCATCGAGTTATTGTAGAAGTCAGTTATTATTTTCAAATGGGAAAACTAAGTTGTATCGTTGTATAAATGATTTATGTCTTTCTATAATCATTTAAAGATGTTTTTTACGCATACAAAAATACGATAGCTATATAAAGTTTGATACGTCAAAGTAGTTAAAAAACAAATTAAATTTGATTTTCTGTTTAAATTTTGCATTAAAATAAGATACGTCAATTGTGTCATCTAGAGTAAATGATTGTTAGATATTTTTATTTTTTTGATTGACTTCAATACTTATTTTAAGCTGTTTATGTTAAATATATGTAAACATAATTTCTAAAAAAAAGAAGAAACGACAATTAGATCAGAACTACTAAAAGGGCTAAAAAATTATTTTTTGACTTCCATCAACATAACTTTTAAACAATGCATAAACTACTTAATTCAAGCATACTTCGAGGCATTAAGCTTTATTTTTCAATTTGAATAAAGTTTAAGTAATTCTCATTGAATTAAAGTGTTAGAGCAGAGGCTGACCAGCCCCAAGAAGTTTTATAGCTTGCTTAACCCACCCATCCAATTGAATTTTATGAGATTTATTTGTTGGCAACAGACAATCGTTTCTTGTGTATAACCCTGTGACCCCATTATGCCGCTGCATGCATAGCAGCATCGAATCACACCATTCCATACCTATTAAGCAATACACAGATTGTAGCTAAGTTGTCAGTACAGACTCAATTTAACTAAAAAATAAACTGAATATAAATATTTAATTAACATTATAGATATTAATTAAACATACAAGTCAGTAAGTTAAGTGGAATAATACCGTCAGCTAAATTTTCCACAAACCATAAAAAGTCAAACAGCTTCAATTAGGGAATAAAAAGCATATACAGCCATAAATTTGTAAATGCAAAATTTGCTATTCATATGTGGACATCACAGTGCAGTTGTACAGCTATAAGTTGTAGGTCAGGCCTATTACAGCTTTCTCACATTCGCAATTTAGTTACTAATCATTTTTTTTCTTTGGAACAATTTAAAATCTATCGCTCAGAAAACGCGTTTTACCAAGTCTAGCTTCGCACTTTAAATGCGCAACTATCCTCTGAATCTCCACTTAATGTCAGTATATGAAATTTATGCGGCTTCCATAATATTTTTGTTTCCTCATTTTTCTGTTTCTGAATTGTTTACATGCATCAGGACAAATAATAATGGGTGCCGTTTTATTAATACAAAAGTTGATATGTTATTATGATATTTTTACGATTTATAAAAAACGTATATGCCAGCAATTAGGTGCTTTAATGTGTTGGCACTTTATATGACCGGATCGTATTATAACTACCACAAGTTGTTATCACTGAAGTCCACAAATTACGCACTGCAGTTGTGTTCAGCGAAAAGAAAAATGAACACCCAATTATGGGATGAATAAAGACATGCAAGGAAAAGCTGAGGTATTATAAATGTATAACTAACTATAAAGTAAAAATTGCCAAGTACAATAATTTTATTTAAAAAAAAGAATTATATATAAATGGTTGCTGGTATTTAACATGAAGATGGCAGTTAGTATTTTTTTTTTCATATTATGCCAACATTGCTTGACTGACTATCTGACTATCTTGATAGATCGCATAATAATCCTTAAGAAAATGCTTAATTTTGTATAAACAAATATATTCGCTTTATGTTTAAAATGGTCGCAAATAGCAAACTTTAATATTGGTAATTTTGTAACTCGATTCCTAAATATTTTTAAACTTAGTTACTAAAATTTACATTATCTATCTCAAATCAATAAATATTGAAAATAAATTGTGCTTAAACAGTAATTATATTACGATTTTTGTTTGCATTCAGTTGCAATCGACAGTAAAGAAAACGTCGAAAAAACCTTATCAAGTCAGCAAAAATCACCTCTTCTATGGCATGAAATGAGATGCAGATCGATAAAAAGTACTCTAATTAGACTTGTTTGAGCGTGTTATCCATGCCTTTTCAGCAGAACGAATTCAATTAGCCAAGTAAATTCGCTTAAAGCCGCTGCTAAGCTTAGGGGATTTATCAGAGCAACATTACAAATGGAATTCATTAAGTCAACAGTATTGCCAAACCAATTGCTCTAATCGTACTTATTTCAGTTGATATTGTGAGGGGAATAGAAGAGAATATTGAGCCTCATAAACATTTAAATTTGGAAATAAACATTCTTTTGTATAGTCATAAATTCAGGGACACCACCTGAAACATGAAGCAAACCATCAAAAAAATTCTTCTGCCAAAGAACTGGCTGCTTTGGTCTTTCAAGCTTTTATAGTTTTCAATAATTTGGTGTACGTATATATAGATTATAACAATTATATATTCTCTTTTTTATTATATGCACACATAGATCAACATATCCATATACATTCGCAGATACGCTATTTTTACATTTTTTTAATATGATTTAGTAATTTCCACAAACTGCCACTTTTGACCATGTTTTTCTATACGTCTATTTGCTGCCAAGATCATCCGTAAATGCTGAAAGTACGTAATTTACAGGTAACGTGCAGGAGAGACAAAAAAATTAACAAAAAAAATATGTGCTCGAACAAGCCGCAAAATACTGTTCAATGTTCATCCTAAAACAAAGTTTCTAACTCGTTCGCTAAATAAGTCAAAAAGACCACAAATAATTTTTTTGAACTGCTTTGGTACTTGTTATGGATAGTACAGGATCGTACAAACTGGGTCGAGCCTTTTTAAATTCGTACTCACAAGCAAACTTCATTACTAATGAGTTTGCGCCGTTTACGCAGTGCGAAACAAAACCTAGATATTCGCAGCATTGGATGCTCTAAATCTTCAATACAAACTTGTACCACAACATCTATCAAATCTCGTACGTCAGCATTTAATTGTACATTAGAGTTTGGCATCACATCCAATTGCTTTTCAATCAGACCCTGAAATGGATATCTCCAGCTGGAAGATTCCTGCAAAGACTCCTCTGTTAGATGATAAGATCTAGGATCGAATCTACCAGTTCTTCAACAGACCTCGCTTGGATGGATCTTCGGAGGAAAATAACGCTCATCATTCTCATCGCCATTAACTTCATGTATTCTCGCAACTAATCCAATTGTCAGCATGCCAAATAACAAATACAAGCCTTAACATCATGCTTGTGAAGAACATTATATTAAAACAACTCGTCAAGACGATAGTGGACGTCTCATTATTAAACTTCCATTTTCCGAAGATCCAAAATGTCTCGGAGAATCCTGCACTATTGCAAAACATAGGTTCCTCTCAATAGAACGCCACACGATTAAGTCTGAAATCACAGAAATATTTATTCGTGACATTTTGCTTTATCAAAATGGCATTCAAATCATGCTCAATTCATTGAAGGCACCACTGATAAGAAACTAAATCTGGGTGAAGACGTAACTAGAGCACTAGGAGTAACATGGAATCAGCATCGTGGTACTCTAATGTTCGGTTTTAAGCCGAAACACATGCAAATTACAAAACGCACAATCCTGTCGATCGCTTCATATTTATTTGACCCTCCTGGACTACTTCCTCCACTCATAATAGTCGCAAAAAAAATTCTTCAACAGTTTTGGCTCCATAAACTGAACTGGGATGAGTTTGTTCCTCAACATATTATTAACCTCAACATGCTAATTAACGTTTCAGTCCCTGTTAACGCACCCTACTAATTGCAACCCAAAGTGATTTCCTCACAATTGCACTCAGCAAATTTGGAGCTGTGTGGAGCACATTTACTTTCCAAACTTTACGATTAGGTCAAATGCATATTAAATAATGAGACACTTCTCATATATTTTTGGACTGATTCACAAATCGTTTTTCATTGGCTTTAAAAGCACTCAACTGCACTATCGACCTTCGTTGGAAATCGTGTTTAAGAAATTCAGGGTCAGATAGCAAAATCTTATTAGACATTTGCACCTACTAGCCACAACCCAGCCGAAATAGCATCACGTTGATGCACTTTCAATGAACTAAAATCATCAAATCGGTTAATTGGTCCATCATTCTTGCTTCTACCTGAATATAAATGGCCTATAAGTCTACATAACACCAATATAGATTGGAATGTTGCTGACAACGAAAAACGCAAAAGTGCATATACCCTCGCTTGTCAATCGAACTATTTACTGGACAAACTCAGCAACATCAGCGCATCTACGAATCTAGCAATTGTTGCCTGGATATTCCACTTTATACACGCTTCAAAGAGAATTCGAGCAAATAACGAGCATATTACTGTCATCCGAAAATCTTCGAATTTTGTATTATTTGGAATGACTTGCAACGTTACTTTGCCGATGATATTCACCGTCTACACAAAGGAGTTTCTATAAAAAGTAACCTGAAGTTTCTGAATCCATTGCTCGAAGACTCTTCTAGTTTTTCACTTATGAAAGTCGGTGGGAGACAGAAAACCACAGACATACCAGAAAGTCAAAAATAGCCGCAACTCCTGTCCAGCAAATCTAACTTTACTTGGGCATTGGGTCGTCATCTACATCTTCCCAAAACTCTAGTTGCTCTAATTCGTCTTTAATACTGGATAATCAATGCAAGGGATATGGCTCGACGTATCGTTCGATCTTGCATTCATTGCGTTCGATACCAATTAAAATTGCAACAGCAACTAATAGGCTCACTTCTCACTCAGCGTCTTGCAATTGAAAGACCATTTAAACACTGCGGGATCGACTTTTGTGAACCAATCAACACATATCTACGCACACGAGGAAATGCTCCAGTCAAATCATAACTGGCTATCTTTGTCTGTCTCTTAACAAAAGCTGTACATATTAAAATAGTATCAGACTTGTCTATCAAGGCATTTTTGGCCGCACTCAAACGCATGATAGCACGCAGAGCCTTGCCATCTGATATATACTGCGATAATACAACTGTTTTCGTTGGCGCGTCCAATACGCTCAAGGCCTTAAAGGAATTCTTGTTTAACAAAAACAATCAGGAAGCAATTCATTCTTATTGTTTATCAGAAATCATAACGTTTCATTTTATTCCTCCCAGGTCACCTCATTTCAGCGGGGTTTTAGGGAGCTGCAGTAAAAAGCGCTAAGAGCCTCTTATCGCGCACTTTAATAAACGCAAGGCTGACATTTGAAGAGCTCTACACTACTGCTCTTGAAGTAGAGGCAGTTCTTAACTCAAGGCCTCTAACACCTTTGTCTTTCGATCCAAATGATCTCAGCGCTCTATCGGCTAGACATTTCTTGATCGTAGAATACCTGCGTGCTTTGCCTGAACATACTGTAGACAGCAGCAACTTCAGCAACAAGGAACGATTTGACCTCGTGACAGCAGTCAAACAACAGTTTTGGCGTCGATGGTCAAATGAGTACATACACAAGCTCCATGCCCGCACTAAATGGACTGAGCCGTCTTTAAACTTATCCAAAGAAACCGTTGTTATCATACACGAAGATAACCTACCATCACAATACTGGAGACTAGGCTGCATTGAGCCTGTTATATGCGAAAAAGACGATCGAGTCCGCGTAGCTCATATTCGAACTGCAAAGGGAGTTTGTTGCCGTCTAGTGCACAAACTCGCCATTCTACCAATGTGTTGAAAGCAACTCGAACTAATATGCCCTTACAATTAGCTGCAAATTGTCCAAAACCTAACTTTAAGTTAATGTTAATATTAATAAACAGTTGTGCATAGAAAACCTAACAGTGTGGAAGTGCCTTTAATTGTCCAATTTATAAATTATGCAAATGTTTTTAAAACGTACCGCCTAAGACTCTATCTCATGTTTACGCATAAAACGCTTTGTGTACCAAGAATATCCAATTACCTGAAGACTTAATTACAATGAATGCCAATAATGTTCATTGAAGAGAAATGTTTTCAATTATTTAAAACTATTCTTGTTTCTTTTGGTCAAACAATGAATAAGGAACAAGTAAATAAAAATGTGACATTTAAATCAATATTAAAAATAAAATCTTTGTAAAATACTCCAATTGACACAAAAAGTGTAAAATTGTTTACCAAAAGGAAGACATTTTAAATTTAAGTTTGTATTCCAACTTAAAGCAAACAAAAAAGTTTTATTTTGCTTTGAAAATACCACACATCCCTTCGACAGGCATAAATATTTTGCTCGATTTGCTAGAATAATATTAACCTTCCGGTGGTATTCAAGGATTGCATCATTGCATTTATCACGTAATCGGTGGGTACCTTATATCTTACAAGTGCCCAAGTCCAAAAAACTGATGGCCCGTATAAATGATCAGTCCAGCAGCGATGGCATCACACAAAAAAAAACTTTTTTTTTAAACTATATTTCCTTTTCAAAATATTGGGGGCCCTATTTGATAGCCAATAGTATGGCATATTCATATGTGTCCAAGCAGTTGCATTTAGAGCTTTACTTTTAACATTTTTTGTGCTATTATATACCATTCGCTTTCATACGAAACTTGTTGCATATTTTACAATTTTCCATTTGGCATTTCTTGATTTTCTCAACTTTGCATTTGCCCGAGCCTTTACCTAATAAAATGAGAATTAGTTTATTAAGTCAAGATAAATTATTTTACTGCAAAAGAAACCACCCTACTTTTTTAGTATTAAAATAAATTTGTTTCTGCTATTCTTGCACCTGTGGCTGTTGCTTTGTGGTAAACATACCTATGAGTGGCAAAAACTTACCAGGTGGCATGTAAAAGATGCGTTGAGTAACCAAGTTCGGGACATACTTTTTGGTTATGGTGCAGTCGTTGGGAATTTAAACAATGAGACAGTGACACAACTTGTCCAGAGTCTTTTATTTATTTATTATTTATTTATTAATACGTAAGGGTACAACTAAGTCCAGTTGACCTAACATTAGACAACTTAAACATTCTAAAAATTATGAAATAATTGATAAAAAGGAAAAAATATAATAAAACTAATCCGTATTCCTAGCTTGATGGGTGAATTTTTTATAGATATGCACCGTCTCACATCTGGGGCTAGCCAGGAACTTGGATTTACAATGTAAAAGATGAAAGTAGCATATAAATTTAAACATTTATTCCAAATAGAAGGCAAAGAACAGCGTTGACCAAGATAGGTTTTTATAGTTCATGATTGGTCAAAGAAGCTCGATTTGGGGAATCAAGATAGGATAGGATAGATGAAGAAATGGATTGGATAGACCGTTCAAAGGAGACGAAATTATAGAGGTTATTATAATTTGCGCATAGGACACGAAAAGGATCGTATAACGCATAATTAGTTCTACAAAAAGTTAATGCTACAGGTCGAAAATTACGAGTTAATCTGGAAGGAATGATGAAAGAAATTTTATTAAGGAGAGCGTTAGAGTCAATGAGACCGAGTAAAAGCTTATGCAGAAATAGCACGCCGTGGCATGTTCTACGATCACTTAGCGAAGGTAATTTGATAAGGCGAAGTCTGCATGTATAGGATGGCAAACGAATGTTGGGATCCCAGTTTAATCCCCGAAGAGAAAATATTCAAAATTGTTTTTGAACGGACTCAATCAACTCTTGATAGTGTTGGTATTGAGGGTTCCAAATGCAGGAGCAGTATTCCAAAATTGGGCGGACAAGCGAAACGTACAGCAGTTTGGTAGTATACGGGTCATTAAATTCTTTTGACCACTGCTTAATAAATGCAAGAACCCCTCGAGCTTTGTTTACGATGTTGTAAATGTGTTTATTAAACTTGAGTTTAGGATCAAATAAGACACCAAGGTCGGACACGATATTCACGCGTTCCAATGTAAAAGTGCTTAAGGAGTATGTAGCAGAATATGGGGCACAACGATAAAACGTCATAACATTGCATTTTGATACGTTAAGAGACAGCTGGTTGCACATGCACCATAGCTGCATGCTTTCAAAATCATTTTGAAGAAGTAGTTGTTTGCTGGTATCATTGTAGGTCATGAAAAGTTTAACGTCATCTGCATACATGAGAATGCGAGAATGGGAGATGACTTGGGGAAGATCGTTTAGAAATAAATTAAAAAGTAGAGGACCTAAATGGCTACCTTGTGGTACGCCTGATGTGACTTTAATCACTTTAGATGCACTGCCCTTAAAAATTACCTTCTGAACTCGGTTAGATAAATAAGAAGATATCCAATTTAAAACGCCAGACGGAAAACCCAAACGTGACAGTTTAAAAAGGAGAAGGCTATGGTTTACAGAGTCAAAGGCTTTACTAAAGTCAGTATATATAACATCAGTTTGCTTTTGTTTTGTAAAACCATTAATAATAAGAGAGGAAAGAAAAGATTGGTGGAAGTAGATCTACGTTTCACAAACCCATGTTGGGAGGATGATATCAGTGAACTACAGTAGTGTTGCAATTGAGAGGTAACAATCTTCTCAAAGATTTTAGGAATCGAAGAGAGCTTTGCAATACCACGATAGTTTTCGATATTGGATTTGGATCCTTTTTTGTGAATAGGAATGATATAGGATTCATTCCAGATAGTTGGAAAATATGAGTATTTAAGAGAGGTGCTAAAGAGAGAAGCTAAAGGAGCACAGAGCGAGTGAGCACAGTGTTTCAAAATACTACTGCGAATGTGATCAGGGCCAGGAGAAAAGGACGGTTTTACGGACAATAAGCATTTCAAAACGTCAGCCTGAAGGATATCAGGATTCGCAACAAAGTTTGAATGAGGTAGATTATAGGGATAGTTAAGGTCAATGTTATGTTGGTTATTTCAATAAGTTGATTGGAAAAAAGTTGCAAACAAGTCAGCAATTTCAGTATTGTTAGTGGAAGATAAATTTTTGTAATAAAGCGAGGCAGGAAAAAGGGAAGATTTACGTTTAGAATTAACGAAAGAATAGAATTGCTTTGGATTAGTACTGAATCTAAGGCGACAGCGGGAGAGGTAATTTTTGTAACATGTTCAGTTAAGAGAATCAATTTTGCAGCGTAAAATGGAATATTTAGAAGTCTAAGGCAGATCCAGATTTTTTAAACTTTTTAAAAGAAGAGGACTTAAGATTTTTTAATGACGACAGACCAGATGTAAACCAAGGTGGTTTTACAGATTGTTTAGGAGTAAAATATGGGATAAATAGATCAAATGCGCTTTATAAGGTTCGATAGAAAATTGAGATGGACCGTTCTAGGTCATCTGTTGACAATAATGAGGACCAGTTAACTTCTGACAAGAATAAATTTAAACCAGCAAAATTTGTTTTCTGAAAACAGCGATAACGCCGCAAATGAGTACTTGACTTGTCCTCTTATCTGCAATAAATCTGCAAAGAATAGTGGCGTAGTAGTATTCAAAATAATAAGCGTATAAATTGTATCATATAAATTGTAGTAATTGGTTGGTATCGTTAAAATGTATAAGGTAAGCCAGTTGCTGCAATTGTTAAATTTTTGTCTGAAAGTTGTATAATTGGGATGACGTTACACATTCTGTAAGATCAGAAAGTAATATAGAAATCTATTGATGTTTATCGTATGTTTTTATGTTGCTAGACAACCTATAACAATCTGCTTCTCTGTCGATTGATTTCCTCTGAACAAAATTAAAATTTATATATAGAAGCTTATAAGGTATTTCAGTGATGGATCGTTTTAGTATACATTGATTTGAACTTTAGATTTTAATGCTCCAACTGCTAACTGGCGACCAGTGTCTAAAGTTACATGAGCTAAAATACAATAAGTACAATAATACAATACAATGATATTGATTAAGTTGAAAAGCTGTCGCGAAAACCAATACCACATAAATTGACAGTACCTTATAAAACAATGCATACATTCAATGAATTTTTCTATATTATGGAAATTTCAGCTATGAAGTAAATAAAATGCTGATGTTGTGAATTGTACCACCGACATTAGGTTTTAGGTCACGGGTTGGTAGTCACGCTATGCGAATTTGATGCCCTTTTTATAAACGCAGAAACAAGCTTTTATACCAAAATTGTGGGCCGCATTGGAAATAAAAATAATGAAAAACAATACGTATTATTTCGTAAATATTTCGCAAAACAATCGAATAACAAATAAAATAAGAACATTTAAAATATTGCCGACCAAACATATTCTGCAGTGCATATAAAAAAGACGAATCCTGCATACTGCGTTAAGCAAAACAATTTTAGATCATGGGCAACTCTTTAATAAATATTGCTTTTCATAAAAGATTTTTTTTTTAATTTTTTTAGAACATTTTACATAATGTAAGGGCTTTTGAAGACTTTTTTTTGTTTCATTAATGCGTTAAAATTTATATATTTGCTCCAAAATTATTTTTTATTTTTTTGTTTGTCTTTATTCCGATCTAGAACTTGTTATCTGCATATAGTATGTCATGCTACTGGAAATATCTGTTTTGCTGTTATTATAAATTGCATACAATATTTACTGGCAAGGATTACACGTAAGTACCTCCATTCGAAAAAAAATAAGTAAATGATTACATATCAAATTTATTTCTTCAAAAAAATTTATATTTCTAGTTAGTATTTGTTATCAAAATGTTAAAGAATTACCCATTATAAAATAAGAATATATATAGAAAATCGAACATATCTTGCCATAAACAGCAAGCACCATATAGAAGGAAAATATGTATGCATAGTAAACCTAAACATGAGTGAGTGACTTGTATGCAAAATGTTTTGCAAAATGTATAAAAATATAACGTCAAGCAGAAGTTGCTGCACTGCATCTGACTGCCGGCCATTTCAGACAATCGATTGGGCTCGCAAAGTGACAATAAATAAAACTTGGAATGCAGGCAACAAAACTGGCAGATGAATGAATTTTCATTTATTTATGTAGCTCCATCTTATGTCTGGTGGGATTGGAGTGTTAATCAATTTGCTCAGGGCCACAGATAATATGGCAACTTTTCCTACCTTAAATATGGAGAAAAATATCGATATGTTGTTTAAGTAAGCTACATCGTAATGTACGACACCATTTTGCGTATACATAATCAACAAAATGCATACACGAGTAAATGACAAATTATTAAATATGAAACTTGTATACAACGTACCATTGATCGAACATTTAACTCAACAATTACTGAAAGCAATAAACTTAATGATAATGAATTTTAGCACAGCATATTGCACAGCCTTCGGCAGCCAGACGCGCAAGGTATGTATGTTCGTGTTGCAAGTATTGTATGCAGCTGCCAAACAGCTGACAAGTACATTCTCTTTACTTTTGCAAGCATCTATAAACATATTTTGATGACCACAGAACGCCTTTCTATTTCTATTTGTATCCGATGATTAAGCCAATGTTTGGAAGTTGAAAAATACGAAAGACGTCGTCAGACCTCCTTCAAATTTTTCTTTTCTTCAACAAACTTTTATCTACCAGAGTTATTGTCTCGAGGTTTTTTATTTTACTTTGTAGAAGCGATAAGATTTTAAGCGACTTGAAGCCTTGCCACAAGCGACTCTATCCGACTCATAGTTTCGACAAATAGCATTTAACCTAATAGATATTACAAATTTTCTTCTTAACAATATTTCCAAATTTAAGTAGCCAATTTCAAATGTGTTTTATACTATTTTGTATTCTCTTGCCCAAGATTTTACAAATAAATATCAATTTTGAATGCAGTCTACGTCAGAGCTGTCATATAACTTTACTTACTTATTGTATATATTATGATGATACGATTTTTCAAAATGTTTTTAAATAAATGTTTCATTGAAAAATATTCACAAAATGCATTATGCAAATATACTTAGCCTAAGCGTACACAGAATAAACTTTAATCAAAAAACTAGTTACTTCAGAATCATTTCCTAATAGGCTATAGACTTTGTCTGTCTGGTGCTCCCCTTGGTTAACCGTTTCATTTTTATTTGTCATACCAATCTATTTCTTCTAAGGTAAAGCGCGTGGTAGGCCCTCAAATTAAACAGCCACAGCCGACACCAATTGTTATCGTCATAGTAAAAATAAATATTAGTTGTCTTGCATTTTATTTTTTTGGCGTTATTAAATTTGAGATGATTTTTGTTACATTTTGTTAGTGTTGATGTTACACGGACTGGGGCACGCATTTTTATTTTTATATATGAAACCACTTCTGCTCCACATTGCTAGCAAATAGCTGCTTCGAATATTAAGATTTGGCAAACTTGTTCTTTGTTGTCTCTGATTTTTAAGTTTAGCATAAACATAGTTGGTGTAATAGTGTTGATTCAGTTGAAAGTGGACTACAATAATTTCTGATTCGTATTGTTAAGACATGTATAACAATCACAAGTTGCTTTACTTGCATTTAAATGGATTGATAGCAAATATGAAATGAGCAACAACGCGTAAAACATTTAAGGTCTACTCTAAAATTTTCAACTATGCTACTTTTTTGCTGTTAAATGCTTCTTCTGTTAAGTTCTCGAAAAAAATGAATTTTTTAGAAATATATATATATATATATATATATATATATATGTAAAAAACCACATATTTTCAGATATTTTTACGGATAAATCATTTCTTACGGTCTGTTTCATAGTACCGAATTGTTGCAAAATATCGCTAACAATATATACGATTACATTATTACTCCACTCTAAAGGCGGAGCATTGGGTGATTTTTATAGGTAAAGAGCGACTATTTGTTAACCGTATCGCAGATAGGTAATTGCACCAGTGCTACTAGGTGGAATTGAACTACCGACTTTCCGATACAAGCGAGTGCGCTTCACGCGACCGAGGTCCACTCTAAGGACATATGGACTATAAACAGATAAAAATGTGGTGATTTTATCTGTTTGCCAAGTAGAAACGCCGTTTACATAAAAAAAAACCTCCTTTTTTAGCGTTTGGACAAATTATGTATTTATTTTTGTTGTTAAAAATTTTGAGAATGTGTCGAATGTGTGCATCCTTTGGTTTCAAATTGATTTCACTACAATTTTGTTCAATAAAATATAATGTTTTTCTCATTTAAGCAGTTTGCTCTTATTCATAAATATCTAGATTTTTCACAAGAATACGGTTTTTTTTTTAAATCTAACACCATTTTATTCTTTTGAGTATGTCGGTGGTTCAATTTCCTTCTGCAGCACTGGTGTATTTTCCTAGCACTGACATTGCTAGCAAGTAAATAGATGCTATTTGCCTAAGAAAATGTCTATCAAATCAAACTTTTACGTCTAGCTTTAAGAAAAAGTTTACATATGTTAAAACTTACTTACTTGACTGGAGTGGTAAACTTGATGTATGATGAAAAATTACGGCTTACAATATTTTAGTAGCCCAAAGGATTTTTATTAAGGCTTACTGATAGTCATAAAACTAACATTAACTAATAATAAAATAAAACACATTCACACTATCGATCTATCTTCCAAGCCCACAAAAATACTTTAAATAGAATAATTAAGTGGAAATAACATTTTGTTAAATCTTTTTTCTTCCCGTTGTAAATATGTCGCAAGCAGTCTACCAAAAAATCCATTTAAAATTCGTATTGAATGCAAGTGGTTCCAAAAATACATAAAAGATACACAAAAATGCATTCTGTATGTGGTAATTAAAAAATGCTTTGCTTACATTTTTGTGAGCTTGTACCTTTATTTTGTGGTAAAATCGATACATCAATTATGGTCAATTTTGAATTGTTAAAAACGAATTGAACATTGTTATAAGCTCAAATTAACTATCTTCAGAAAGAAAAATATTTCATCACCATTTCATGTTATCCTTTTTAATCATTAGAATCTATTGTTGCAGTCAGAATGCTCACATTGTCTTTTAAGTAAATTGAATTGAAATGACAAATATTGATATGTGATATAATAGATTTGCTTGCTAGTGCCAACTTATACGCTAACATACAGCCGTGTTCATACCCGGTAATACACAGATCTACCGGCATAAAATAACACAAACTGGCATATGCAAATGGTAATTTACTTTACAGAAGCTTTGTTGAATCTAAAATATTAATTCATATTGGGTTGGCAATAGAAATATTGAAAACTTTTATTAAAATATATTATCTATATAAATCAGAAATGGGCAAAAGAAAAGCAGGCTAGCTGCAGGTGTCGTTATCAATGATGTTGTTGCCACTGGCGTATTTTGGTAATTTTCGAGCCTAATATTCAAATTTATGCCTTATATAAACTAACACTGAGTTAACCTTTGGCCGTTATGATATCATACATATGTTAAAACCTCAAATATTAAGCATAATAATTTCAAAGTCTCTTAGTCCAATGGTTTTACTTTCGTACACACATAGACAGATACACATGCAATGGTAAGTATCTTATGCACTGATACACAGACAAAGGTATATAATGGCTTTGAAAGCCTCATTAAATACCAGGCACCCGCAGTGCTAAATTATATTTATGATTAAGTTTAATGAAGATTGTGCCGTTGCAAAGGTTTCATTTATACTAATCAATTTTATTCAATTGTAAAGAAGAAGATATTAAAGATTCCATTTTTCGTTATAAGGTATTTATAATTCCTTCTGTTTTCAATTACCCAAAGCTTTTCTGGCTTTTGCCTACTTTTGCTATATAGTCCCAATATGTTTATCCTACATTTTTCTGCTATTACCCCTTGAGTTGTGTAACTTTCGTAAAGCACAATCATTCCGGCGTTTCTTTGCTATTTTGTCAATCTTTACCAAAAATCTGTGGCCTGCCACTCAAGCGTCTTTAATATATTTAACACTGACAAAAAAGACTACTTAAAATTAAATGGGCCTTATAAAGGAGCTTTATAACTTTAGGATTTTAATGAAAAAAAAATAAAAATACTTTTGCTATATAGTCCCAATATGTTTATCCTACATTTTTCTGCTATTACCCCTTGAGTTGTGTAACTTTCGTAAAGCACAATCATTCCGGCGTTTCTTTGCTATTTTGTCAATCTTTACCAAAAATCTGTGGCCTGCCACTCAAGCGTCTTTAATATATTTAACACTGACAAAAAAGACTACTTAAAATTAAATGGGCCTTATAAAGGAGCTTTATAACTTTAGGATTTTAATGAAAAAAAAAATAAAAATATATAAAATCTTAATATAATTATGTTAAAAATTACTGGAACAAATTAGAAAACTGTTGTGTGCCAAGCGAAAGCATTCGGCTGCAGAAATTTCGCGTTTGAAATCTTGCTTTTTATTTTTTTAAAGAACTGTCATAAAGTGTCTATCAAATTTATAGTACTATTCAGTGCTTTGTAATACCGATATAAAAGCAAGACCCAATCAAGATTTTACCATCGCACTAAGTTATCATACTACTTGTATTAAAATCAATAACATTTGATTTGAGGATACGATGAAAACCAGAGGTTAGGGCAATACAATTTTTCAAACCAAGTCCAACCTTTAAGATTTAATGAAAACAGATGCAGCAAAACTTGTGGCTATTCTTTCACTGATTTTCCTAATGAAACAGTTTAACTTAATCAAAATTATTCATTATGTTGGAATGGATATTATATATATTGCTTATTTTCTGCGTGCTCCATGAAGGGAATAAGCCCATTTTACGTGCTTTCTATAATATTTCACAGCTTGATTGCATTTTTTACATTAAAACTTTAAACCCGAAAAAAACTAGTTAAAATGTTATGTTTTTTTTTTTTTGTTTAAAATCAATGCTATTTATAATGTCGATTTGAGCGCTTGTATTTTCCAACATAATTAACTTGAATTAACTGACAGATTATTTTTGTTTTATTGTTAAAAAGTTACACGTTTTTCTAAAGAAACATTTTTAATTTTTCACAAATGCTGCAATATTAATATGTTCAAAGCAATTTATATACTTTTTAGTTTCTAGTAATGGCTGAATATACCACAAAAGTTGTAACAGCTATTTTTTACGATTAGGATTTAGTCTTATTTCTCTATTGTGTCTATCAACTTATGGATTATGTAAAAAATGAGACATTAATATTCACACCCTCGTAGCTCCAACGTAAATTGGGACTGACTGTAAGTTTTAGCTAACAGGCGGCACTGACCTCTCGGCCCTTGTGCTTAATATTCAATTTGAATTTAAGACAAGTGCCGGAATCACGATTTCCGGCACCTGAAATTATGGCATAAAATGTTGCACCAGGGACGAAATCGTTTGCACATCTCCACTAGCAACAGCAGTGCCAGTAAATCACCAAAATCAATGAGCTTGTAATGCCTTTATACTACTTCTTGGCTGGGCATTTGGGGCTGTGTGCGAGGCGCACCCAACACGTCACAAAGTTTACCTTGTGAAATTAATTTCATTTGAATTAAACACAGGCAATAATGCCAAAATTATTCACAGACACCACCAATACAATCAACGCTTAATTCATGTGCCATACAAGCAACCCAAAACCAAAATGTGTTTACCCACTGCAGGGTGGGAGCAAGTCCTATAATTATTATAGTGAGCAGTGTTAGATTATAATTATAATTTATATATATATATATAAGTATAATATATTATATTATATTATATATTATATATATTATAATATATTAAATATAATATATTATATATTATTATAATTATAATATATAATATAAATATATTATATTATATAAATATAATTATATAAACAGTTTTCTCTATCCTGAGTTTAATATTTTAATTTATTTATTAAATTCTTGGTTTCATTCATAAGCGTACAACTATGGCGTACCACAATTTTTCTTTAGGCCACTTTTAAGAGAAATAGCAGATAGAGAATTGATTGCATCTCACTGTGGTTCTGTGAGAGCAAAACTAACTATATCATCGGCGTAGGCGAGGTTATTTAATCTCTCATTCAGCATTCATTATATACCCTGTCGTCCGAGGATGTTTTTCTTTTCTTCATTTTTTTTTGTTGATTTCTTTGTTGTAGTAACTCACAGATTGCAGTTATGCACTTGCATTTTTAATCACCCCAGGATGTGAATGAATTTCATGCAACAGCAGATACTGCAACTGCTGCAAGGGCACCACCACGAAGCTTGGGATTTTGTACCTGTTCAGTTATAAACTCAATACAGCGCAACAACAATAGTGCTTCCATGTCGAAGCGATGATAAGAGTATAAGAATTGTCAAGAGAAGTTGTTTTCACAACTCGCTCTTGCATGGCTTATGCTAATCTCTTTGTCGCCTCATCGGAAGCCACCCGCCGCTACTATCGGCGCTCGTTATTGCTTAAGTCAAAATTAGTTCCCACTGCACACCCGGCGCGTCTAGTGGAGCCAACATCTAAGTTCTCGCTGAGCTCAATGCATGAGTCAACTCAAACCACAGTTTAATACAATAAATTAAGTTCAAAATAATTCATATAAACACTATTAATATTATAAAACAAAATTCGATTTGTTTCAAATAAGGAAACAGCTCGTTGGCTGAAAACAGCACCCTTTACTCAAAACTTGTGTATTTTATGTAAATTAAATTGTAAAAGTTAAAACAGCAAACAAGTTGTTTTGATCGTTTCAAACTTGATAAAAAGATGAATAGCAGTAGGAAGGAGCCATCACCTGTTTTTTTTTATTAAAATAATTTCGAAAGCAGTGAATTTTGTTTAAAATAAATGAGACATTAACCGTTTCTATATAATCAACAATAATTTATTATTTCTCGTCACAAAAAAATAAATATCATACCGAAATAAGACAATAATAACATAATCCCAAGTCATTCATAGAGTATTTTACTGTCGAACATTAATATCAATTGTCATTTTTATGCTTCTCTGCCTGTCTTTCCATGTTGCCATTTTTGTAATTTATACTGAGCAGTTCGGAACGTTGTGGACACATACGCATACCAGTTTGGTTCCCCGGGTGCACAGAGAAGCTACCACATAGTGACCAAACTGATGCAGTTGTCGGTGCTAGCAGAACCTAATTGATATTTCAATGTATTGTATGTTCACATAAACATGCACAGAGGGTGTTATGTGTAATAACTCTACAACAAAAATGTAGCATGTAACCAGTTGGCTGACACTTGTAATAAACTTTGAGGTGCTTGTAGCTGCCATTGATTTAAATCCACATTGAATCGCACTTTATGAAGTGCCAAAAAAAAAACAGCTCAGGAAATCGCGACAAATTGCCGCTACAAATTGCAACAATTTAATTTGCCTGACTAATGAAATTCCAGTGTCTTCCAACTTATTTGTATGCAGGAGTTGTCTAGCTTGTTTCAAGTACTTGCCATTATTTCAATTGCTACCAAAAGCTAAGTAGATCTGCAACATTTAAAGGGCAATAGAATATAAGAAATACCAATTGTTATTGGTGGATTTGATTGGCAGCAGAATATACTAGTACTAACCCAATTCAAAAATATATTTAAATATTGTAATATTATAATGCAGCTTTCATTTGCTTACTGATTGCTTTCTAAGTGGCCAATAAATCAGCTGCTCTTTGGCAATACATGCAATATTTGGCAATTGAGCTCAATGCGATGTTACAAAGTCCTTCAAAGTCAATTTGAATAGTTTTTCTTGAAGTAATTGCCAGATCACTTGCAGCATGTTTCCAGCTTTTGGCGCTTGGCCAGATTCAATTCAATTAAATGTTACTAATAAATAAGTAAAATCATAAACAAAATGTTTAATACATTTAAAAATATAAAAGTTTACCAATATAGTATTATCGTTTTCTGTATCTCGGTTACTTTTATGTTTATGATTTTGTTGTGTGGTATTTCTTTAAAATTCTTAATATAAATTTATTTAATTATTTATTTATAAATAATACTTAAAAGTAAACTTAAAATTAATATGTGGGTAAACTCTGGTTACTTAGGCCTTCGGCTATGTGATTCTTATTTTAAGGTTTTAAATATTATGTATACATATTTGGTATTTTTTAATTTGGATGAACTATTTTCATTTTTTTTTACATTATATTTGGTAGTATATGCTGGCTTCCTTAAGATATTTTATGATTTTTTTGGCGTTGGTGTTATCTATATTTTGATATATTTGAGTTGATGTTGTTTATGATCATTATTATATCATTGGGAGCAAGTTTGAATTGTTTGTTCGTGTTTAGAAATTAACGTGTTTTTAAGGTATTTTCTTATATGTTTTGTGTTGAAGTTTGGTGTGTATATTAAAGGCAAATGTGTCGTTTTTTGGCTTCCGAATCTGCGAGTTCGTTGCCTTTTATGTTTGTGTGTCATGGTATCCAAAGTAACTTTATTTTGGGATGAAAGTGGTTTAAAAGTGATCTTATAGATCGGGGGTATATTTCGGAGTTGTTGGGGTTGGCTACTGCATCTAGTGAAGAGAGGAAATCGGAGCAAAATATGAATTTGCCTTTTTTTTTTTGTTTTTTATTGCTTTCAGGATTGTCATAATTTCTGCTATCATAACTGAAGAGTAGGGTGGAAGTATCCCTGATTGTATTAGACTGTTTTCTGTTGTCACTGCATAGCTAACAATATTGTTTAGTTTTGATCCATCTGTGCATATAAATCTATGATTTTTCCATCGCTCTTTTATTTCCTTGGCGCATTGTAAGTAGTTGGAAGGGTTTGTGCTTTGCTTGCTATATTCTCTAAGTTCGCTTATAATTGAGTTAGTTGGAAAAGTTTAGAAGGGTTCAATTTTGTTTTAGTATTGAGGTTTAAATGGTATATTATGCAAACAACATTTCATAAATGTGTTGTTTTTGTTATTATTGACTGGGAATTCTTGTAGCTGATTTTGTGCGTAAGGATTTTAAAGTTTGGAGTGTTGTTTGAGTTTAGTAGATTTGTACAGAGTTTAGCTGTAAGATAGTGTCTTTTATTTTCTATTTCAGATTCAAGTAACATGTTTTTAATTGTGTGGTTGTGCGATATGCTCCTAAAGATATGCGTATTGCTGCATTTATGTGTGCGTATGCCAGTTGTATTTGTTGTTTAGTGTAACGCCTAATAATTTTAATGATTGGACTTCAGGAATTATTAGTCCTCTACATTCCATGTTTAAGGTTTGATTGAGTTTTTGAGCATATGGTAGGAGTCTGTTTAATCCTGGGGTGTTACCTTTGAGTGATTATGGTGCTGAGTTGAGTTCTAGATAAACAAGGTTTTGTTTAATTTGCAGTGCGGTTTGGAAAGTGGAATATATAGGTTCTGGGTTTTTGTATTTTTGGGCTATAAATTCTGAAGTATAGTACGTATCTTGAGAGGCATCAGACCAATATTTTTCAAAGATATTGGCTATTTCTATTTTGCATGTGGTTTTGTTATAATTGGTTGGGTTATTTATGCAATAGATAGTCTTGGATGGGATTAGCTTCGAATGTTGGACCATATTTTGGAGTTAGGTGTAGATGGTTGTATTTCTGAAGTAAATTTGATTGTTGATTGTTTTTTGCTGAGTCTTACTTCTCTTCTAACTTGGGCGTTTAGTTTTTTGTATGCAATAATGTTTTCTTGTGTTGTGATTCTCTGGACCGCTCTCCAAGCATGCATTTTTATTTTTCTAAGTTCTGCTAAGTTCCACCAGGAACAATAATACTAATAATAAATATTAATAGATGGCGGAAGTTAAAGTCGGCTGCATTTGATTATGAAATGTACGGCATAGCAGCACATAAAAAAAAACTGCCATATTTTGAGCCATATTTATTTTGCAAAGTTGGTAATAATATTAAATACAAAACATTGTAAAGGTACTCCTGTCTTTAGTAATGATATTTCAACTATGGATTTTAATTCCAACATAAATCATGTTCCAGTTCTCTTAGATTATATAAGTATCGAAAAATTGTTTATATCTTGGAATTTATAGATTTACAGGGTTTAAAAAAAACAAAAAAACGATTCGGCAATTATATAAACAAAAACCAAGAAATAATAATTATTTGCAAGGATGCCAATTTGAGCTAAGTTAGTTTGATCTAAGCTGGATAAATTAACGATAAAATCAATTGCAAAGGCCTAGTCAATAAGAGTGAATTCCCAAATGACTACCTTGTAACTCTTACTAGCAGGATAGTAGGATAAGATTTTTTTGGAGATTTCGCCGCATAAGTAGGGTCGTGTTCCGAGTAGTGCATCCATAAGGTAAAGTAAAAAGCCTCAGCACTGTGGCTTCGAAGATACGAATTTTGATACTCGTAGAAATGCTTTGCGCTCGCCATATTCTGTGTAGCGAGAAGAAAGTGGTGCGGCCTTTATTTATTCTGTCCGTAATATCAGCTTGCGAACCACCATCTCTAACGATAGGGCTGCCGAGGTAAGAGAATACGTCGAGATCCTTAACATATAGAGCCGTGTTATTCTCAGGAGCTTTGCGCAACAAATTTGTTTTCTTTACATTGATTTTGAGGCCAACTATAAGCGCGTTGTCTTGGATACAGCGAATTTTTCTTTCGATGTCTTCATAACGATGAGCTTCAATACAGGTATCGTCTGCATAATCCAGTTCGTATAGGAGTTCATACAGTTTCCATCAAAGGTGGGTTATAAGACACAGCTCTGCTTTACTCCAGTACTAGGCTCAAAGGGATTGCTGATGGCCTCGTTAAAGCAGACTATACATTTGGAATCTGTGTATAATTCCCTTATCATCGCCACTATTTTCTCGGGTATTCCATGTTTTAACCGGAAGGGTAACATGGAAATCAAAATAAGTTTAATGTCATATTAAACTGTCATTAGTTATTATTCTCAAGTTTAATGTAATATTTACTATTTTCCCAGACATAAGTATTTTTTTAAATTTTGTTTTCATGTCAATTCCATTCAATTTCGTTTCATAATTAATGAACCGCTATTTGTTTACTTATTTGAACCTTGTCATTTTTTGCTTTTGCACTTGTTTGCATGTTCTTGGATATATTAACATTGAACATTCATATGTCATTCATTGGGTAGTTTTTTCCGTTTGCTGCTCCCATATGAAAAACTCTGACAGTTTGTCACTTTAATTGAATTTTCAAATGCACAAAGCCAATCAGAGTTTCTGGAGTACCACAGCAAAACAACTTTTGAATACATTTACAAACGGGTTTGCTGTGCCATACATATTTTATATGTGATACCATGGCCTAAATATTTAAACGCGCCGTGTTGCCAAGCATTTCTTACAATTGCATAAACCAACTCTAGCTGTTTGCGACAATTATTTAGAGCCTCAATTTCACGCTTTTAGAGAATGAGGAGTCTTAAATTCTGTCGCCAAATTTTTAACTGTTCATTAAATCAAGGATACTGACAGGAATTTATCCATTGGCAATTTTATGTGTTGTAATGTATTTGAAGGGGCAATATGTATGCGAATTGTAGATGTGGTTTGAGGCAGTTGTCGTAATTAATTCATGTTGTGGAAACTTTGAAGACTTGTAATTGTCAATTTCAAATGCAGAATCAAGTTTCGATTTTGCCTATGTAGGGAATAAGAAATGGCAAGTGAAAGATGATGCAGTAATTTTTAATTAATCCTTCGCATTTTCCTTCCATTCAACGGTATTAATAAGCAAGTTTACAGATTTTAAATTAAATAAATTATGGTTATTTGTATAAATTATACAGAGCAAGAACTAATATTTAGATTAAACTAAGAGTTGATGTGCTAAAATAAACTATTTGTTTAATCATGTCGAAACTTTTACCATACCACTGCACAAATATTTTGTCCGTACATTTATCAATTATTTGCAAAAAAAATTCAAGAGGCTTGAAATTAAAATTTCATTCATCTTGTTTAAATAAATTACAAACGATGCGAAACCATATTTTAAAATTGGAAATACTGTACCAGTCTAATGTTTATAAGTATTTTTATAAACGTAAATCGATGCAGACTGTTTTTTCTAAGTTGTTCACACACGTTTCACTAGTTTCTTTGACTCATATGAGACGGCAACTTTATTGTCAACAATTTTACGACTTTTATACTAAGCCTATACAGCATATACATATACAGCAATTTAAAACCACAAGCCACAAAGTTTTGTCAATTGTTTCACTTTAGCACCGCAATAAAATGCTTAAATCTTAACAAATACCACGCTTTTCTGACAACTCATATCACTTTAAGTCCGAGGACCCAACATTATCATTGTAATAGGTGAATAACACCATGTAAATAATAGCCAAGTATTATTCGAGCAAAAGGCAAGCAGCAGACTATGTGTCCAGTCATAAAAACAGCCTTTGGACTTGACCAAAACTTACGATGCAGTTAAATACGCACATATGATGCTGAGAAAGACAATTTATGATAGCAGCTGGTTCTTCGCCAAAAGGAAATCCGGAGCTAGGACATTATATGTTTGCATACGGTGCGGACAGCAATCAAATATGGTAAACTAAAGTTTTACCAGCAGCACTTAAGATGCCACTTGAAAAATTTGATTAGCTGATGGGGTTTTTACAAGAATTGCCTTGATTTATATTCATGTGAAGGAATCTAATCTAAGATTAGATTTTTTGAAAAAAATTTATTTTTAGTAATACTTTTTATTTTTTGTCATATATTTAAAACAACTTAAATTTAAAGAGAAGCTTCTTACAGATTTTATCGTGCCGAGGACCTATTTTGTTCTTTAGTCCATTGTTATAAGCGATATAGAA
Organism: Chymomyza procnemis; assembly: GCA_035046065.1. Lineage (NCBI taxonomy): Eukaryota > Metazoa > Arthropoda > Insecta > Diptera > Drosophilidae > Chymomyza > Chymomyza procnemis. Next base: position 28,715 of record JAWNOJ010000040.1, read on the forward strand.
AGTAAGATAATAATTTTAAGTTCAGCAATTCAATATTGATGCTTGTCTGCGGGACCAAATTCAATAATAATTCCCTCCATTCTGTTTGAATGTAGGCTTTGAAACTATTTTCCAAATATTGTTTGGAATTGCTCATAATTTGCGTTTCTTGTTTTAAGGGTTTAAAAATGTTGCAGCAGTTATGTGCAGCATATACCCAAAAACACCTTGGCAAAATATTGAGGTGTCAAAACTGTTGGTAAAAGGTTGTGGCTGCTTTTATGGCCATGCCTACTTTGCAACCATTTCAAAAACAGTTTATTCGGGAATCTCTTTAGCGTTCATAGTTACAACTGGTGTTTTTAATGTTTCTAATGTCTGAGAGCACAAGTGCATCTCAGTCTAAATTATCTGAAAAACTTTTTTATACGCTTTATTTGCATAAATTAATTTTCCTAAAAGTATAATAAAATAAAAACTACAGTTGAAAATCATGCTCTATATAAAAAATTTTTAAATTACTTACTAGTGCTGATCAATTTGGTAATAAGTGATAGCTGTGTTATTCAACGTCGGTGTATCGCAATTAAAAATAGGTAAAAACTTGTTGCAACTTTAACGCACGACTTTCCCATGGTGACATGACTTTTAGGGGCTTTAAAAGTGCCACAAAAGCTAAGAAAACACGCATATTGTTTTTTTTTTTAAGGGTAAAAAGTGTTTCTTACTTTCTTTGAGCTACTATCTACTTATATACTTTAAAATGTTTCACGCAAAGCTTTATTCACCAAGCTCAGATACATATGTTACGAAGAATTGTTATGGAAATACATATTTTAAAGTCCAGAGACTTATGTTTACAAGTTGATAAATTTTACTACTAGATTTCTGGCAGTAAAATTACTCCTAGTCATGTATAAAATGGCAATGTTGTTCCAGTGTTGACAATAATTCACAGCACGTAATTGCAATAAGGTGTTCCTTGAAATAGCACGTGTTTTCTTGTCTTTTATTGCAGTCCAAAATCTGATGTTTTCCAGGTGATTGTTGAACTACAAGACTTTCCCAACTTGCAGTATTACGCGTATTTTTCATAAATATTGAGAAGTCAAATGAGATCGATCAATGTTAAATATTTTTGCTCATTGTAGGCGCGATAATGTTGGCGTTAGCAGATAAAGTTATAAAAAAAACGTAATCAAGTGTGTTTCTTTGTAGTCCAAAAAATGTCTACAGGGTGTGTTGTGTGAGACTATTAGTGTGGTCTTTAAACAGACATCAAACCAAGAACCATTTTTGAGCTTAGCATACTGTTAAGCCAACAAACTTTTTTGTTAGCTGTTATTAAAACACAAGCTTGGTTTTAATAATAATAATATAAATAATGTTTATTTCTGTAATTAGAACTGTTGAATTAACTCAAAGCAAAACGCAGCGAGAACTTGAACGTTGACTCAACTGGACGCATCGGGTGTGCATTGAGAATTAATTTTGCCTTGAGCAACAAAGAGCGCCGATAGTGGCGGCGCTAAGATTCCGATGCAGCGACAACTCCAAAGCGACAAAGAGCATAAGCCGTGCAAGAGTGAATTGTGATAACAACTTCTATTGGCATGTCATATGCTCTTATTATTGTTTTGACATGGGCGCGCTATTGTTGTTGCGCTACATTCAGTTCATTACTGAACGCATACTTTTGAATGAATTACATTTTCATTTTTTGTCACAACAAGGCAACAAAGTGTTAAACACACATTACGTATGCGTTATCTTATACTAGCAAAAGGCACAAATGCGCTTTGGAAAGTCCCTTTTATGTTCAAATGAAGCAACAAGGTAAATAAAAACGACTTGCGCAATATGGTTACAGCATTTGTTTATCAAAATTTTATTGGAAAACGTGTGGAAGTTAAAATATTTTGTTTTAATATTGGGGCCAGCTTGGTTCTCATACTTCAACAAATTTGAATTAAAAGAGAAATTGTTATAAAAATTAAAAATATCTCAGAATCTTTTGATAGCGCTTTAATTTAAAGTTTGTATTGACTTATGTCGGCTTTAAAATAAATTTTCGAGTGCGAATAAAATAGTATTATAATTAAGTAAAACAGACAAGACTAACGTAAGAATTAAAGACAACAGTACTTTGTTTATTAAAAATGATTTATTTATTAATATTACTTATATTTATTTAAAAATTATTAATTTAAATTGTTAAGTTTCAGCCTTAACAAAATACTATAGTTGTTTAAAACAGCTTTATTCATGATTTTTTAATAGCTCTGTGTCACGAAAATTGCTGATAACTTGACTTACATAAAAACAAAAAAAATAACCAAGTGAAAATCGTCTGCAAGACGCATTAATGGATCTAGAACAATATTGCCATAAGTGGAAAATTAAAGTAAACCCAGCTAAAACAAACGCCATATACTTTTCTAAAAGAAGGAAGCCTTGTTATTTGCCTTCTACTCCCCTAACCATGAATAATCTTCCTATAAAATGGGTTGACAACATTAAATACTTAGGAATCATTTTCGATAAAAAACTAACTTTTGGTCAACATACATCATCAATAATCAATAAAATAAATAAAACAATCCGTATACTATATCCACTTATTAACAGAAAATCAAAATTAGCTAACAACAATAAAATTATTCTAATGAAAACAATTTTTATACCAATTATGGCATATGGGTCCACAGTTTGGAAACACTGTGCCCTAACCCATTTAAATAAACTTCAAATATGCCAAAATAAACTGTTAAAGCTTCTATTAAATCTACCTTGGTACACCAACACAAAATATCTCCATAAGCAGGCAAGCATACCCATATTAATTAATAAATTAGTTTAAAATAATTTCCTCTATAAGAGCTTTGCTAGTATAAGTACAAGTAGTTATAGTTATTAAGGGTTTTCTTCCTATTTTCCTTGTTTATATATTATTAACTTGAATGTAAATATTTATACTTAACGCAATTTAAATTTTTCAGTTGTAAAGTTGTAAATAACTAAACTCTGTAAATTACTTATTGTTCACTAGCTTAAGAAATTGTAATAGTCTTGGAAAAAGCAAATACACAAATAAATAAAACAAAAAAATTAATTAATAAAGAGATACAAATGTGATCGGCAAGTTAGTCTTGTGTAAATATGTCTATCTCATAACTATTGTTCGTCAATAGTAAAGCTTCTGAAAGCGATGGTCGAAGGCTGACATAGCTAGCAAAAAGATGTTAGTTGTATTGGTAAATCTCTGTGATTTAACGATACAGCTATTCGGTTTCTAAAGCAACTTAAATTGAACTATAATCTGTTAACTAATAATATTTTTGTTTTTTAATTTCAAATTAGTTGTTGTTAATATTTTTCGATTTGTAAAGTAAAGTATTTCATTTCAACAATTTTAAGATTGGCTAAAATTAAAGAGAGTTACAGGTTACAACAGAGAGGCATGGGAAACTTGACGATTGCCTGGCTAAGTAAAACACAAGTAAATACAAATGTGCTACTGAGCAATACAGTTTTGTTTTTTTAGAAAATTATTCGCATATTGTCTTTATTTGCAAACAAAAAGTTCATCTAAGGGCAGCACATGCACACGTAAGCCAGTATAATTTTCAGCTTCAGTGTTATTCCGGGCAGCGCAGTATTACCCGTAATTCAGACCATAATAGGCTTCATTTCAGTGCATCATTTGCATGCAAGTGTCGTTGCCAGTTTCACAGTCAACACTGAGCTGTTGCATCGCTACGGGTTTTACTGGATACCCGCTTGCACATTTATGCAGTTCTTTGGTCGTTTCGCACGCCTTTGTTTTGGATCTATGTGCTTGATATGTTCTCAATTAAGCTCTCTGCTAAGGCAACTGTAACATACTCATAAACTGGGCAAAAATACCGCCAGCACTAGCCTGAACCCTTTATTTCACTTTGCCTGCCGCCGTTAACACTAACCTACTACCACACCTCTTGCCACTGGCCGACTGTTGTTTGCGTTTTTATAGTTACAGCATTTTATTGGTGTCCTAGAATGGCAAACTTACTTCTTGCCACTCATTAGTGACCGTTTACTTCCATCGTTTGTATAAGTTGTTGGCAGTTGGAGGTTTGTTTGTTTTGTTTTGCTTTTTTTTTCTTTTAAGTGGTTGCCTGTTTTTCATTTAAATGTGCTGCCACAGTGGTTGTTTATTGAAAAAAAATCTGCCGATTGCTTGAAATAATTTCTTTAGAACCTCAAATTTAACCTAAGCTATCGCAAATTAAATTAATTAGGATTATTATAAGGATGTTATAAGGAGATATATATGTTTTTCGATGGATATATTGCTAGAAGAACTGTGAGTTGTGTTAAAATCTATTATTGCTCAAGTCTAAATTTCATTGCAGTACTTGAACATATGCTTCTTAAGCAGCTTAAACTCAAGTTTGATGTAATAGTACTACAAAATGCAGTTTGTGTCATGCAGAACCAACTTTTGATGTTCGCTTTGTGCTGCGCTCGCATCATTTAAATAGGCAAACCAACTTTATCGTAAAATCTTCCAAGTTACGCATACGCTTAGTTGCCAACTTTTTAAACAAAAAATACTTATTATTTAAAGGTGCTGCAGCGCCTGCAACTTCGCCTGCTGTTTAAAATTATTAAGAATTTTTGAGGGTGCAAATGCAATGAACCGCCATTACCAAGGTTGTTGTCAAGAAGAGCTACCAGCCCAAAATCACGTCAATAAATAAATTAGGAAAAACAAAAAGAAAAAAAAAAACTAAATATAATAAAGCTATAGCAAAATTTAAAGAAAAAAACTATAAATTGCACTACTTAGCGGTAAATGGACAATGCCATTAATAATTCCATTTCGGTTTTGTATTACGTGGAACAGCAAAGATAATAAGGAAATATATACTTTTTTAGCAAGTTTTTTGCTTGGTCTGCGAGCACCGCTGGCGCCTTGGTGAAATAACCAAAGAAGTATTACCAAGAAAAAAAAATTAAATAATAAATAATGAAAAGTACACAACATTGCTTTAGGCCCGAGTATTTATGCAGACGACTCACACGCACACAAATGTACCTAAGTTATATATATAAAATGTTCACCTATGAGCCTAAGGTAACTGTTGTACTTTTGTGTTTCTTTTTCGAAACATGAATCTCTCATAAAGTATTTTTTATAATACAGTTACGTAAAAATGCACGTAATGAAGTTTTCTATTTTAATAATAATATTTTTTGCTTTGGTGGGTTGAGAAACCATCAAAGGAAATCAACTATGATGATAACCCTTTCCATTGTACTACCCCTTTTGGAATATGAACTAATAGCATAATGTAATATTTTCCATACATAATTGGCAATGTCAGTTCATGTAAATCTGATATATTTAAAAGCAGGGGTTCATTTCTACAATATTGCCGATATGTCGATGTGCATGCAGTTCATTGAAACGAACATATGATGTGTTTGGACAATAGAAACATTCCATAATTTTGAAACAATTGTAACTATACTACAAAAATTTAAGTAATTTATGTATCAAACTACGCAACTTATTATCAATAAGGAGTATTGATAAACTCTGTTGAATAGCACCCCTTATTGGTTGGGTTACAACTTTGTTGTTTGGTGGCAAAGGTGTGATAATCTGTGACAGGCGTGGGAAAACCGGAACTACTCTTATCAATAAAATATTTGGTAAATGCTTTCAGCAGACATAAATCTGCTCTTATGAGGCGAAAAAAAAATTATTTTTGGTCAAATATTTGGACTTTGTGCAAAAAAATAACGCAAACTTCACTAGTCGGGCATTCAAAAATATATTTACTTAACGTTCAAATTGAAAATCGCTTTTTGGCTGTTCAGTAAGTTGCAAAGTGCTGAGTTCGTGATTGGTTTAATTGATTGCATGAGAGTTGAAAGTGCTGCGAAAAAGCGAATTACTGTTATTCAATTAAAATGGTGGTCAAAACGACAGTAGTTGTTAAATAACCAGCAATTATTGAGCATACTTTTGGTTTGGGTAATTGCAGTCTTTAAAATTGAGTAAATTTAACTACCAATTTTAAAATTGATTGAAAAATATGACTTATTCAGGGTAACATTTTTTAAAATCGTTGTATATCTTCAACTTTTGACTAAATGTAATTAGTGATTTGTATATTTATCTGACAAAATGTTATTCTTACAAAGTCAAGCCCAATTATCTCTAAGTCAGAGGGAGTTGAAAATTGCAATATTAGCATTTTAGCCCACAACAGATTATATTGACGTAGAGGTAAAGGCTAGCACAATTTTTATTAAAAGCAGTCGGTCTAAAAGTAATAACACGATATGCCACACACAAACATTCACTCTCATACCCACCTACAGTACTACTGCCACTCAAGGCTAACAACAGAGAAAGATTTCAATGCGAAGTATTGAAAATAAAAAACTGAACTGCAGCTTATGGTCTGCTAAGCAGTTGTTGGTAGTTCAAGTTATTACTATTTCTAGTAAGATAAATGAACTTGTTTTAACTTTCATAACATTTCGATGAAGTTTGCTTGCGCTTCACAAAGAGTGTAATATGCATTTTATTTATAAAAACAGAAAATGCACTTGGTTTATATTTTCTCATTTGTTAATAAATTCTGCAATACGCTGGCTGACCCTTACTCATATGTATAATATTGAGCATACGCACTGCTGTGCATAACTTCTTATATAGCTCAATATGAAGTTTTACTTTCATAATGTGTGCATAACTCATTTAACTTGTAATATTTCGAAATCATACTGAGTTCTTTATAATTTGTATTGCATGCAAAAAAATGTTTAGGGCAATCTCGAATGTAATGAATTTGAAACTAATAAGGATGCTTCAAGAAGAGTCTTTTGATTTTCAGACATACTTTTTTTTAAAGATAAAAGGAGGAGATGACATCATATAAAAAATATCATTTTATTTTTTATTTATGAACGGAAGCATAGCTGTTTCCTCTTGTGTTAACTTCGCAGTGGCGTGTATTCAGAAAGGAGTAAATCATCAATCGCACAGCCCTATTACTTTTTTTAAATCTCTTACTTAGGATATCTGTCATGACAGCATTAAAATTTGGTCACACTCGAATTGGTCATGTACCTAAAAGGTTATTTAGTGTACTTGGTTAAAACTAACATCATCAGCGGAAACTTAAGTAGCTCAAAAAATCTTAAGGTTAACATTTATTTAAGTTTTTTCCAGTTGCAAACGTGACTTGCTTGCGACACATGCAGCAGCTGTCTGTCAGTCCTGTATAAATGTGTCCTCGATTGTTACTATAAGAATAGGCGCAATTAAGTATGTTACCAAACATGGCCCAGCAATAATAGTAAAACTATTTCCTAAAATTTGAGCTATTACCGTAAGAAAAACTTTTATCTTTCTATAATGGACAATAAAGAAACATTTGGGCTTCACATCTTGATACTCTTTACGACAATGGAATTTTATTTTTGACATCCACCAAAAATTTTTTTTTAATTTTTTGACTTAATTGAACACTATAGGTTTGTCTTCAAAATAGTTTTAATTAAAGAATGGTTGTGTATTAATGAGATACTAAGAAAAATTGTGTTGTATGGAGAAAATCTACATTGGTTTATAGATTTGAAAGGTGTAGCAGCAATCTACGGGTAATGCAGTTTTGCTGCGACTACTTATTGTCAAAAGATTTTGATTTCCCAGGTGTAAACAATTGACTGTAGCCCAAGGGTTCACATAAGGGGTTTATTTCATTGTTTATATGTGGGTAACATATAGACATTCTTTATTAGCCAGAGTGATGCATCCAAATTGAGTATGGGCTAGTTAAATAAATTTATGCTCTAAGATATTTTCAAAAAATTTATTTAAAACATTAACCAAAAGCTTCTTTAATTTAATACTGGTTGGCTTTTTGGCTCATTAATTGGTGGGTTTAATCATATGATTTGTATGTTTCGCTAACATAATGTCTTTCTTTCTTTAAATATATGCAAGAGTTACCGATAGTCATTACTGCATGTTTAATTTTCTTCAATAAATATAAAATTCCAAAGTTCTCTGAGCTTGATTTTATAAATAACAAATGTATTTATAACCAATTTATATATATATATATGCATCGAAAAAAGGAAGAAACAATTTTTCTAATGAAACTTTTACAAAAAAAAGCTTCTTTCTAAGTATTTCATATTCAAACCCGAAACCCTTGAGTGTAAAATTGTTTTTGTTGTGCTAGCTAGTTCCTGGCCTATACGCAACATTGGCAATCTTTGTACATAAAAAAGTTAGCTATAAAGTCTTTGAACTTATTATTTACGAGAATACAACATTAATCATTTTTAAACAAAACCATTTTTTTATGGTCTTATTTTTTTTTTTTTTTTTTTAATTTAGATATATCTTCATGTTGCTTTATTTAAGTTGAGGTACAGAAATACGCTCAGAGAAATCTTGAGTGTCTTTGTGAATGACTCATTCATTTGCAAAACAGATAGAAAGTATATTCAATTTATAGTATAATAAACATTAAAAAATGAACTCTTTGATTATGCCACTGTGTCTAATCAAGATAATGAGTGAGTGAATTCATGCCGGCTCTCCATGAGATGTTTCTCTTTGTGGTGCTGTTTCTATGCTTTCTGTACTAAGCTTTATTCAGTCTTAGTTTAAAGCGTATACTATCTCTATGTCCATATTTGCGTATGTCGCTAATTAGAAAATAAGCAATGGAAGCATATTTACTGGACTGGAGAATATAAGAAAACATAGAAACTTAAAGGTTCTTTTTGTTAAACTCTATAGAAGTCGCATACGCATTGAGGTACTAGTAGGTTATGACAAGCCATTGTATCCTGCAAGTGAAGCATTGTATTGTATATATGTATGTATTGTAAGCCTAATTTTATAATAACCTAAAACGTCACATTTGGTATGTGGATTATTTATACATGTGATTACAATAAGGAACCAATAAGGACCCAATCATCAAATTGACAATCATCAAATTTATTAGGGATACCCTGTACATATTCAGGATCGGTAATAAAATCAATTAAAGTGCGTAGTGTTTCAAAAATTTATAAATAAAATATAAAATCAGAATAGACAAGAAATCAAATTAACTTAGGCTCCTATGGTATAATATTCTGCTTTCATTTGTCATCCACCAACTATTTAGCAAATTCTGCAATTTCTGCTAACTGCATTTAATACTGCCTTACACATTTTTTTTAATGTAATACATGCACTCTAATTGCAGAAGCCATGTTTTTCACACAATTAAATTGTTACAATAATAAAATTTGGGACAATTTGCATCACCTAGTGTATATTACTTGACGTAGCATTAGATTAGTAATTATGTATATGCTGTGTTTATTTTTCTTGTAAAAGAACAACAAAAATTATCATTGGCTTAAATTTTTTATACCAAATTAAACAAAACAATAATTATTTAATCGTCATTACCTCAATTTTAGCTTAAGAAACATTTGAGGGTAAGAAAATGACTATTGAATGCTTTAAGATTTGCAAACACACTCGATATATTCTTTTAATAGAGGACCAAGTTATCGATAAATATCAAGTGAGTGCAATTGTTTTCAGCATTTGAATTTTTCCCGATATATGTTATTTCTCGTGTGACTGAAACTCGCTTCATCTAAATGAACCTCGCGCATTTTGTCTTTGGGTGCTAATCAAAGTTACATTCAAGGATAAAAATTTACGTTTATGTGCATATTTATATAATATACGTTGATCAAATAGAAAAATTGCGGTATATGACAGAGTTTCCTACAGGGTTGTACGATAATACAAACAATTTAAAGTGTCTTTCATAAACCAGTTTCTTGGCTTTTATTTTAAGAAATTTAGTTAGTTTAGTTTAGTAAAATTAGTTATATTTATTAATAAATTAAAAGCTCAAAATCTTCAAATATTCTAATAAATTTTACGACAATAATAGTGCATGTGTATGGACGAAAGTTGGAATATAATATTAATTATTATTAATCAGGATTTAACAATATATAGGCAGATTGAAAAGTCCCGAGCCTAGCTATGAAAATCATAATTTTTTAGGAAAATTAGCTTTTCTGCTTGAACATAATATCATTATAGCTCAGCACAGCGAAAGTTTATCAAAATAGACGTTATTGTAAGCAATGACTTCTTCTCTGGTGTTGAAGTGCTAACCAGCACTTTTCTGGTTTGGGAAGAGGCAGGGTCAGGTGCTCTTCTTGAAACCAAATTCCATTTTTTTTCACAGCAAACAAAAATGCGCAGGTCAGGCCCGAGACTTTTCAATCTGCACAATTTTAAGACCATTAAACAGTGTTCAATTAAACGAAATGGAAATCTACAATTTAAGTTAGTTTTGGCATAGGACCATATTATTACACTTGAGCAAAAAATTGCCTCAGCAGTTTTGGGTTTCTACAAAAGATTCCACTCAAATGAAACGTTCAAGCCAACTATTTAACTTGTTTCATACAATTTCTTTAAGAACATTATGATTTTTGTGTAATTATAAATTTTATTTTTCGGTTATTTGTCATATGTAATTGTCAGAACTGACATCTAACAACGCCCATTACCCACATCAACTTTTGTAGTTTTGGAACCTCTAGCAGCTCTTGTGACGTCATTGTGAACTTTTGTCCTCAAATTATTTGCTAGCTTTCACCGCCAATTAAACGCAATTAAAATCGCAAAATGTAATTTATTTTAAATGCTTTTTGAAACATCTTTGCCTAAAGCCTCAAAGTTGTGTGAACATTTTGGTAATAGACATGAATATGTGTGCAATCAAACGTGCATTTGTATGTTGAATATCTGTAATTAGACATAAGCTTTTTGAATTGCTTATATAAAATAAAATAAAGCACACAATTTTGGTTTTGAGTTTATTGAAATTATAAAGTTTTCTGTTCCAAAATATGCGCTCTTAAGCTTTGGCACATATTGGTTGGCTTGTTCAATTTGAAAATGTTCCTTGGAATGGTAGGCTTGAAATACTTAAATCGCCACAAATCAATTGAGTGTCTATTAAATATTATTTGTTGTCCGTGCGTCTTCCTGTTTGTTCATTTAACAAAGGAAATTTCTTACTTCTTTACCACTCTCACTTAATTGGAACTGTTTTGCTTTATAGAGTTTGGAATCCATATCTACCTTGTTCGTTTGTAGCTTGTATTTAATCAATTTAGTGCATATTCCTATATATCTATGAGATATTTGAACGAACCAGCTGAAATACTTATGCTGGATAGAAATAATTGGTTTCTTCAGGTATTCCATCAATTTTGTATTGCGTTTTTCAAAATCTTCTAATAATTTCTTTGTGGGACCCAAAATAGTGCAGTTGCTCTAACTTAAAGAATGTGTGTACATTCTTGCGTTTTTCTAAAAGCAAATTTATTAAGTTGAAGGTCATATTTGTATAATTCAAATAACAAAACAACCACAGGGCTTCAACTGAAAAGGCATCAGGTAAGCAAAAATAGCCACCCGAAAATTTATCATCATATATATCATATTCTAGGATGTAACCATGCGATACTTACAGCCACAAGAAAGGTTTCAAAGACCTTTCTATATTTTCATAACTATTTGCCCTTACTTACTACGTCACAAAGGCTCTTAGAAGACGTTCTGTCATTATTATCATATTTCCAACTGCAAATTAATGTAACAATTTTAAACAACTATATGCTCAAACATATTAAAATCGCATTAATATCAATATTAAAAGAAGACTTTTCAATACTTAGCACCGCATTTTGAAAAGTATGCACTCTAATATTCAGTAATCTTTCAAAACGTGAAATATTTAAACCGACTTGTTGTGGCTTAACTTTTCCGGTAATTATCCCCAATGTAATTGTGTGCACAATTTATGAGTTTGGATCATTATCATTCTTTCTAATCTGCGATCCTATACAGGATGTAAGCGATCACAAGAAATTTTTATTAAAAATCAAAAATACATTTTTTTTTTTTTTTTAATTAATGTTTGCAACTAAGTTGAAGTACTCCTCTCTGTTGGTAGTGAGGTGAACAAGATCTTCAGCTCTTCTTATTCCAGTCCATTCTCTGATGTTGCGTAGCCAAGAAAGTTGCTTCCTACCAATGCCGCGTCTGCCCTCAATTTTACCTTCCATAATGAGTTGAAGTAGTTGATATTTGGGGCCACGCATTACATGACCAAAATATGATGCTTTTCTGCGTTTGATGGTTTTAAGAAGTTCCCTGCTTTTATTAACTCTTCTTAGGACTTCCTCATTTGTGATGTGGTCGACCCAAGAGATTTTAAGCATTCGTCTATATATCCACATCTCAAAACTTTCTAGCTTGTTCATCTGAGCTACTTTCAAGGTCCAAGTTTCTACCCCATACATCAAGACAGACCATATATAACATTTTACCAAGCGTAGTCTCAGTTAAAAATTGAGTTGTCTGTTTGTGAACAGCTGTCTGAATTTTTGGAAATGACTACGAGCTATTTCAATGCGGCATCTGATTTCTTGATCAGAGTTCCAATCAGTGTTTAACCACGCGCCAAGGTATTTGAAATTGTGAACTCGTTCAATTGGTGCGTTTTCAACTGTTTTCAACTATTATGTCATTGTCATATCCGACCCTTCTCCTGCTCACTATCATAAACTTCGTTTTTGAGCCATTGACATTTAGATTATACTTTTTACTGGTATCAACAACTCGATTTACTAGCTCTTGGAGGTTTTAAGTTATCCGCTATCATGGTTGTATCATCTGCGTATCGTATGTTGTTTATGAACTGTCCATTTACTTTTATCCCTTTTTCAATAGAATCGAGAGCTTCCGAGAAAATGGCTTCAGCATACAAGTTGAATAGCAGTGGTGACAAAATACAACCCTGTCGTACTCCGTTCATAATTTTGATGTCTCTTGAAGTTCCGTCTTTGTTCTTTATATGTGCTGACTGATTCCAGTACAAGTTCTTGATGCAAGTGAAAATGTTCCTGTCAATATCCATTGTACTTAGAACCTGAAAAAGCTTGTCATGATTGACTTTGTCGAAAGCTTTCTCGTAGTCGATGAAACACAAAAAGACATCTTTATCAACATCGCGACAGTTTTGTATGAGAACTTGCAATCCAAAAAGCGCTTCTCTTGTTCCAGTACCTTCTCTGAACCCGAATTGCGTCCTTCCCATTCTTGGTTCGCATTTATTGTATATTCTGATGTGTATGATTTTCAGAAATATTTTCAATGCATGGCTCATCAGACTTATCAATCTATAATCACTGCAAGTTTTGGCATTTGGTTTCTTTGGAAGAGTGATAAAGGTTAAAGTGAGCCATTCTTGGGGATATATTCCAGTTCTGTAGATTTTGTTAAAAATTATTTCTAGAACCTTTAAATTTTCCTCGTCGATGAGCTTTAATATTTCATTCGGCAAGTTATCTGGCCCTGAGGCTTTATTGTTTTTCGACATATTAATCGCTCTCCGGATTTCTTCTTTGGTGATTACTAGAAGGTCTTGATCATCTACTGGGTCTTCTTGTGTAGGAATTATACTTCTTCTTGAGCCACCAAATAATTCAAATTTTTTCAGTTAGATTTTCTGAAAGTTCCTGATAATTCTTTAATCTTTCTGTGAAGATTAAAATCGTCATGTTGTTGTTGTAGGAGCTCTAGTTGATTGCATTGAACGTTTATCCAATCTTCTTTAGCTTTTCGACATTTCGATCGGATTTGTTGTTGTATTCTGTTGTATTCATCTTGATTTTTGTGCCGATACTCTCTTCTTTCGTCCATCAAACCATCGATTTCTTGAGTCATCCATTTTTGTTTAGGATAAGATGTTTTTTCTCCAAGCATGCTCATAGGAATTTTACTTAAGATGTTCTTTGTTTCATTCCATAGCTCGTTAATGTCATCATGTTGAGTTGTTATAGTTCTCATTTTGTTATTCAATTCCCGGGAGACAGCGAGCTTGGTGTCATCATCTTTGAGCTTTTCTACATTAATTTTGGGAGCTCTTTTTGTTGAAAACAAATTGATGATATTTCTGAAATATTTTACTTAGTTTAATTATTATTATTATTTATTTATGCTTGTTATAATCTGTTTGGCAAGCTACTACACTGCAAATATTTATTTTTTTTAGCTAATTAAGAACAATTTGCCAGAATATAGAAGACCATATATTGGAGCATAATTCCATGAACCAGAAGTGCCCTATAACTACGTGTACCGTTTCTTGCTACCGGTTGTTTATATTTAATTGTAACTCACTTTTCCGAACTGATCAACGCGCCAGATGAGCCGCTCTTTTGAAGCACAACTTGGCAATTTCTTTTCCTATTTATGGGCTTCTACAGTGGGTGTGAATTTTAATGCTTCATATTTTTCGACTGTTCTGGAAAGCAGGGTTGCATTAGATGCACTAAGCACTCGGAAAAAGGTGCGCATATTCTGGGTTCCCAGCCACCAGGGCATCGATGGCAACGAAATGGCAGACAGGCTAGCTAAGGAGGGAGCACAATCGACACATACGACTGCTGAGGATTTGAGAATCTCTCTAAGAACACAAAACAGCAGATCAGAGGAGAGCGCAGCAGTCGCATCTGATCGAAGGTGGCGAAACACAACAAATTGCAAAATAGCTCGCACCATGTGCAAGACAACCCAGCCAAAGTTAGCACAGTACATCCTAAGTCTCCCAAGGAGAGACTGCAGATTGATGATGGGCATACTCACGGGCCACTGCCTGACCGCAGCTCATGCTAAAAAGCTAGGCATCATTGCTAGTGATGCATGCAGGAAATGCATGGAACCAGATGCAAAGGAAACTCTGGAACATCTTATATGTCACTGTCCTGCACTCCACTCCCTCAGAATCAAATACCTGGAAATGCCCTGGATTGCCTCTCTGCAAAAGGCAGCTGATAGGGCACCTCACAGGCTGCTTGCATTCGCCAAGCACACTCACTTGACGGACGACCAAAGTGCCTAGGGCACCAGTGGAGCCCCACCCGGTAACGCTAAGGATCATTCTGATCTATGTGAGGCCCCTTCGGGGGCCGGCCGGACTAACCTAACCTATTTTTCGACTACTTCGTCAAAGGCGTTACCGGTTTATTTTTTTAGCGCGGACTAGTCTATGGTTTCTCTGTTTCCATGTTTAATTATGTGTCCGTAGTCTACAGTTAATTACTAGAGTCCTTAGGGCATGTCCAACTTATAACCACTTGGAGCGTTACAAATAAAGTTTTCTTCTGTTTTACTAAAATATTTATAGCCAATTTTGTTTATTGTTTTATTTTTCAATTGCCAAGTCATATATGGTATGTGTTATTTGACACTATATGTTTATAATGCGAAACCTGGGGCACGCTATTCGTGAGTGTTTTATATATGTCTGTCTTTTTGTTCACGAACATGCTATGCTTGCCTAACTCTTTTTCATTTTTCGCAGAGACTCATAACCATACTTATTATTTATAAATATTTATCGTGTGTAAATTTATTAAGTGTTTTCGAATGATGACTAACGCATATTACATGTAAGTAGTTACTTTTGATCTCTAGACTATCAAACTAGTCTAAAACTTTAATCCACAAAATGGTCTTTGCCTATTGTAGCCATTAATCGATTTTCTGAACTTATATTCTCAGAAAATGAATAAAAAACCACAAAAACCAAAGCATTGTAACTTGTCTATTGTAATTTTGATTTCAACCAGATTGGAACTCCCGCCCAGTTACTTTTAAAACCAATTACTGCACTCAAATCGCTTAAAATTCCCGCCATTTGGCCCTCAAGAACTAGTCATTCAATTATCTGCTACAAGTCATGATAAAATATACTTGTTTTGCTGCTTGGACTTCGCATAGATAAAGCCAAAGACAAGTCATGCTTCTGGCTGTTGCATGAAACGTCAAACCGCAGCGCCATTTAGTCCTAAGCTATTAAACGATGAGTAAAAGGGCGAAAATTCAAGACTGCTAGATGATTTTTTACCTTGTTTTGTACACTATTTTGGCCATTACAAGTGATCGGGTGAAAACTTGCTATAAAGCTACCCAAAGCAAGGCTTTCGCGGCAAGTCGATCCGGTGTTTCTATCTTAATCCGATAAGTACATGCAGACAGTTCTGGTCTTGTTTTCTTGAGTCTATTCTGTTTATGCCGACAGTTGTTATTATTGTTGTGGTATCGTTAGTTACCAAGAGCAAGGATTTTCCACTTCTATTGTTTTCATTACCTTTGTTCTTGTCTTCGTAGTCTTGCTGCAAGTCTCAATATATGGCCATGTAAACATTTACTAAAGGTTACTTGCACGTGTTATGACCAGTTCCGTCATCAGACAACGAGTGCTACAACAAGCTCCCTGAATTTTGTTAGTTTCTAAAAAGTTGAATAAGCCTCGGCAACCCTAAAACAGATTTGTTGTACTCGTAAAATCAACAAAATGCATACGATTTATTATACTAAATTTTCAAAATTTTTGGTATGAGTTTTTGTTTTGCATTTAAGGCTTAAAACAAATTACACAAGCGCATAATAATAAAACATGCTTTTATCATATTATTGTAAAATTGTAGCACTGGAAAATAATGCATTTGGCTAATGTAGTGCATTGAGTCAAGTGGCACATATTAAGTCAGTTGTGTAAACTTTGTGAAAACCCATTATCATATAATAAAAAATATTTTCAAATACTTTCAAATTTGCTGCCGCTTATATGCTTTTTAATATAAGGCGCATTGTTTTCATTAATCCAATTACCGAATGCAAAATCTTAAAAATTAATATGTTGCTCATGAAGCTGATGCCGTATTTTTCCACCTGGCAGCGGTAATCCTTTAATTCGTTAATGACCTGAACCAAAAGAGAAGCCATGTATTAAACAGCGAATGCATGAAGCATAAAAAGCACATTTAATCCACTTTATATGGTATTATAATAATGAAGTTACATAAAAGCGTTTAAAAAATTAAAATTTCTAACATATTGGAATAGTAAAAATACATTTTGAAGTTGAGCTATTCATCGTTATTTATAGAGTTTGGACCATTTTTGTTGCCTAACCATACATTTGCAGTTAAGCAATTTTCCACTAATTTATAAAATGTCAAGTCAGACTAGTTATGTCAAGTCGAAAAACAAATTAATTTTATTTAGTTCAATTTAAGATGTTGTTTTTCTGTCATTTATTTGTTTCGAAGGATAATTTAGTTTGTACCTTTAAACATTTATTTACTGCTTTTGTTTTTATTTTGAAAGTAATTGAGAGTTAATACATTACAATTATATTTTGGAATTAGAGAACAAAAATAAATATCATTCGGTGCCAAGCGAATTTGGCGGATGACTCACCAAATCGATGTTTTTAATGCTCAAAAATGAAGTTGTTGAGAGCTCGCATTATCATTGTGGGGAGTAATCCGTCTTCGGCGGTTGGTTTTCCTGACTTCTTGAAAAAGAACTTGCAAACAAATTATTCTGTCTCTCTAAGAATTGTTCTACGTTGTTTTAGAGGTATGGTTGCGACACATCCAGTTTTTTCGATTTACTGTTTACTTTCGGGCACATTCGCGTCAATTCATGATTCATCACTTGTCACGATGTCATAGACGTGTTTCGAAGAACCAAGATCGTATTATTTGAGCATTTCCTTCGACCAATTGACATGAGCCTTAGATGTCTAAGGTTGTCTCAATCTCACGGTAGGTCACATTATGATCTTGCAATATCAGTTTGCGCACAGCATCAATGGTTTCCGGAACGACAACTGATTTTGGACGTCTTCAAAGAAATTCGTCTTAGAATGAACTACGGATCTTGGTTGAATTTACCATACCATTATTTATCATCCATGCTCTATTGTTGATGTAATCCACCTCGAAAGTTGTAAAAATTACGTTTTAATGCATTTTTTTGGCCGATATAAATCTTTTAGGTTTGTGTAGCACTCATTTGTCAAAACGCTCAGAGTACGTATAACCTTAAAAATTCAAAACCTTACGATGGAGCTGTCAGTTGGCAAATTGTAACACTAGGGTTGCTCAATCTCGAAATATAAAATGTAACTCTCGTATTGCTTTGTTGTCTGAAATTACAATGATCGTTTTTAAGAAATTTACTTTTCTTTCTTACTTACTTACCTTTCAACTTTAATGTGTATTAATAAGGCATAAAAAAATCCAACTGATAGTCACTTTTAGTGCATTTATTATTTTTTATAATTTTTGCAATAATTACCCTAGAAACAGTTTTAGCGTTATAAAAATTAAAGCCTGTTGATCAGTACTATAAAATGTTAATGGCCGTACGAAAAATTGAATCGAACTTCAAGCAGCCACAACTTTGCTAAGATACATCATTATTATTAGCTGATGCTTTTAAGTCAATGTAAAAATGGTAATAAATGGTACACATAGCATATGTACACAAGAAGAAAAACATGGAGGTTTTAAAGCACAGAACCACACGAATCTTAAAAACCTATAGTAACCATATAAATTGAATTATCAATCAAATGGTTAAGCATAAACTTCCATGTACCCTGACCGCTGTCAGTATGAAAATATAAAAAATACGTCGCTTATTATAAAAGAAACTTATTTTATTGATGGGCTATATAAGAAAATTGGAACTAAATTTTCCCGTTATCTCTAAATATAAATAGCCAAGTATAAGTTTCGCTCAATTTATTGTCACACACGCAGCATAACATACAAAATTCGTTTTAATATAAAGTTTTAGAGCCTTGAACAAATGCGAAGAAGCTTGCTTCCATTTTAGAATAGTATTTCCTTTATTCATCATATCGTCACTTCAATAGGATTCAGTTTCAATGAAAGAGTCAATAGCACTTGCCACAAAATTTCACGCAACAGGGAAGAACTGTGTCTAACCCGTAAACCACTCCCTGTTGCGCAACTTTCAGGAAACACCTGCAATGGTTGTCATGTTGTAGAAGCAGGCATTAAATTCGAATTAGCAGAGCGTCATCATAACCAACAAAGCACTTCATCAAGTGCAATAAGCGCGAAGCAAATAAAATAAAAAAAAACGCAAATTATTCATAGCGGCGGCAGGTTAACCTCAAAATAAAAAACGTTAAAATTAACGAAGAAAAAAGCAAAACCAAAAGGTGGAACAATAAACAAAAGCAAGCTTGGGGGTGCGATTTCTGTGCATTTGTGACCGACCGCAAAATATGACCACAAGCCCGCGTTCAAGAATGTCAACAGGCAGTAGCAAAAAATCAATTTGCTTGGACATTCTTTCTAAAAGAGAAGATGAAGCACAACTTGTCTAATGAGACCTTATAGTAAATCTATGTGAGTGAAAGGCTTGTAACTGGCTGAAACGGCTACTTTCGACTAAGCGCACAAAAAGACTTCTTGTTAATGCCATTATGACGTCACTAACTCTTGCATATAAGTCCCAGCAGTATAGACAATAAGTCTGAAAGTTTTTTCATTCATTTCAGAAACTACGTATCCAAGCGAACAAAAATCTATGCTTGCACTCAATACACGCCAACTTATTCGTTTTTTGTCTCGCAATGAACAAATAGTTATGTGCATATCCCAGCTCCAATTAATTTGGCTATAGGCCAGACCTTCACGAAAGACCTAATATACAATATGCAATTGGCATTTATCGCTGTTCGAAAGTTATTAAAAGAATTAACAACACATTTTTAAGTTCAGTAATAATAATTTCTCTCTCTTTCAGCGACAACTTAATAAGTTAAGTTTTCATTAATTAATATTGTTCTTATATTTTTGTACGTTTTGTATATACTCCAGAGTGCGGGAGCTATTGTCTATAACTTGCCCGCCAATTTGTGTGGCATCATTATCCACAGGCAGAAAGAGTAGTTTACCTGCTACTACCAGTAAGCAATGCAGGAACAATAATATGAAAAGCAGTTTCGATTTTGACATATTGTGCAATCGCAATTGCAATTAACCAAAAGTGAATTTAATTTGAGTTTCAACTGGAATTAATGCCACGCCTGCAATTCAAGTACAAGTTGTGTAGAAGCTCTGCACATGCCTTCAGATTTAATTGAATTGTGCATGTGTTTTGCATATTGACATTTGTTTGTGTCTGAGTAGAAATTTGTGGGCTTGGCAAGTAAGAGAGCAAATATATGAGTTTGTTTAAGTGTTTGATGAGCAATAATAATACTTAATTGAGACTTATTGTGCAAATGTCATTTGACTTTATATATTGGCGAGTGTAAGTGTTGATAACACACAATATAAATAAAGGAAACTTTAAATTTTAAAATTTAAAGCAATTTGAGACTACAAGATAAGATGTAGAAACTACTTTATAGTTGCAATTGTAGCTAATTCACAAATATTAAATGCTAATTTAATTCATTATGAATAATCGCTAATCTTCGAAATGCAAGTTTAAATAAATTTACGTATACGTTGAATATATATCAATATGTATATTTTTGATTAGCTACTGAAGAAATACACTTTAATTTCTATTTATAATTTGAATGCAAAATCACTAAATAAGCCTCATCCCATATAAGAGGCTCAATTCAAAATCAGAAGCAGCTACTGCGCTTTTTTCTAAAAATATTTATAACTTGTGCGGTTCTAAGAGTATTTTAAAAACGTTTTCTGAGTGTCAGTGCCAAGCACAGAGATGGAGGCTGCTGTAACTTCTAGCCGTCATCATAAAACCATATTTTATAAGTGTAATTATATATTTTACGCTTGACGAGAAACTACTTTCTCCTGTTAATAATTTAAATAAGAATGTTATAACGAACATTATACATATTTCCAATTATGTACGAGTATTTTCAATCAGCAGTTTAGCAGTACATTTTGATAGTGAGATCTGAATCGTACCATCTACTGCATTAAAGCTCAAATTTACAAATGGCAAAGGGTTCTCGTACAAAATGAATGGCGAAAGAAGATACTTCAGTCATTTTTCTTGCTCAACCCGGAGCAACTTATGTATGGCACAAATCGCTTTTTAAATATAAATACATCAATCTACTTAATATGCAAGTTTAAAGCTTAACAAAAATGAATGACAACAAAACTTTGAATGCAATACCATAAATGTCTTAACCTTAATAACATTATTGTAAGGCTTCAATCATACTGTACAAATGGCTTATTCCTCACTTGGAGTATTTAAAATGCTTATTATGCATTAATTCAAATATTCTTAAGTAAAATCACTAAGTAGCTAAACAATTTGCTGCTCACTACGATATAGAAAATGTACTATTCACCGAAGGTTTTAGGTAAATATAACAACAAAAAAAAAGCATTTCGAGTCGAATTGACTTCAGCAATTCTTACCACTGCTACGGCCAAGCCAGCATTGACTAAGAAGCAGAGTAAATAAGTAAGAGTGTTTCTTTCTGATTTTCTTACTTAGCGAAAATTATATGCGCATTTTCTTAAACACCCACTCGAATTCTCTCTGATCTAACAACTATTTAACGGAACACTGGATCAAAATTAAACGAGATTACGGCGCGCTATGTAGCCTAAGTGAAGTCAGTTAGTCTTCAGTGCTTGCCTTAGGCGGGAGCACAATTCGGAATTTGTCGAGCTTAAGGAACTGTTTTCTTCCATACGTCGACGAAAGACAAACAATTTATTTTCTTGCAAATTAATGTTTGACAGCAATGCATAATTAAGGGGGCATCAACTAGTATATATGCTTAGAGTTAATGTTAAATTTTTCAGAGAAGGCCATGCCTTCTTAAATGTATTGTATGTGAGATTTAAATTTGGACAGGTACAGCTTTTAGCAAGCCATCAGATAGTATTATATTTTCTTTCTATTGTAGTTACTCAGTTTTGGTGTAAGAAAATTCTATTGCTGTAGAAATAGGTTAAATGTAGCAAAGTTGCTGCAGCATAATGTTTGTTGCTCATACGCAATGTTGCATCAAGGGAAAAAACAAAACTTTCAAGATTTTCTATTTTTTTTTTTTCAAAAAATTCAAAAGTTAACTAGCTAAGAAAAATTTGCGCTGTCAAATGTTTTATAATCCATGGAGAAACGTACTCCCATATAAAACCTGTTGGCTTAAAAAATATTAAAAAATATTTGATTTGGCATTTATCTATATAAATTTGTATCTTTGCTCAAAATCTAATAAGCTTATCGAAAAATGACCAAAACTAAAGACAGCATACCAACTAAAAAGATATTATTTGAATATATTTTAATACAATAAAAATTATTATTATTGTGAACCATTTAATTTAAAAGAAGCGACGAACAACTATAAGCTGTATTTTTGGTAAACGTTAAACGGAATATATATGTCTCGCTGTATTGAATGAAGATAATTATATGGATTTGAAAAATTATACAGGGGAACGAACAAGGACATTACATGTGTATTATGAAAGATACCTTGGATCATAATAAAAGCACCTAGTACAATTATTAATATTTCATAGCTATACATTTTTGATTAAAAATTTAATATGAGTGCATTAACTAATCACTTTCCAGGTTTTCAGGCAAATCAATATTTTATAAGTTAAAAAAAATTTTTTTCATTAAGTTTTTGAATTTAAATATCTGATTTAAAGCATCATCGTAAGGAAAAACCTTATTTATTTGTTGTTTTTTGGTTTCGTCTAAAAACAACATAAATAAATAAAGTCCAAAGAAGAGGTGTTGTACGGGCTGCAAATACAAAAATTATTTTTTTCATTAAATTTTATTTAACAAATGCAATGTAAAGCTTCACGAATTCATAGTTAGTTTAATGCATTTTCCAGGCACATTTTCAGCGCTACTCTTTCTGCGGCTGCTTCGCTATACATTTTAAATTTTCGCTGATTCTTTCAATTTGCTTTTCTTTTTGTCACATACAATTCCATTTCCACTTGGTGGCTCATTGCCGGCACTTTAGATTGTCTGTTGCGCGGCTTTTTTCTGACGTTTTGTTGGCGTTTCTCAATAACATATATTTTTCATCATATTAATATGTACAATATATGTATAACACAAATGAGCTAGTTTATAAAATCGGGGATAGGATGCAAAGGTTTGCGTAGTTTTTGCATGAGTTCTTATCATTTGTACACTGAAAAATTTATGATAATAATCATTAAAATTGGATTTCAAAAAATTATAAAGTTATATGAGGATTCCAAGGAAAAACAAATATTGTTGTATCTCCAATACAAAAAATTTATATTAAATATTTTTTACAGAAATAGTCAGGATTGAAAATTGGTGGCATTTATTTACATATTGAAAATTTTGGAAACTTAAAAGAATGCTTTTTTGTTTTATATATATATTGGATATACATATAAATTTGGATAAATTTACCAATGATGAGGTAAAAAATATGCTGATTGCTATTGGTCTAAAATGCGCAGATGTTAAAACAGTTGTTTTCACCACAAAAAGCGGACACAAAAAGTGAACACCGATGCACTGACGTCAACTGTCCTTGCCGTCTCTCTTATCAATTTTTGTTTGCTAAGCGCTCAACGTCTCGATTTCGTGATTAACAAAAATAACAAAAATAACAAATTATCTCCACGTGACTTCTCCGAATACACTGTCTGCCGGACGTGTAGAAAACGTTAGCTACAGAGATGATATTGCAAGTAATTACTCAGTGCAATCAACATCTCACGGAGTCTTCACCATTGATGAAATTTCCTCTCTTACTTCTGAGCTATTAAATAAACTCAAGGGATGCACTAATAAAAGTGAACAATTTAATGTCATTGCACATTAAGTAAGTCTACTCTAAGAAATAATACACTAAAGTCCCTTAATATTGTGGCATGGAATGCTCGTGCAGTTAAAAATAAAATATTAGAACTTTTATAATTTTGAATTTACAATAATATGCACATAAGCATCTTCTGGCTTTCAATTACCGATCAATTTAAAATTCCTAATTATTGTATACATAGATATAACCGCATGAACACAAGAGGTGGCGGTGTGGCAATTGCCATTCGAAACGATATTTTACATAAGCAAACAAAACATGTAGACACTCATTTAATCGAAAATCTTGGCATTCAATTTTACCTAACAGGCAACAGAAGCTTCAAAAAATATTCAGTTTATTTTCTTGGTTTTTCTGCCAACTGCTTAAATTCCTAATGTAGTTGATTACTGACAAAAATCAAATAAAAATATTATGCAAGTGCGATCTTCTAAAATTATCCCGCATAAATGGATTAATACCTCATTGCAGGCGATTTAAACTCTAAACACAGATCCTGGAACTGCGAAAGAGCCAACTGTTGGGGAATGATATTTAAGCATGTGTAAATTTTATCATAATATTCGAAGGATCCAACTTATATCCCTGCCAACTATAAGGTAAATCCTTCTACCTTACATTTGATTTTAACAAATGGGCCTAACCATATTAAAAATACTCAAGTTAAAAGTGAATCATCATCTGACTACCTACCAGTACTTATCAAATTTTCTTTAACATTCAACCCACTGAACAAGAAATTTTTAGACTACTTTAAAACAAATTCGAATATGTTTAAAAGCCTTGTCAATAGCGGCCTTGAAACTAATTCATTAGCCAATCAAAATCCTCCAACATACTATTCCATCAATAGCAAACTAGATAAATTCATGTCTGTAGTCCAAAATGTAATAAGCACCACTGTCCCTCAAAAGCGTGTCCACAAAATAGAACTTTAAATTCCTCAAAATATTGTTGAGCTTTTCAAAATATGGAATAAAACCAAAAGACAATATAAAAGAACTAGGCTTCCACTTTTTAAAGCGCCACTAGATCACTTGAATAGGAGAATTCGTAACGAATTATTTATTTTCAATAATAACAGCTGAAACAATAACCTAAAATCTCTTCACAGTCACTCAAACTCCTTCTGGAATATATGCAAGGCCATTAAAAACAAAAGACAAAATATACCATGCTTGTTTGATAATTTGATAATAGGTTGTTACACAACCTGTGCCGACAAAGCAAATCTCCTGTGGAACATATTTTAACAAAAACACCTACTAACATCATCATTCTCTAACCCTGAGACCATTAGGTTAGTATATCTCTTTGCTAGATTTAGCTTCAAATGCTATCCAAATTAATGATAAAAATAAAATAAAACTTTAAAACTTGCCCCTGAATGCTGTTAAGTTTCTCACTTCATTCTTCAACGACTGCCCATCAATTGGTGTATTTCCCCAAATTGGAAAACAGAAAGAATAATACCGAGTCTAAAACCCGGAAAACCCTGTGATCGTCCCGAGAGCTATAAACCTATTAGCCTACTTCCATGTCTATCCAAATTTATTGAGAAACTCATTAAGTTGCGTCTTACGAATCATATTGAAGCCCACAACATATTGCCCATGCAACAACATGGATTTCGAACTGGTGTCAGAAGCATAGATGCACTAATAAAACTCAAAAATTACATAAGTGATCGCTTAAAAAATACATTCTGTCGGGTTGGTTACTCTCGATATTAAGGCAACCTTCGATACAATCTGGCATGATGGCTTAATTCATAAGTTAAAAGTCAAGGAGACGCCCACATACTTAATAAAAATTATTAAAAATTTTATTAGTCAGAGATCTTTCTATGTTGAAATAGATAGCGCCAAATCCAGTAAACGAAATATCTGCGCAGGTGTTCCCAAGCATCCGTGTTAGGCCCCTTTCTGTATAATGTATACATACACACACGATATACCCAATCGAGCAAATACCACTCTCTCCATATATGCTGACGACACAGCATTATATTGTTCTGATCCATTTTTAAAACCAATTGAAAATCGTCTGCAAAACGCAATAATGGATCAAGAACAGTATTACCATAAGTGGAAAATTAAAATTAACCTAGGAAAAACAAACGCCATATACTTTTCTAAAAGAATAAAACCTTATTATTTGCCTTTTACTCTTCTAACCATTAATAATTTTCCAATAAAATGGTTTGACAACATTAAATACAATACTTAGGAATCATTTTCGACAAAAAACTAACTTCTTTTTTTTAAACTAAATAAATAAAATAAATAAAAATCTGTATCTGTATACTCTAACCACTCATTAACAGAAAATCGAAATTATCTATCTGCAATAAAATTATTCTAATGAAAACAATTTTCATATCAATTATAGCACATATACTATAATCATAAGTCTACAGTTTGGAAACACTGTGTCCTAACCCATTAAAATAAAGTTCAAATATGCCAAAATAAATTTCTTTTAAATCTACCTTGGTACATCAACCTTGGCATACCCACATTACTTAATAAATAAGTTTAAAATAACTTCCTCTTTTCTATTCTAGTATACGTATAAGTAGTTATAGTTATTAAGGGTTTTTCTTCCTATTTTCCTTGTTTATATATTATTAACTTAAATGTAAATAATTATACTTATCGCATATATAAATTTATCAGCTGTAAAGTTGTAAATAACTAAACTTTGTAAATTACTTATAGTACACTAGCTAAAGAAATTTTTATAATCATTGAAAAATGAAATATAAATAAATAAAAAAATTAAAATTTCAATTTGTATTTATAGTGACTGATTTGATTAAGTTCAATTTTGTGGAGTGTATCATGCAGCAATAATATAATTCATTTTCGAAGAACAATTATTTTCGAAATAAATACCCAAAACTTAAAGCAAAACTGCCTAAAAATAACATGAATAATGCCCATAATTGTTAAATTGTGAGTGTAATTGGAGGTTTCTATAAGACGCTGCAAATAACTATTTGGAATGTAATCTTTTGTTATTTTTTATAAATGGCACTTAGGCAAGTATGATGACAATAAAAATAAAAAGGTTATTTATCAGAAATATATGGCTTCAATTTATATTTTAATATTTCACGATGTTCCATGATATTGTATACTATTGTACTTGATTAAGTTATTTGGATTATATTGATATTAAAGAAATCATGAAAACTTAGAAAATTATTACAAAAAGTCTTTCCATATTTGCTAAAGCCAGCGTTTATGTAGTTTTCAACACCATTTTCGCATTTTCTTATTTCATATTTGGCAATTGAGGGCCCTTCTAATGCGAATTTTCCATTTCACATTCCATGCAAAATACTATAGATACCACAAACAAAGATCACTAAACCATGCGGATTTGATAGTAAAAAAAAGTAAAAACCAATATATGAACCAACATTGCGTATACGCAATTTATATTTAATGACAATGGTTCCAAAAATTATATTCTACGAATTTAGCGCATGCAAGATTATACTTGAAATTCAAAAAATGTACAAATAGTGTAGAATGCTTTCTAATAACTATACAACTTAGCCTTTTTGCCAAAATAAAAAAACAATGCAATATTAATATGGAATAACGAAGGCTCTCCATTTAATATTTCTGTCAATCGACGTTTTGCTTCTTTTTCTCTTTTGCTATACAGCGCTTTTCATAGCTTTTATATTTTTGATAAAATATTGCCAATTTAGCTGGATACTATTTGAACCCGAAGCACATGTACATGAACTTACACAAAGACCGACATCCTTTATTTTTTTATTGCTTCGGTTCTCGTTTTAATGGCTTGCTGGAAGATGGTAGCAAAAAAAAGTCTGAATTTTTATTTAGTGAAACCATTTATGGATTTTATTTTAGTTCAATGGTTGCGAAAAAACTTAATAAGAATGTGATTATTTTATGCAGATTTATTTTAATGCAAGGGTCTCTCTCTTTGGCGGCTCACCATTGAAGTGTTATAATAATTCCCAATAATGTAAATAATAAGGTGAATGCATAAATACATAAATTGCTTGTTTCAAGTTCAAAAGACTTTTTTTCGTTACTACCTATACGAAATATATTCACTTTATTTATTATACCAGCACAATTAATCGCTGAGTAGCTTAACATGATTTTCTCGTTTCATGGACTATGCATTCAAATTGCTTTAAGCTATTCAATGAAAATCGTTGTGCAGGGCCACATTGTTGGCCAGCCTCTTAAGCCCGTTCCCCAAGACAGGTTCTTGAACTTTTCCCTTGTCAATTTATATGCTTCTAATTAAATTCACTAAGAAATTGAGCGAGCTATCTATTTGTCTTAAATATTATTGAAGTAATGGCCATTAAGGAAGAAAACAATACTTTTTACATTAATTAGTCAATACAGGTGTTAGGCAATCGATTGTATTGTCTAATATTTGCAACTATATATTATACAATTAAACTTAAATAACAAAGTGAGATAAAATATTAGTTTCACCAATATACTTATATTCATATGCTTTAGGGAATGGCAATTTGCTGTCTGTGTTCAAAATTGATTTTTGGTCACAAAAATTGTACAGTTCCGCTCTAGATTTTTATCCTCATTGCAGACTTTTTGGTTTTCATAAAATATTTCATTAATTTGGAATAGAAATTCAACCAAATAGGTTATTTATTTAATTTGAATACGCGATATCGTTCCTCATGGTCTCACCGATGTTTATGTAAAATTGGATTATCGCTAGGGATTTGAAATGTGGTCTTAGAATGTATGGCAGCAATTCCGGCAAATACATTCTTTTTTAATTTCATTTAAATTGAACTTCTAAACTTAAATTTTCATACATACACTTAATGTAAAGATAGAAGAAAACGTGAAGAAGTAGAAT
The DNA here is from genome assembly GCA_035046065.1 of Chymomyza procnemis. Classification (NCBI taxonomy): domain Eukaryota; kingdom Metazoa; phylum Arthropoda; class Insecta; order Diptera; family Drosophilidae; genus Chymomyza; species Chymomyza procnemis. Next base: position 57,370 of record JAWNOJ010000040.1, read on the forward strand.
GCAGCGGCTTAAACTTAATCTGATTGAAATGCGTTCAGATAAATAAATCAGCCGAGACACATGCGAATCTAGTCTCATAATTGTCCTTGTGACACACGCAAAACAGCAGGTATTTGGGCCATCTTACAGCTATTGCTTTAGCCATTTGGGTTTTGTTAAATTTTTTTTATTAAGTTCTGTATAAAGTTTCTTTTGTTTATGCCAAGTGTATTTATGGGTTTTGTGAGAGGTTTCAAGAACCCATCAAATAAATTACAAATCAAATAAATTATCTAAGCTTTTACACTAATAAAATGACATATAAGCCACTACTTTATGTATAGTGAAAATAATTTTACGAAATAAAAAGTAAGTCCAGTATAATTTTCCGAACTTTAAACATAAGTACATTGCCAAGTTAAATTTGATTGTGATATATGAAAAGACATGTGCCAGACATGAATCGAAACTTATTCAGTTAAGTAAATTAAAAAACATCTATGGTTCACTTGGTTTAGTTCGAATCTGTGATCATTTGAAGATAAACTGAAATGTACAATCTAAATAAATATATAAAAATATATAATTTAAAGCCAAAGTGAAAAAAAAATATTGTGATGCGCAGCAACTTTACAAGCGGTTTGCTTAAATCTTTAATAAATATGTTTCAACATTTTCTGACAGAGTAGATGGTTAAAGTTTTATTTTGTTTTTTTTTTCTTTAGACATTAAAAACTGTCTAACAAAAATTAAACTAAAATCAAAAGAATTTAATTAAACTGACTTCTATATTTGTTCTTTCAATTGAATGTTTGTTTTTTTTTTTTTTTTGCAATCTATGGCGATTTCCTTACTAGTGTATTGGTAATATATTATTTGATATGTTTAAAACTAAAATTAATAATATATTTTTTTTATAGTGAACTTATAATATTTAGGGCATGATATTGGTGTCTCGTAATTTCGATAAAATAGTAACAAATTCAGATTTTCCTTGATACAAATAAGCACTACAAACTCTAGAAGTTTTTTAATAGAATAGAATTTTTAGTGGAACATTGCCAACACAACTGCGTTGAACTAAAAAAAAACCCTTTATGTTGTTTAAACAAAACTTTTTGTTTTGTGCTCTTTTACTTAATTAGCTCATTGTACGCTTGCTTGCTTCCGCGTTAATTGACCACTGCAATAATTTCTCACTTAATGTTGAAAAGAGTTGCCTATGTTGGCAGGGGTTGCCTCTATTTAAGAGCCAGGCAAATAAACTTATTAGCCAACAAGGTGTGAAAAAGAAAAACAACTGTAAATAAAAGGAAAAACTCATCTACTTTTAAAGCGCTTCTTAACTTCGTTGTATTTACAAGTGACACTCGTTTGCTGTTTGTCAATATGCACTACAGTCTGTCAGTATGTCTGTCTGTCTACTGGACACTCCGTCTGATATCTTTATCTTGTCTGCTGTTAACGCCGCTTAAATTCAAATACAGCTATTCAGAGGCGTTCAAATAAGGAACAAGTTTGCCGACAAACATTAAAAAAAAAAAAGCTCACAGAAATATGAAATGGTAATGAAAATACCGTAATGGAGATTGTGTTGTAAAATTACCGTGTTGCGTCAACGGTATTTATGTTATTGATATTTCTCTGCGACCCTCAAAACCACGACCATAGAAGCAACTACCTCGCGTCAATGGAGATATTAAACTGTCCAGGCAACAGACAGACAATAAAAAGCTATTTTCTGTTTTGGGCAAAGTGTTTGCTAAAAACCAATCTCCAACAAGCCGCCAATATATGAAACTTGTGAAAGCCGATAATATATGTAACAAATGGATAAGGCAGAGAACCAACAACACAGTTACCGAAAGTAGGATAACTGGCAATGTTAATATACCCATATCCATGTTTTCAGCTCAACGCCTGTTCGTCTGTATGAATGACTAGGTCTCAGATTTGATTAGAGCATTTAAAACTAACAATATCGGTAACTACTTGACTTTCAAATAGTTGTTTATTTCCAACGATATCATAACAGAAAGCAAATCATGAAAAACTGTGTGCTTGTGCAGTTTGGCGTATTTTTTTCAGATATTTTTGCAACCCAAGGACAAAACTTTAGCCTACAAAGGCTTTACATTATAGTTGCCATTGAAAAAATTTATTAAAAATCCTTTTTTTTAATAAACAAATAACAAAGGAGCTAAAATACCAGGCGCACAGAAATTTCCATAAGGCAGGTTTCTTTTGATACTTTTGGTTATGCTATAAAGTAATTTAATTTTAAATATGCGCTTAGCATACTGAAGACTTTTTAATAAAAGTGTAGCATACTTTTGGAAAAATTATTACAACTGCTTCCTCTTACACACTGTTTGCGGGTAGATCAAGTTAAAATATGTTAATTTTTTAGTTCTTTGGTAACTTTGAAGTTTAAATACTGAAACTTCATATTTTAAAAAGTGTTTATATTTTATTGTTCTTTTTAAAAAAATACACACATATTTTCAATTTAATTGAAAACTCAGCATACAGCACAATGACTTCAATTTTAAATTTAGAAGGGTTTAAGATATCATTTCTGCACAGAATTTAGCTTAAACAGTTCAATACTATGTTAGAAATATTGCCAATTATAGCATAGTCCAAATAAATTAGAGAAACAGAAGAATTTTGTTGAAAACTTGTTACTCGTATATGGTCGGGGCTAAAGTAAAGGATACGCCATGCTATTAGGCTCAGCGCAAGATGAATCGGAAACGAAAGGCATTTGAAAGAAATACGAGTTGCATACAATGCTGCATCCAACCTTATTAACGCTCCTAATACTCGTCAGTTTGTGGCTTTTTTTTCTTATTTAGAGAGAAAGTCGTAGGCTTAACATAGGGTAAGATCCCAAAACATTTCTATCGCTTATATGCAAATTCATATATTTTTATATTCGCACATTAATATTTTAATAATTACTAATGAATATCATAAATTAGTTTATATGACTTTTTTTGTTTAATTACTTTAATATAATTCATTAAAAAAATTGATTCTCCTTGTTTTCCGAAAATTTTTATAATTTTTAAAGATTCGCAATTGAAAATTCAAATATATTAAGAGAAACAGAACAAATGGTATAAAAATAAGTTTTTCAATTTAAGTCAAACTTACATTTTGGAAAAATTAGTTTCAAACTTTAAAGAGTTGTACTTAATTAAAACCGTTTACTTACCCTATACAAACTATGACATAAGACATATTCTAAAATGGCAAATAAAATAATAAAATAGTTTAGTAATAAAAAATATACACAGAAGATTTTCAGATTTTTTTTGTTATCTCAACTAGATGATAACCATTTAGTATCAGGTATATCGGAGAAAATTTGCGAACTTGATATTGTCAGTTCATATACTCTTACAGTATATTGTACAAAATTTCTAAAACAATTAGAATGACAATGAAATTATTGAAAATAAGCAAAAGTCACGCTAAGTTGCATAGAATATTATATATAACAATATTTACCTTTACACGTAATGGGGTTTGTGCAAAAGCTTGTAACTAATGTGTCTGAAATATCATTTTCTTTTCGATACTTCTATAATGATTTTTTATCGATTAATATGCAAACTGAACTCAGTAGGACTTAGTCATATCTTGGACACAGCAGCGTGGATTATTATTAATTATAATGGTTCAATTTGCCTTTTATGTTTGTGTGTCATGATATCCAAAGTAGCTTTATTTTGGGATGAAAGTGGTTTAAAAGTGATCTTATAGATCGGGGGTATATTTCGGAGTTGTTGGGGTTGGCTACTGCATCTAGTGAAGTAAGGGAATCGGCGCATTATATGAATTTGCCTTTTTTTTTTTTTTTTTTTTTATTGCTTTCAGGATTGTCATAATTTCTGCTGTCATAACTGAAGAATAGGGTGAAAGTAGCCCTGATTACATTAAACTGTTTTCTGTTGTCACTGCATAGCTAACAATATTGTTTAGTTTTGATCCATCTGTGCATATAAATCTATGATTTTTCCATCGCTCTTTTATTTCCTTGGCGCATTGTAAGTAGTTGGAAGGGTTTGATTTGAAAAGTTTGGAAGGGTTTAATTTTGTTTTAGTATGGCATAAATGTGTTGTTTTTGTTATTATTGACTGGGAATTCTTGTAGCTGATTTTGTGCGTAAGGATTTTAAAGTTTGGAGTGTTGTTTGAGTTTAGTAGATTTGTACAGAGTTTAGCTTTTGGCTTTTGAAAAGTTTCTCAAGTGGCATTATGTAAAGCTGCGCAATGAGATTAAAATGGTGTTTGATAATCTTTCTTTGTATCTGCCGTAAAAAAATCATAATTTTCACTTAGCGAAATATAAACTTTTAAAAAATATTTCTTACTCAGGGAGCCGCAATGTTATTAACTATATATTAAATATTTTGTTTCTAAAAATAAAACTTTTTAAGGGCATTAGTAAAATATGTTTTAACTTATAAAAAAAAGCTAGATAATGGTAAATGCCATAGATAGACGTTTCGTTGATTTACATAATAGGCATCGCAAATGTTTTTTTGAACTTCAAAGAAATTCATTCATTGTTAAACACGCAGGTGTTCAATTGAAAGGAGACTGGCTTGTGCTTATTTATTGAAGTGTTTCTAAAATTATAGAGAATAAAAAAAATTACTTTACATGCTCAGAACGTCACTAATTGGGGCATAAAAAAAACTATTTAATAAGTCTATTACTCATATTAGGTCATTGTCTAGAACCACTTACTTACTGTCAAGTGTTTCAATAAAACAAATCCTTAGAAAAGCCTTATTTTAGAGTATTGCTAAGGCTTATTTAGATCCTGCGGTAGAAATACACATACAAAAACTTATATTTTAATATGTTAGAACTCAAAATATATCAAACGACGAAAATTCGACAATAAATCAAAAAAATAATAAAATTAATAATCGCGTACACTTAACTATAGCTAAAAGAAACCTTTTTTTTACCATATAATGAAAACTGATACATGTGGCTTTTTGAATAGAGTAAATTTCGTGTTTTAATGCCTTGATGAAGCCATTATTAAAACAAACAATTATACGGTTGCACATTTCAGAGCGTGTAATAAACGTACTAAAAAAAGTTGGTAAACTTAAATGCTTCTACACAAACACCAAAGAAACAAAGGGCATTCAAATTATTTAACATATTTTGTGTTAAATTGGTTTGCGTGACTTAAACAATGAGTGGAAGTCCAACTTACACTTGTGAGTGAACGAATATGAATAAAATCTTCTAGCAAAATTGTGCCACTAAGGACACACTAGTGCACTAAAATGTGGCTGTAACACGGTAATACATTTCCACATATATATTCAAATCAACTTGCACTACCCATAGGTTTCTTATCGTCAGTTTCATGTACGCACTTTTCAAAATAAAATACACATATATATGTACAAAGTAGCTGTCTAGCTGAGTAAGTATATGAAGTAGAACTGAAGGTGCTTATCTGTGTATAAAATTGGTAGTAAGTGCAATTACATAATAAATTTTTAACAGCTACAACAGAAGCATTGCTCAAAATTAACACGAATTTATCAACTTCGACCAACATCAAACCATGTTAATGTCTTCTTAAAATTTAATGCACCTGTAAATGAAATAGAAACTTTACAAAACCTACACTTTATAAGGTAGAAAAACACACATTGCATAAATGTTAAATTAATTCAAAAGATTACAACCGTAGTATTATTTTATTTGTTGAACTCAACATCGAAGAAAAATTGTTGACATTGTTTACAGTAACATTACAAAGTATTACAAAGTCGACCACCCCTGCAAATGTAGGCGCTATATTGAGTTTATAATGCACTTCACTTCAAAGTAGACTATTTTAAAACCAAAAAGTATGGATACCCGGATGTTGATACAAACAGTGTGTAGGTATTTGAGTTCACCAAGTATCATTTCGGTTATAAATATGTATATTACACTATTTTATTATATAAGTTTCAAAAAAAAAAAAAAAACTGCAGAAAATGTCTTCTGGTATGTTCGAAAAATGAATTGTGAGCCCATAGTAGGTTACGGTGGCAATTGCAACCAAATATCTCCACCAAATTGAAACATCAAGCGTAATGTTGAAATTTTAAACGCGGCTTTACGCAATCGAGCTTCAAATGAACATGTTTGTCCGCGAATTCGCAGCAGTCCACGACGTTTCCGTGTGTACACCCACAACACACATGTGTAAGCATAGACTTCCTTGCATATAGTTAGGCATACGTCAGACCCTAGCGGTGTTTCGCGTAGTTTCGAACATAAAACCGTTTATAATAAGAAGAAAAAATCGTTACTAATTATACGTCCAATGCCGGCAAGTGACTTTATTGAAGTTTCGTGACGTGAATTATTGTCAATGGGCAAAGTGGTGGACTTGGGCATAAAGCATTGGCCAGGAGCGAGGCTAATGTCTCTCTCTGTCAATCGATGTATATTCTGGCCACCTTAAGTAGGGCCAAAATAAGAGCAATGCGATTTTGCCACACAATTTGGAAAAATGTCATACAGCTGGCGGCTAACATGGTAACTTCCCAACCCAGCATCCCAACAGCCATACGATAGACACATGGTTTACTGATGTAATAAATGGACGACATGTCAAGACGCATGAGAGAGCGAAGTGCCACATTGAAGACGAACGAACGAAAAGAAGAAAAAAAACCAAATCGAAGCCATCTTGATAGCTGTGTTCGCTTTTAAATACACCTTTTTTGCTTGTTTTTTATGCACTTCATTCATTTTTTTGTTTGCTTACATTGCGTGTGACACATATATAGGAAAGAAGAGCAACGAAAGGACGAGACTAGTGCTACAATAGTTGGAATCTCTTACTGGCACTGAAAACTTATCAAATTTAGTTTATACCAAGTGACAGCAATGTGATTCCCGTTTTTGACTTGCATGGGTGCCACATGGCCTCGCAGCTAATGTCCAGTACGTCACATGACAGGAGCCTGCCAAGACGGTTACAAGAACGACAGTATTTTTCATGAAGTTGATATAGCGAGTAAATGTGTGTGATTAGTTATGAGAGTGCCGTCAAATAAGATAAATAATAAGTGATTTTCTAGTCGTTTTGTGGAGCTTTCTTCAACACCAAAAGGCGTTTTATTGTTTTTCCATTTCCTTACTTATTGTTTTTTTCTGATTGTATTTTTAAGTCTATTGCATTAAAAGTTTAAATGTTATATGCGTTTAAAATTGCTCATTTTAAATCAATTTAATAATATTAGTGCACTAAAAAAAATACGTTTTTATAGGACTTTTCACAATTTTTTCAAAAAAATTGAAATTGGAAAATGATTATTTAATTAGCGTTATTTTATTATACGTGGATAAGTTTTGCCTAATTTAAATGAACGTGTTTAAATTTTTTTAAAGACTTTAATGAATATTTTTTTTATGCAAATATTGCTGGTTTAAATCATTTTTAAACTCTTAAATGTGTAGATATTCATTGGTGGACTCTGTTACTTCGGACACTTAAACAGCTTAGCCCAAAACCCATATACGACTACGAGAATCCAGATCTCGCTGTACTTGGCAAACGAAAAAAAAAATAAATCCATTAGATTACGGCAACCTTTTGCATCAAAACCGTAATTAAACATTGTTGTGTTTTAATTTTTACCTGGAATTAAAAACTAATATTGCTTTCAGTTATTTTTGAATACTGCAGATAAGTTTCGTGAAAAATACAAAAAATCAATTTTAATTTTTATTTGTTCTAAAAACCGCTGGCGCATCAACCAATGCAACATTTATAAATATTTGTTCTCTTTGTATATTGAAATAAAAAAACATCATACAAGTAACGTGACTTGAATCTAGTTGAAGTTTAAATCATAATTCTAATTCAAATGAACGTTTGATGTACCCATATCCAACAATGTGTCCATTTTTAAGACTAATGTTTTATTGCAAGTATTATTTCATGGGTTTTGTTTACTAATATCATTTTACGAGCTAGATTTTTTTACTTGGTTACATTTCAAGCCCAAGTCCTCGAAAAACATATATTTTTTTTCTTTCATTGAGTGTTATTTTTCGAAGTCAAAGTTGCTTCTTAAAAAAAATTCATTTATTTTTTTCATTTTCTTCACAAAAAACGATTGAATGTGCACAACTAAAAACAAAGCTTGTTGTGCCCACTGTTTGTATTTCTGACACAAGTTTAGAAGCACAATTGTGTAGCAGAAATATGTCAAATACTTATCTAAGTCTGTAGAAAATTTTATGTAATTAACTTAGGCAATATTTAATTAATACAACAAATTATAGCGCACATGCCAGAAACAATAAAAGGAAATATGTATACCAGCTACCAGAAATATCTGCATTTGTCATTAGTACCCACCGGACTTTTTCACATATACACCATTTTAAAACTTGACACTTTTACATATCTTCTCACTGCCAAAAGCGTTAGTTAGCTCTGAAGCGAGGCGAATGTGAGACCCGGCTGCAAGGGCTATCAGGTAACAGCACAACTGTGGGGCTCAAGTGAAAATAGTATGCACATTAATTCAAGCAGAAAGAAATTACACAAGAAACACTTCATGCACCCACAACCCATAGCTTGCCATACCGCCAAGTCAGCTTGTACATTTTATGACATTCAGTGTGTTTCTGCTGTCACCTGCACAAGTGACTGACTGGTTGCTACCTAAGTTGACAATTGCGTCTTCAGTAACTTCGCTGCGACAGCAAGAAAGTTGCATCAGCGTTGAGTGCACTTTGTTGATTTATAATAAAATAATTTAGAAATATTATACAATATTGAATGCGCGGGGGGTGTGCCGTCATCTTGTCTGGCAGTCCGACTACCATATCCAAAATGCCACTCCAATAAGGGGACTCCCTACACGTAATCGCATATAAATATTCTCTGGCTGTATCTTGTTGTCTTTTCGTGGCAGAAAAAATGAAATTGTTAAATGTACAACGGTGCCTATAACAACAACAATCTTTATTCATGCCCGGCGAGGCCCACCAGTCTCACGCCATCATCCCTATGGACAATTCCGGGCGAGGCAGGCCGCTTCTTCGAACTGGGTACGACTAGACTCTAATGTTCTCACCTTTCTAATCTTTTTCTATCCTTTTCTTTCCATACCACTGACAAATCACATCTCGTGGTGCACCGAGATAGCTGCTACAACAACAACAATGGCCAAGAAGTTTTCCAAGAAGGAAATACTTTAAAAAATTTGAAATATGTTGAAAATAAAAATTATTAACTAAAATTATACAAGAGGGTTTGTTTTGCCACAGGTTTTATTATATTTAATGGCATTTCTATCATGGCATTATTTATTGATTTTAAATAAATTTAGTTGCTATCGCGCAGACGCATTTTTGCAGCTATATAGCCATTTCATCATAGGCTCTAAGCATCTTATTTATATATCGTTCATCACTCGCATTCTGTCTCTCGTTCGCTATCGTCGCATGTTACAATATCGCAAAAACGACCTTAAATAAATTATTTGCGTAATTACAGAAATAAAATTGTTTTAAAAGGATTAACGATTGAAAAATAAACAAATACATCAAAAGAATACACTAAAAATACTGTTATATTTTTTAGCAACGATGAGGGTTTTACTTTTTTCCGCCGAGCATATTGAGAAATAATAATAACAAGATAGTTCAACAGAAACTAATGAAATCTGCCATTAGATTAACTGAGGTTACATCCGGGTGTTCAATACTAAAGAATGATTTTTAGTATTTGCCCTTCGGGTATTAAACTGGGATCCCAACATTCGATTAATTAAGTAATTAAGTAATTTTCGACCTCTAGCTTTAACTTCTTATAGAACTAATTATGCGTTACACGATCCTTTTCGTATCTTATGCGTATATTATAATAACCTCTATGATTTCGTCTCTTTTCGAACGGTCTATCGAGTTTATTTCTTTATCTATCTTATCTTACCTTGATTCTCCAAATCGAGCTTCTTTGACCAATCATGAACTATAAAACCCAACTTGGTCAACGTTGTTCTTTGGCTACCCTATTTGGAAAAAATGTTTAAAATTATATGCTACTTACTGTTTTAATCTTTTACATTGTAAATCCAAGTTGCTGGCTAGCCCCATATGTGAGACTGTGCATATCTATAAAAAATTCACCTGTCAGGCTAGGAATACGGATTAGTTTTATTCTACATTTTCCTCGTTATGATTTATTACTCCATAATTTTAGAATGTTTAACTTGTTTAATCTTAAGGTCAACTGGACTTAGTTAATAAACAAATGAATAAACAAATAAATAAAAAGGATACGTAATGGACTTTATCTTATAGATGATCAACAGTTTCTTTCTTGTATTGATGTGTATTCAAAATTCGCAGCACTGATAGAAGTTAATAGTATGGATTGGTTAAAAGCAAAAAGAGCCATTACGAAAGTATTCAACAGTATGGGTAAACCGCAGACAATTAATATGCCAGTTTACAACATCGAAGGATGTACTAAACACAATAGGGCAGCCAGTACATGCCCGCACACATCGGCAACATCGGCAGATACTTTTACATAAAGATGATGTTGAGTGTAAAGAAGACGCATATGCTTCAGCTGTTAATCCTTAGTGGTGAGCTCTGACAAATAAGTGCAGCATCGCTTAAGTGCCAGTATAAATGTTATAAAATACTCAAATGGAAATGTACACTTTACGCTTAATGCCAAAGCGGTTGTCTGTTCGATACGACTTGGAATTGATGTAGTTAAAAGTCTTAAATTATAAGCTGCTACTCTAAAATGTGTCACTACCTAAAATGTTTTTCTATAAAATTACTACGCTTTGAAAATAAAAATTTGTTTAATTTTTTCTTATTGCTTAAGCAAATAACTGTCATAGATGAAATTAGTAAATCTAACAGATGCATCGTCTACTATTCGCCAAAGAAATTTAGTAGTACGGCAAATGGGAAATTTACGAAATCACTTAAAATTTTCTGCAAAAATTTACATGCGCAGTCTCTTAAATTGCACTCTCTCTCCATGTTAGGGAAACTCTACAGAATAAACAAGACAACACAGGCTCAACCATGTCAGTTTGTCCTTACCAATTGTGTTTGGAGGGCGATAATTTCAGAAATTAGAACGATAAAAAAATTTTTGTATATGTCTGGGCACACCAAAAAGTAACTACTTTTTTGGAACAGTGTATTGGGCAGGCAAAGAGTTCACTTGCAATTAAATTATTGACTGTCACATAAAATTTATGGGTTCATCAACTACAATAGCTTTATGAGTAACCTATACTTACCCAGATTCTTTTAATTAATGAAGTATGAAATACAATGGATGTGTACGCTTAGTCTGCTTTGAAGCATTTTATTGTGGCATTTCATTTTTAAAGCATTTTATTCAGGAATGTCATCAAAATGGTGATTTAGCAAACCCCAGTATAGTGTCTGAGTTTGGTAGTGAGAAGTTGTTGTTTCCGTGCCATGGAAATCTGGTGACCATTATTTATGTTCAATTTATGCAACACGAATCTCAGTGAAGCAATTTTGGCTAAAGTTTTGCAGCAAAAAGTTTGTTGTCCATACGCAACGTTGCACTGTAACAACAAAAGAAATTTGGATGTTTTATGTATATAATGCTACAACGGTAAGAAAAACGAAACAAGGTTGAAACAAATCTCTTGAAGCATAAAATAATATGAAGAATGGAGTATTAATAAGCCATTATGAAATAAGTGAGCAATAAATCACTTGTTTTCTGAGCGATTATTTTATAGTAAAATTTCGCAACACATCAACTGGACTTTCTAAACATAAGCTAACTAAATAAGGTGTCTTATCTAAACATGTGTTCTTATTGTTTATTTAGGATTTACAGATTTATTTTTCTTTTGAAATTTTGAATGATTTATACACAAATTTTAAGCAAATAAAGGCGCATATTTTAATTAATATTTTCAACTAATAAAATTGGGCTTAAAATAAATATGAAACATGAAATGAAAGTGATAGCATTATGAGTTAGGAAGTTTAAAAAAAAATCTAATTTACGCTGTTCAAGTAAAGCAAAAATACAAATGCAATTTTTCATTGATATTTTGCCCTCGGAAAAATTGCGTGTTTTTATATAAAGATATTATGGTATTAAACGGCATCATCTTCGCATAGGAATTAATATTATATGCATTACAAAATTTTGACGATTATTGAAATAATTTTTGATTTTTTTTTCAATTTTTCTAATATTTGCTTATATATAAAAAAATGTTGACGATTATTCAAATATTGTTGTTTTTTCATCAAACGCAGCAGACGTGTTTTATTTATATCCTTACCTCATCAGATATTATAGTAGTGCACCTTATCGTTGTTAAAAACTGTGAACAGGTAATGTGCATTAGTATTTTAAGTACATCATTAAATAATTAGATCTTTAACAAAAAAAATGTATTTTTTTATTATGTATAAATTATTGTATAATTTTTTTTGCATTAAAAATAAAATTGAAAAGTTTGACTTAACATTATAATACACCGAATCGAGCTGAATTGGTTGGTTATTATTGTATTTATTACAGTAAATTTTTATTTATTATTTATAAGTGCTCCGATATATAGGACATCTTACTAGTATTGCTAATCAGATTTTAGTCTACAAAACAATTTTTTAGTAAGGTAGCCAAGTATTTTGGCCCATAAAAACTTAAACTTAAGCACATCTTTGCATGAAGGCTGAGCAAAGTTCATACAATTTTAACAGACTAGTAGTTGCAGGCTGCTTGCTTGCCGCACCCCACTTCATAGTCGTAGTAGCTCACCCGAAGCATTGTACTACATCGTGGCCATAACTTACTCAACTGTTGTCTCAATTGCATGAAACTGAATTTAATGCATTTTCCAGGCATTTTTGTAGCCTCCGTCGGATGCTGCTTTTCGCTGCATTTTAAGTCTACGCTACTTCTTTCAATTTTCTTTCTTTTTCCGTAAACAATTCCATTTTCACTTGGCGGTAGCTCATTGCGGCACTTTGGATTGTCTGTTCCATCTGATGATTCTCTGCTTGTCTTTAAAGCGCTTGGTTATGAATTGTATGTCTATAGATATATATATACACACTACTATATATATATATATATACATACTATATATATATATATATATATATATATATATATATGTATATAAAGTGTGTGCGAGACAGCTATGACATCCATCGCATAGTTATATTCTCTGTTACGTTTTAAATAATTTACATTGTAGTTGCCATTGTCTGAATATTTTTACTACTTTTCTTTTATTGTTCTTTTACAAGTTTAATAGCTTCCAGTGGGAGCTTTCAAATAGAATTGCATTTGATTAGCAAAAT
>JAWNOJ010000041.1:0-69679 GCA_035046065.1 Chymomyza procnemis
TGGGCGGATTGAGGATACATAAACATATCGAAGAGGAACTGTAGGCGCAGTACTTTTCTGACTGTTTCGAAAACTAGAAAAAGTTCTGGCATAAGTGTATTGCATCAGATGGGGACTATTTTGAAGAGGACGAAACGGACTTCGAATAGATTAGATTAATAAAGTACACGTAATAGCAATAATAATTATAATAAAAGTAATGCCTTTCATAACAAAATTATTAGCGGTTGTGTAGATGAACAATTTGTATTTTAACTTAATTATCTGAAGAGAGAAATGAAACAAATTTTTACCAAATTATTTTGTGCGTAAGAAAAATAAATTTATTACAACATTTGCATCTTTTGACATATTAATTTGACCAGCACTGTGAAAATATTATTACCATGGTTGGAAAACCAGTTAGCGTTGAAATTGAATTTGATGTCTTTTATTTGGCCAACTTTAATTGCATGCCCACAACTGATGTTGGGCCTTCCCAAAAATTGTTTTTGCTTTTGTTTGGTTTCGTTGTTTTTGTTGTTTTTGCTTCTATAGTGGCAACAAAAAAAAAAAAACGGAAATGCCTCGCGGCGGACAAAATCATGGCGAGATAAATTGCCAAAGATAGCAAAAGACTTCGGGCCACCCTACACTATGCACAAAACAAAATCTACATCTATATATAAGTACGTTCCATTATGTATCTGTGAGAATGGGAAAGCCAGTGCGGGGCTCTATTGTTCAAAATCAATTTAGTGTTGAATTGGTGCCAAAAATCTCATTTTCAAAATCGGGGGTACAACAACGAAAACATTGGCCGCTTTGGCGTCGGCGGCAAATAGGAAATGAAAATACCGGAAACGCGGCAACGACAAGCAACGTCAGACATTTTCCATGCCAGTGCAAATGAAAGTCAGAGTTAAGGCGACATAGCCGACATAGGCGACATTTGGCTAACCATGGATTTGGCAAGTGACAAAAAACAAAAAAAAATGCTAATAGCTAACAAATAAACTGCGACAGACAAAAAAAATGTTTCCAGTTAACTGGCTTAAATTTCAGTGATATACAGAGGGCTCCAACAGCCGACATATCGTCTTTAATTTTCACTATATTCAGACATATATTCCTATCCTATTACACATATGGATATGGCTCTATTTTCGCATATAATTCAAAAGATTAAGCGGACTGGCTGTAAATTTAGTAGCGCTTTGCGGCTTAACTCAACTGCTGGTGAGGACCATATGCGGTTGCAGCGAGCTATAGCCAATACGATTCAACTTCAACTTAAATAGCATTCGCTTTTAGAAAACGAATTCATTTTTTAAATATAAAAAAAGTTAAGTTCTTAAAGCTTTTTAGGTATAAAAGTGAGTTAATAAAAATAAAATAAATTAAATGTTTGCTTTCAGATAATTGGTATTTAAAATTGTAGTTCAATAAAACAATGTTTCATGGAGGTTTTATAATACCTTATATTAGTTCAATATAATCTTTATTTCTTTGTTTACTAATTATCTTGCTTCTCTGTCTGAAAAAGTAAATAAGTTAATAATTAGACAGTGAAAAATAAAGCACACCTTATGTTATTTTCCCTCTGTAACATAAAAAAAAACACATATGCCGCATATCATTCAATTAGTTTATTATATAATTTGGGTTTTAATATTGCAACCAACGTTTATTAGGACTTTGTAGCGTTTCAGCGTTCAGCCTTATTAAAGCGATAGCTTAAGATTTCTCAAGCAATCGTTTTCATCAAGAATCGTAGTGTTTATTTTTTAAAAAACTTCTTTTTCATGTCATCTTTTATTTCATCGCATGTTCATTTTCTAACTGAAACTGCTCATTATTTTCATATATGACATAAGCTCAACTTTGTCCTTTAAAAAGAAACAATATAAAACATCAAACAGAAATGAAATAAAAACACAAAACAAAAAAATAAATAAAAAACAAGAAAACAATAAAATAATAACAAAAAACACCCTTAATTTTAAAAACTTATTATTATAAAGTCAACTATGAAAAAATACCTCGTGCTCCTCTACATCCACTCATAAACCTTGTTGCCAAACCAATAAACCAGCACTTATCCACAATTACACCCCTTGCAAATATGGCCAAAGCTTTGCAGGCTAACATTTTTTCCCTTCATTCCAATGGCCGTGATGTCCATGTCCACTAAGTCATCTGCACTGCAACCAGTCTTCATTCACACTTTGCACCTGCGGCTCTGTAGCTGCCAACTACAGTTCTTCATCTAGTAAAGTGAAAAGAGTTGTCCTAGGGCTGCAACTCAAACCATATTTGGGTTGTAGGCCAACAACTTTGAATTGGAGATGCTAGTAACTCAATATAATACCCTAGCGGTCCTGAAAACCAACTGCACTACAACATCAACTCACAGATATATGGAAAGTCGACATTGTTTAGGATTGTCACTTTAGTGATTTTGTCTTGTAAAAATGTAACCAGTACGATGATTTATTCTAGCATGAAAATGTCCCCATGCTGTAATAGTATTTTACGCTTCCATTAGTAAGAAGAACTAACTAAAAACAATTTTCGAATGGTTTTTTATTTAAATTAAGAACAGAAAATAAGTAAGTAATAAGTTCAAATATTGCTTTTGTTTATGAAGTTTTAAGTTTAAATTAACACAAATCATTATTTGTGTACAATTAGAATAACATCTTTTAAGAAACTTTTAGAATAATATTATCATTGCAATTTGTGGAAATCATCTTGTTTATATTATCTTTCATTTAAGTAAATGTTGCCCATAAATGATATTAGCAATAATTCTTCGCCAATTGGTGCAAGCTACAAAAATTTTATAAATAATTTAATGAAAAAAGGAAATTTGCTGAGTTAAATTTTATAACAATTTTATTCCCCTAATTAATTATGACTTTCCCAGATAATTAGCGTTGGTTATTTGCTGGCTATGCCAGTGCTAAGCAAATCCAACAGTGCTTCAGGATGGAATTGAACCATCGACCTTCCGATTAAGAGGCGTGTACGTTGCCACTAAGATATAGAGCTGACTTAGCTTCACATATAATTTAAATACACACAATCAATTGATCTTTATTCAAACGTTGATTACCCTTCAATTTAAAACATTAAATCAATGAAATTATAAAAAAATTCTTTTAAAATTTCATAATGCTTACTTTGTTGTATACTTAAGATAACCTTTTGCAAATAGAAGTATATTTTCATGTATTTTGGAAAGGAAAGCAGGCAGATTATGGTTAAATATTTGGAAAATAGTTGTGTTTTACATTGATGAAGAAAAATCGGGTTCGTTGGTGATCCGATGAAGAGGCTTTACATTTAGCTTAATACTCTTTACCAGCGATTTTACTTGGTTTGGTATGTAACTTGGCTTTTATTTTTTTACAATTGTTACTCTTGTTTATTCTTAAAATTTAGCTTGAGTGGTTTTCGTACTTGTGTTTGTTTGATAAAGCCAAATATAAACTATCTGCATTTGCCATCGCTAACCTCCATGCCGAATCTTTAACTGGGCTTATGGCCGTATTTATTGTTGTTTCAGCGCCCAAAGCAATGGCCACACAATTGGCCATTATTTGCTTTCCCATGTTGGTAGTTCTATTTTTGCAGCAAATATGTAATGTTCCGCAATTCCAGACTAATTTCGAAAAGCAGTTAATCAGTCATTTTACTCAATTTTGCTTTTGAATTTGCATTATGATTTCGTCACGTTGCCTTCTGGCAACATTTGTGTTTGGCATTGTTATTGTTCTGGGTTGGAACACTTGGTTTGACTTTGGCCATTTATTTGTTTAACGAAGCAAAGAGTTTGGGAAACACTTTTAATTAGGCTTACCAAACTTTACTCTTAGTTTGTTTACTTAAACTCAATGAAAATATTCGTTAACTGGTTACGGTTTGAGACAATGACATTTTGAAATCTAATTTCCTTCAAAACCAACAATAAAATAATTGATTTGTTCCAAATCAAAGGCTACTCCAGTGCAGAGACACTCCAAAAACAGCTTCAATATTCAACAATGCCAGCAGACAATGCTACAGACAGCTCTTTGTTTTGTCATTTCCATGTGTCACAATCATGTACACACAAAATGGACTGAGTTCGGTCAAATCATCGTTATCACGGAAGAACATGCTAAAAGTTGCCTTTGCTGTGTTTTGTCGTACAAGTCAAGTTCAACTGCAACCGCAAAAAGTTTTTCATCTTCCCTAAAAGAACCATTAAATTAACTTCACAGTCAACTCAGCCAATAGCTGAGTGTGCTTCCTACTGTGGTCAGTTTATAATTTGCAAAGTAAATGTACAAGCGCCTCTGACCCAGGTGCAAAAGTCTATGCTACGGAAATTGTCCAGTCCGCATTGATGTGGCCATGTTCCTCAGCTACGCCAAAACAAATAATAGCTTTATAAATTAATGATGTCAATTATGCGAACTAAATTTTAGTAGAAATTCGGCATACTTTGTTTTACCGAGCTTTGTAAATTTATGAATATTGCTCATTCGCCCTGTGAGCCCTGCAAACTCTATTGTTGCTGTTGTGTTCTCTTTGTCTGCACATCGCAGACATATTGCTCATTATAATGCTTAGACTGAAAGTCATTTCGTTTGCTTTGCGGTTAACCAAGTTGTTAATATAATATTAGCCACAGAGTGGCATACTAGTGCAGTCTCAGCTAGAGTCCGGGCAAGACGCAAGCTATAGAGGAGTTGGGAGCGTTTGGTATAGTCAGCATTGACAATGTACAAACTTTGCGAAACAAAAGTAAATGCATTCACAATATATTAAAATTAATTACAAATATAATGTTTACAATTTAGTAAGCTTATTAATATTCTACTGTCTACAATTTGCACACATTTATTTGTCTGCAAAACTGGTCGAATCTTTATCGGCCAAAGGATGAAAAAATAAATTATTTAAAATATTTGAATGAAATTCTGACAACGATTTAGGCAGAACCAAAAAATATTATTTATTCTACTAATATTAAATATGAGCATGACGTAATGTGGTAAATTATAACTTAAGTTAGTTTTTCTTTCTAGAAAAAGTAACAAAATTAATAGCATCATTTCCAGCGTTTATAAAACTGTGGTAAGATAAATGCTTATATTCGACTGTGAACTTACAAATAAAAAGTAATGGTAGAATGGTACTCTTTTTACGTATGTACCCAATTAAAGCGCCCAAACTGAGCTTAAGAATTTTACCGATGGGATCTGAATTTTAGAATGAGATGAATAAAAAATCATATGATATTCATAACTACGTTTCAATGTGATGTAAATGGATATAATGATGGCTATTTTGTTTGATTTATATTTGAATAAAAAGGCAGGATAGAAAACGAACATCCAAGTGTGGAGTTAAATTAATGCCTTGGGTTATGGTAATATGACTCAGATTCTTTATTGCAAAAGTACTGCAATAACGCCAAAGACCACTGAGATAATTTTACATCTGAAACCAGCTCACTTATTCACTCGCGTAAGTCCTAATCTTAAATCCGTTTTGCAAAAGTGATTCTGCCTATATTGCACTTTGGAATAGTAATTAGGGTAAAGAACCATAAAATAATCAAATCGCCACTATCATTCACTGCTAATCTGTGTTTCTAATATTGAAAGGCAATACGTTGGAAATCGATTTTTTTGTGTTTTATGATAAAAATAAACATTTTTTTGCATTATATTTTCTTTGAACTGAATAATACGTTGAGGATTATTACGAATTGTCAGTCACTACAAACAAGCGTTATTATAAAATAATTTTATTTTTGAAATAGCTACAAAGCCCATGATGATCGGTTCTTGAGTGCTAATTGGCCTAAAATTTAATTACTCATCAGTAACAATAGTATAAGCACTATTTCCCAGGATTATTGAGTTAACGCTTCGTTTTGTGGAGGTATGTCCTTACAGACATTAGCCGTAAAGCTGTCACTTATTAAAGTTAATAAGCCAACGAATTGTCATTCAACATTATCAACGGCAAATGAATCGATTAAAAAGTCTGCCACGTTAAAGTGGCAGTTGTTGGATGAAAGTCGACCCCATAGAGTATTATATATAAATATATATATTCTTTATACATACTCATACTTTATTCTCATACTTTATTTTATGTTGAGACTGATTTCTTGATGTAACTAATTCTTTTTTGTTGGCTTTTGCATACGTCTGAGAATTGCAAATTTCTAAATGTTAGACAGATGCACGATAAGAAGCCTTTTTTAATGCGATATTTGTATCCTTCAAACGACACCTGACACCGCAACGCATACCAGTAGTAATATAGAGACACTTGAAATCCGCTAAAATACATTAAAAAATCACTCACATCCAAATTGGTTAAGTACACGAATTCGTCAGCAAATTTTGCACACGTTAAAGTTAACAGACGGAGGCGTCTCGAAAAAGGAAGCCGGCCATGTGTACGGCAAAGCAAATCAAGAAAATGGCGTGCTGTCATGACAGCAGCCGTGACAAGGAAGTATGCTTTTCCAGGCCTAAGAGCTCTCTCTCCAGTCCCTGCAGTTAGTTGTAACGACAGCAAAAGGGCTTGGTCAGATGTCGACAAGTACAAGCAAGGCTAAGTATTTTCAATTAGTTAGCGCAAATTGAAAATGTTCAAGCCTTTGCTGCAGTAGTCGGCGAAGGAATTCACATGCAGTTAGTCATACTGCAAGATTTCAAAAAAGTTTATTTTAAAAGTGCAGTGTTCTTTATTTGGTGGCATGAATAATTAGTTAATTATGGCTCGCTTTTTTTTAATAATAAAGTATTATATTATATATATTTTTAATTTAATAAGTTTAATGCAGTATAAAATAATGCTTAATTTTGCATTAAAAAACTTTATGTATAATTTTTCTTCGCAAAGAATAAATTGTTTTTCTTTTATGTATTTTGAACTTGGAATGTGTTGACTTATAAAGTACAAATCTCATTAAATTTGACCCAAGTTGTCCAAAAACAAACATAGATTGCAATTACCTATCGCATATTGCCATAATTATTTATAAACTTTCCCTGTAAAAATGTAAAAATTCATTTACATCCTTCAGGTACTCCGTTTACATAACTGCCATATATAATTTTCAACTATTTAAGTGGCATTTGAAATTAAGAGCCTCCAAACTTTTAACTTTTTGCAATCAGGTTCGCTGCTGTCACACACGTCGTATGAGTTATATTCGTTGACGTGCCACATATGCAACTGGCTCAACTATCCGAAACAGCAGCAAACTTTTGTGGTCTTATCTGGCGTAGACTTTGCAAACATACATGAACAGGCTTTTTCGCTATGATTTAAAGTCAAAACTTTTGCTATAGAGCAAAAACTTGTGGGGGGAGTCGGTGTGTCTAACCAAATTCCACAAATATGCACAATTAACTAAAATTTAATATATTACCATGAACATATATATGCTAGGACTTTTTAACAGTATCTAATTTGGTAATTAAATTTCAAATTAAATAATTCTGAAAGTAGAGAAAGATGTGGAGATTATTTGGCTTTTGGAACATAGGCAAGCAGAAAGTCTAGATTTAAAAACTTAAGTTTGCAAATTACGCTACCTCTCCCGAGGCCCACAACAACAATGTAACTTACTTAGATTAATATTTTTAGTAGTATTTAAAAGCTCTCTTCGCTCTCTAAGTCTGCGAGAAGGAAATGTGGGCAGATTTTTACATATTAATTTAGTAGTTATAGTGAATCCATACATACTATCATCACTCCACTAGTAATTGTTAATAGCATTTCGGCCATTTTGGTGTTAAAATTCATTAAAATGTAAAAATTTTAACTGAAATGGGCAATACTATGAGCAAACAACCAAGAGCTCAGCAAAAAAAAAAGCTAAACTTACAGATTTTTGTTGGTCGAACTCAATGGCAAAGTATGGTCAGAGGTTGCATTCCTTTGGCTAGAGTAGTATTTTGGATTCCATTTTCCAAAAACAATATAAATGATTGAATTCCAAATAAATTAGTGACATTCTACATATTGTTATATTTATAATAAAAGGCCTTTAGTTGAAACTAATCAAATATAAAGTTGGGTTGAAATTTTCTAAATTAAACTTACATTTACAACAAAAACACAAACGAAGCATGGTATTATTTTGCATTTTGCTTACACACATGATTGTAGACCCATCCATGCATGAACCATCCATTAATCCTTTCGGGCTTTCGCTTGTAATTTATGCGACAATTGATGCTTATGCTAAATATGCTTCGAGGCAAGCGATTATGCACCGCCTATAGTCTTAACTTGGCTTTGTGCCCAAGATTTCGTTCCTAGTCTTGATACCAAAGGCCACAATGCGATAGCTCCCACTATGGGAAACTTGACAAAAGAACAAATAGGAACTATTCTATGTGCAGCATGCACTTAAGTAAAAAGATTTATGTTCCTTGCACTCACGGACTTCAAGCTTGAATTAATAGTAGTTACATGCTGCGAATACGTAATATTTTAAATTTGAGCAATAAAAAAAGGTAACAGCTTTAAAACGGTTTTGACTAAATGAGCTTCTATTGAAGAATGTGTCAAGTACGAAAGTTAATATTTTGAAATTTAAGAAAAAATATAGATGTTTTAAAAAAAAAACCCAATTTAAAAATAAAGGAACAATTAATGTTATAAGCTTGATGGTCATATTTGGAAGAGATCCTCATAAATATAGCTGCAAAGGCAAAGGAAGTTGAAATATGTGACATTGTTTAGATACGTCGAGAAAAGAAGACTATGGAATCGCAGCATAGGTAATTATCACTTCGAAGCAGTTGACAACTTTTAATACTTGGGTGTGTTGATAAGCAATGACAACAGCGCAAGGGACTGCGTACAAGACCAGATTTTATCTGCTGATTCAACCTACTACGCGCACAAGAAAATATTCAGGTCAAAACTGCTATAGTCTTAACTGTTTATGCAATAATCCCATATGGAGCAGAAGTTTGGAGCATGATGGCAGCAGATGAAAAATTCCTAAGGATCTTTGAAAGATGAATACTGCGAAAAACTTTTGGGCTAAAGATACATGAACGCGGTGACCTACATTCCAAGAAACAATGACGAATTGTTGATCTTGAACCATGGCGAATATGTTATCTTATTCATTAAATCCCAGAGGCCAAGATGGACATGTTCTACAGATCAGATTTATTCTGCATCAGAATAGAGCACAAAAGCTTGTCTTGTCATACATACCATTCTCCACAAGAAACAGTGGTCGATAAAGAAAGCACCTAATTGACAATATTGCCGATGACATGCTGAAGATGGAAGTAAGGAACTGGCGCGCCCTTGCTACTAAAAAAAGAGACGACTGAAGAAGAAATGTTGAGAAAGCCAAACTCCACCCCGTGGATTGTAGAGCTGAATGATTGATGCTCATTCATCCTCGAGTTTAGAAATATGAAAAATTAGTGTTAAAAAAGATAAAGTCCAAAAGTATAAAATTGGGCTTATAAAAAAACGGTAATTAAAGCTTGGATGGGACATCCCTTAATTAAGATGTCCTTAAATTTTAAAATATCGATAAAGTGTGAAAGGGGACAGAACAATATGAGTGTGCATCAGCTGCGGCGCATATCTGGACTAGAGTTTTGTTTACTTAAAGCGAGGATTCTTATAATTGTTAAAAATATTATATTCACAATACAACTAAAATCGACAACTAATTATTTTTCAGTAATACCACTAACAAGCACTCTCGTTATTACATGTAAGGACTGTAAATAATATATATAATATAAACCAACCTAACTGATAGAAAAACCAACAAAGCACAGCCTTGTTAACAGACGACACTTTAAAGGCAATGAATAGAATTGGATTGTCTGTCAACAGCAAGGGACAACAACATAAACAACAACAAAATCGACAGGAACAACACCCGGCACATGACATCTACTAAAGATTGTGTACACCACTGTATCGTCTGTTGGTTTGGCTCTGGACCGCTCATCTCATCTCACACACACAAAGACGCACATGCGCACACAAACACTCATACAGATGAAAAATCATACATATATTTATATATTGATTAAATGAAGATGACAACAATGATTGACATCGTTGACTTAAGTCATTACATATATCACATATATCATACAAGTTGTTGTTGCTGTTCCTGCTGCTGCAGTTGCAGTTAATGCATCCACATTACTTTGTCTCTGTGTGCGTAAATCCTTGTGTATCTGTGTGTTCATTTGTGCATGCGTTTGTGTGCAAACAATGTCTGATGCTTAATTTGCTTGAAAGCTTTGTAAAAGCTGGACGAACATCGAGAAACAATAATGCAGTAACATATTTAACCATATTTCAACACTTACAATAACTTAAAAATAATTAAAAAACAAATTGAAAATTATGAAGCATATGAATTAAATCATAAGGCATTTTCACAATATAAAACAATGTTCGATTACAGTACTCCACGATATAAATCCCATAAGTAAATACTTGCTTATTTCGCATGATTTCTGAAGAGATAAAGAGAAAAGCTAGAAATTTTTACATATTCCAAGTTTTTTTTTAATGATTTTCAAAATTTCAGTACCAATCAATTTTGAATAATATTGAAATGAAAAGTTTGTAGACTTGTTTCTTCTGATTTCATTTTGTCAATATCTGCTTTAATTTTATAATTTCTGTATAATATTTTAAGATGAACACTGAATCAATGATAAATCCTAAACTGCTTCTATATATTAGGATATAAGTTATTTTTAATTACATAACGAAAATATTATCGAAGTTTTGCCACACGCATACAAGACAAATAATTTATTACACTATAAATAACAACAAATAATTGCCAATTCTGCATCACATAATTTATGTGCTACAATTTCTTCCTTTCATTTTTTTTAGGGGATAACCGCCGGGACAGCTTCCCAAAAATACATATTTGTCGCTGGTTCGACTTGTTAGGCGCTCTACTTGTTTTGGCTGGTTCGCAATAGCCATAAAGATTATGATCTTGATATGGTTGGACGAACAAGCTACGAATGGCTGTGCGGGGCAAAAAATACTTGTGCAAGTCGTTTGAAGCGAAAAAAATTATTTTATCCTTGTTGCCTTATTTGGTAGAAAAGTGTGTACAAAATGTAGCAATTCGTAGTAAATGCATGGTGACTCTTAAAAATTGTTTTGTAAAAATGTATTTTTTAAATATAATATGAAATATGATATACTATTTTTCTCTTGGGTTAAGTGAATAGAATTTCTATACAAAAAATAAATTGTATTTAAGTTCATTCATGAGCATCGGTTGTGTGGGGGGAACTACATTAAAATCGAAAGATATACATATAAGAAGTTAATTTCTTCTCTTCTTTTTAGTTGGCAGCTTCAACGGTTCAACCGGTATGGATCTTCTGAGGAAATCGGCAAATATGTGATTAATTGTATCGAGGCTAAAAAGTACTTATTTGGATAATGGTACTCAATTATTACCATACAGATGGGAAAAGTATTCAAAACATAATCGTATCTTGGTAAGGAAGTGGAGTTATAATAAAATTCTTAGAAATATTTTCAAAGGCAATACAACTAAGCTAAAAACAAAAACAACAAACATACTTTTACATTAAATTGAATAAAGTATAATAGCTAAATTTTTGGTAATGCATGGATAAAACGATAAGGAAAAATCTTACAAAATATTGGTCAAATTCATCTTTTGATTACAGAAATAATTCTATTATTAAAGTTTGATTGAAAATCTAATAATCTACAAACTGTATATACTCTTTAAAAATATGGCAGTATGAGCGTATGCATTATGAACATTCTGTTGTATCCACATTGTGTTGGGTATTCTAAGAGCACATGTTGTACTTTGACAATTTTACATGTATTGGCATATCCATGAAAAGCTAATAATAGTAACAGCTATTTACTGTAAATAAAAATGTTGAAATATTAAATTTTTTTTTTTTTTACTATCGTATAACTTTATTTTTTCTTATTGACATTGCGTTCATCATTTCTTTCCTAGGACAATCCTCCTTTAAGTTGCGCTGATAGACTCCCAGCCATAGTTGTCGCTGGGTTGGTTGGTCAATAACCCAGTCAGCTATTTCCAAAGAAATGAGCGCAGGACCTGTTAGTGGAAATCTTTTTCGATGCTATATTTTATCACAATATATGGCATCCCTATCCACCAACTCATTTTGTTTTTGTTGTCTCAGCTGGCCTACGGTTTTTATTTGCTTCAAACGTGATTTGTGGTAACCTGCTGACTCCTTTTTTCATCTTTCTTATTTTGTTGTTGAACTTGGGAGCAGTTGAATTAACATTTGCCATATCTAAGTTGTGGGCTGCTTTAAGCTTATTTTTTTATTTATAAATTTTGTTAAAATTGGGTCCGCAAATTTAAAGCCTTTAGAAACGAGTTCAGGCAAATGAAACTTTATATACCTCAAATATTTTGGAAGAAGCGCATATAATACATTTTGGTCAATTAATTAAAACGAAATCTTGAACAATTCAATTAATACGATATGACACTATAAGTTTATTTGTCGAATATTAAAATACTACAAATAATAATAAAATAATAATATTTGCTTTTGAAATTTTTGTTTTTTTTGGCCTACGAGATTTATTGATGAATGTGAGACAAATTGAAAGAGAATATTTATTTTTAGGGTAAAATATTTGATTCATAAATATAAATATATTTGTTTTAATAATTTAGGAGCTTTAGCTTCATTTAACTATAAAACAAACAAGCCTATGGAATTTGCTTACTTAATTATAAATCATTTGGTCTCTGATTTCGCAGTATACATATTTCAATTCAATATTTCTGGGAATATTAAAGAAAAATTTAAAGTTCTTTTTAAGGAAATTGAGTCAAAAATTAAGACAGTTTAAAGGTACTTCAATAATAAGAACATTTAAAAAAAGAAAGCAGAAATAATATGAAATATGAGCATATGCATATAGTTGTTATTTATTTTGTGCATTACTTTCGCAGCTGCTCATCTGCTTTTTACCCCTTGGTACCCTTACTACTTCTCTTCAGCTTTCAATCAACAGAACCAGACAAATAAATAAACAGCAACATCAATTCGATTTTAACCAGATTGATTCAAGCCATAAATGCAAAAAAAAAACTCAATAATGTTTATTCGAAGAGAAAGAGCAAGAATCTCCTGTTCACAGAAATAAATAAATGCAGCATTTAAATTGGAAATTTGTTTTGATTTTAAGGCCCCGAAGGATTGTTATTGCTTTATTTGATTTCACTCAACTCAAATTTTTATTTTCTTGATAAATCATGATGGCGGTTTATTTAAATAAAATGAGTTGCATTTAAAAACAGTTGCTCCTTTATATTTGATACGTTGTTAGCTTTTCCCAATCCATCCAATTACAAATCATGCATAAATTTGTGGATATGTCACCTATGGTCTTCATAACCTAAAGCAAATAGCATAAGCTGATGGTTGGTGGAGAAGGTGTGAAGAAATAGCTGCCTGCATCTTATTGTTGTGAAATTTTTTAAGGTATTGTGACTGTAGATAATCATGCAGGATTTTTGTAAAAATCAAGACCTCGACGAACAGCATTAGATGGTAATCATTCTATTATTAGTTTCCATGAAATTATAACTTCTATTAAATTTAAAATACTACAAGAAAAACGTCGACTCGTAAGTTGACATAGACTAGGTTCGCTTTGGGTATATTGATTTTTCGACTTATTTCGTTTATTTTGCAAACTAAAAGTGTAAGCATTCTCAACAATTTGGAAAAAATTCCGACATTTAGATAAAATATGCTTATTCGGACTCATCTACGTTTCCAATGAAAATTTGAAGATACTGGTATCTAATCTAAATTAAAAATCCTAACTTCGTCAATCCATTCTGCATACTTGAAGATTGAACGTTGTCAGACTGGTGAACTTACATGGTCTAAGGATTTATTGGACAGAAAATTGGTAGCCTACCTAGATACTTTTGATGATTTTAGAGTCGAAAGCTCTCAATTAAATATATCTGCTGCATGCGCAAAGATAGTGTTAGTATATTAGCTTCAAAATCGAAAATGTGTGGTTGGATACCCTGTAAAAGCAATGGTGCCTACCACACATTTGCCTACCGAAAGGATCTTGGTATGTATTTGTTTATTTGCTCGATATTTCATACAATAGTAATACATTATTATTATTTTTTTATAGAAAAATGTATTTCAAGAAAAATCATTTCACATTAGTAAATAAAATGCAATTTCGCAAAGATTCTAAAGGAGTCGGGGCCGAGACTTAGTAACCCTAATAAACACAAAATATGCAATTAAAAAAATTGAGTTAGTAGTTTGCGTAAATATTTATGGTCAGGCCACATAATATATTGGACAAAGTGCAATATACCAATGTATCCTATATATTTGTCAACAAAATAATTGTAAATTTTAACAACCACAATGTTTTTGCCCATTTTGTGCACATTTGGTTGGTTTATTTTTTCAAATTTTCCAATTTGTTTTGTGGATTATGCAATTTATTTAGTTTAACTTTTCATGCTGTTTCGTATTTGTATTGCATTTTTATTTGCTTTGGTATTTGTAAATTTGTGTTGGTGTTTGGTATTGTTGGCTCTACCACGATGATAAATACTTTGGCCGCACGGAATATGGAAATTAAAAGCAAAAAGCCCACGCGTTACAAAAACGGCAAGGAAGCTAGAAGGAGGCCAACAAATTGCAGCAAGCAGCCAGCTGCAGAAAGTACATTGATTTAATTACTTTGCTGTTGGATTTGACAAATGCTTGCACAGCAAGGAGAGTGAACCAAATACGAAATAATTTAAAAAAGTAGTTCAACTAACTAAAATTTTGGCTAAGCAATCTTGGTATGAAGTAAATTATAAATTCTTAGTTAAGAATAATGCTTTCCAATACTGACCAAGGTACCAGGCGACTTGATCAGGTTAACGTGTTTACCTTCGATTAGATTCCTGACTTACTTTTTAATCAAGGGTTAAAATTTATAGTTTAATGTTTCGCTAAGAAAGAATATTTATTGATTATAAATTAGCTTTTAAGCATGTTTTTTTATTTAATGTGTTATCATTTTGTTGGATAAAATAAGTGGATATTTGAAGAAAGTTTCTAGTTGTTTAAGTCGATATACGGTTCTTGAAAATATCATCTATTAGAGTTGAGCTTAACTTTAAATTAGTTCGTTGAAAATATCATTTTATTTTGGATTTGAGATCAAAGTGGTTTTACTCTTGACATTTGTGACTATGGTAATCTCGAAATGTACGATGAGCAGTTGAAACATTTCCTTTGACTTTCACCTTACTAATTAATATGACTCTTATAGTGTGTATCAACTATGGTGCTCAAAGCATACTTATCCTAAAATTAATAATCTGAAATCATAAAAAAAATAAAAGAAATCAAACCAAGCGGCAGAGTAAATGCGTTAAAGTCGTAGTGCCAATAAACTGTGCAGATGCATAAATATTCGTATCTATCTATCTAAGCTTATTGGCATTCGAATATTAAAATAAGCCCACATATATGACAACAAAGAATTACAGCTTTAATTAATAAACTTCATTCAGTACAACAATATAAAAGGAAATTCTTTGACAAAAGCGAAGTATTTATCTGCAGAAAACCAGAGCAAAAATACGTAGACACGCTAAAACTTGTGAAACTGAATGTCATAACTAAATGCCAGGCTCATAAAAAAGGACTCGCTACGAGCGACTAAGAGATGATTAAATGTGCTTGCAGGTACTACATCCGCTCTAGCAATCATGAATAGGTCCTCTGCGCCCAACGGCATTTCCAGCTGCAAGCGGCAAATATTACCAAAACTCTGCTCTGTGCAGCATATAGCATCCGTTTGATATGCTTCAAGTTGGAAATGATGGTTTAATTAGAAATATAATAGGGACCAAGAAAAGCAGCAAACCAGTCAGTATGGTTGAGATACGGGACGAATGTTTCCGCTTCACCTACTCTCCAACGTCATTCAGTTGTAAACAAAAAGTCAACTCTGGCAGTTCCGGAAATGTGTACACGAAAAAGAAAATTGCAAATGAAATGGTGAAAATGCAAATACACACATATCCAGCCGGAATTGCATTGTGTTTTTTGTGTTTGTTTCTAACTTGTTGCCTTCAACGAAGAGAATGCAGATTTATGCGCAAAAAAATCTTGCTGCAAGCTTTTCTCTTGCATTTCCGCTACAAGGAAAACTCTATTTACATGTGACATTTGTGGTTAAGACAATGACAAAGACAGATGCCGTCATCTACATGAGAAGGAAAAGAAAAGAAAAAAATGTATGTAACAGAAAATAGTAATGCTAGTGATGGTCGGAAAGTTAAAGCACGTAATGGATTTATTTAGCTAGAATACCTGCATCTCGAAAGGTACTCTCATACAATTAAGTTTCACAACTTTGTTAAGAGGCAAAGTTGAAATATTTCTTCTAAGCAATAAATATCTTTTCACTTTTTTTTTAATGTTCTGATACTGAACATTCTTTGAAAGCTTCGACGGAAACGAAATGGCAGACAGGGTAAAGACTTTGGGTCACCTCAAACGGCTCTAAACATCAAATCGGAAGTAAGAGCTGCAGTCGCTTTCGACAGAAAATGGCACAACACGACGAACTGCTAAATCGCCGGCGTCATGTGCGGGAAAACCGACCCGAAATTAGCCAAGCACATCTTGCAACTTCCCAGGAAAGACGAGACTATGAGGGGCCAGTCATGCCAAACGTGGAAACACTACGACGACACTGCAGAATGTAGAGCCAAGAAACCTGAAACACCTTCTAGCACTGAACTGCCAGTGTACCTCAAGAGCTAAATCTGTAGGGAGACCAATGTTTGACTCGCTCGTGAGCCTCCCCAGAGACTGTTAGCTTTCACTGAAACACACGCGAATATTGGACAATTAACGCATTCATGAACACAAGTCACGGCCGACGAACTCCGGTGTCCACAAAGGATCACACTGGTCTATATGAGGTCCCACCCTTCTCCAGGGATCTGCCGGCTTAACCTAACGTAGCATAAGATATTCAAAAATTAAGTAGTAGATTTTTTGTTTTTTTCTTTTTAGTAAAATTTAATTATAGACTTGATGCCTTGGTAGCGCATAAGTAGCGCACTCGCCTCGAAGTCGACAGGTCAGTGATTCGATTCCGTACAGCTGGATGGGTACAGTGTCGTGGTTGCAAATAGACGATATTTACCTAGGAAATTCTGTTTTAATTAATGATATCGCCGTTCGGATATGGCTATAAACTGTAGGTTACCCCGATCTCTTCAAACAACTATTGTTGTAATACATTGGAGTGATTACCATTGGTCAAAGGGAATAAATTAATTATTCTGATTAAACAATTTTTTTGCTTTTTATGAAAGTTTACCTTATGATGAGCATCGTTCAGTAAAAACAGTTTGTTCGTCTTAAAAAATTAACTTATTCAATAGAAATAAGCTTAAAAATGCTTTTATTTTTTTATCATTTATAAATTTTCAGATAATAAAGTAATAATAAAATCCTCAACCTCACGGTACCATGCTATTTTATTTTTGGAATATTATTTAAAATATAAAAAAGTCAAATTATTAAGCTTATCCATTCGGAATATCTCAATATTGCCATCAACTTTCAAAAATAATGCATACAATAAGAGCTAGGGATGTAAAATAATCCTTAAATGATATCAAACTCATCGTCAGAAATTGTTTCCATAGCTGTACTTTAGACTTATTTTTACTTACCACTCTGTTCTGCGTATATATCTTAGGAAAATATTCCAAATTACCCTTTTTTCAAGTCGTTTTCACTGGTTATTATTATTTATGCGATTTTAAATTTTAACAAAGCTATTACTTTAGAAATTATTTTTTTATTTTTGTTGTTATTATTATTTATGCTGGCAGCTACTTTATTATGTTTAATTAGCTTATTTATTATTAAAGAATTTATTTTTACCACGTTGGTTTTTAATACATTTTATGCGCACATTTAAATGGATATCTTTTTTGCACCTGCTTATATGGTAATATTACACATTAGATTAGGCACTACATTAATTCCTGATTTTTATGATGTTGTTGACATAATTTATAAGTATCTAAAGCTCTGCACGGCTTTTGTGTATAATTTTATATTTGGTAGGTTGATGCGCTGGCTCGTATAATTACTATTTTATTATTGTAATTGCAGTTGAATAAATTATGTTTTTAGTAAAAGCACTTTGATTATGACATCCTTTAGGTTTGATTGATTAAAGCGCTGTAAAAATAGAATTAATTATATTTCTCATATTTTTTGATCACTTTTTTTTATAATTGCAAACCACAACAAATTATGTTCGTCTAGACAAAAAATGTACAAAAAAATAAATAAACTTAAACATTTTAAACAACTAAAAACACTTTCAATGAGCAGCAAGCCCAAAAACATTAATTCGGAATACGTATACGCCATGTGCACCGTGTGATAATTATTTGCCACAAACACGCATTGCCAAATAACGCAACACTGATTCCTTTTAAAATTTTGTTGCAGTGATTTTGTTGTTTTTGGCACATTAGACAGTTAAAATAAATATAAACTTATTTGAGTTGGGAATATGGGGGAGAGACAGTTGCGAAAAATTATCTCTTGATTTATTGTCTGTGAAAATTCAGTTTCTCAGTGAGTTGTGAAAGATATTGAAAGTGATTGCTTGTTTTATTGGAAAGATTCAACCATTTGTCGTCTACAAATTGGAGTGCTTCAGCGTCTGTTTCTGGTGCGAAATGTCTTCAGCTATTTTGAAAATGTCAGCAGTTTCGTTAGATAAGCCGCCTTTGCGGCAAGCGGAGCTTTTTCGGAGTTTATTCTTAGTTTTATTCTTAATAAAATCAAGGGTTTTGAGTGTAACTATGAATCGTTCTTGGCCAGAATATGGTGGCACCAGGATGCTATAGCCCAATATGAGATGTTAAAACCAATGAAAATCATTGATGATGATCCATGATTCGCTGAAAAAATCGTGGAAAAAGAAGAAATGCCTGATAAGGTGAAATTACAAAACGTAAACGCTTGGCATCATATTGCTGAAAGGGTCAAAAACTATAATGAAATACTAATTTGAAAAATCGTACCCCAACTTTCATATTTTACCGCCTTAGCTCCTTGAGGTTATTGGCTTTTTATACTTCACCATTTACCAGGTACGTAAGTTTAAATTTGCCGGTTTTTTCGATAAATAAAACACTGAATTTTCAGGGGAGGGTGTAAGCTAATTTTTGTTCAAAGTATTGACATTTCGATAAGTCTTTTGGAGCATGCCAAATATGATCCAATTATTCGATCGCAGCCATAGAGAGCTCATTTTTTGGATATGACATGGGAAATTTGTGTTTAATAAAATTTCATGTACTTTTGATCAGTAAAACACTTAAATTTCTAGTCCCAATATATGTAATGGGAAGGATAGAAAGATATTTTAGGAAATATGTAAACTGCATTACCTAAAATGTTATGATGAAAATTTTAATTATATTCTAAGAACTTTTATTATTTCTCATTTTTGTTATAACTATATTTTTCATTAATTGAAATATTTGATCATTTGTTATTATTTTGAGTGTGGGTCTCAGTATCGTGAGTGATATTGTTCTCGCCTCTAAATTGGAAGGTCAGTGGTTCGATTTCACCCATCAGCACCGCTGCAATTGCCTTAAAGTGGTATGGCTAGCAAATAGGCGCTATTTAATTTGAGAAATTACCCCATGCTTAGCGTTTGGTGCGATGACCATAGTCAAGGGTAATAATTTTCTTTTTTACTTTCAGATAAATATTCTTATTTTAAGAAATCCTCTTTAAGATTGCCAATTCTCTGTTCAAATGAAAAAACTAAAGCATTTAAACTAGTTTTTCGAAGTAAAACTGATGCGGCATGTTTAAATTATCTTTTTATTGAGGAAATAAAAAAATTGTACAATTTTTATAACTTCCGAATTTAAATTGATTGTTTATCATAAAAATGATCCAATATCTGAATTTCGGAATATTGCTGAAATCGTAAAAATTAAAAATTATTCGCAAATAGTCAAAATAAATAAAATTATTACTATAATACACAAAAAAAACATTATTTTTAAAGACTTAACCATCTGCCAACAAAGCTAAACACACTAACTTTTACTCCTAACTAGTGGCATCAATTATCCAATCAGTTGGCTCTCAGTGAGTTACTTGTCCCACGATGACTTGGTTTTATGCCTAAAACTACCAGTATTATAGAGCAGAACTAAGGCAATAATTTTTAGGAATATTTCTGCTTTTTCACCTGTAGTTATTTTATTTTTCCACAGAAAACAGAATGAAATTTAACTGAGCCAAAATAACTGGACGAGCTAAGTTAGGAATGTCGGCTAGAAATCAGTCGTGTGAGAATAATATGCAATTCCTTTGGGGAGTATTTGGACTCCAGTTCTGTCTCTTTGAAACCGCTCTCTACAAAGTTTTTTCACTCAATGTCATTTCTACTTGCTATAGGTCAATAAAGTGAAAAAGTTAAATGAACGTAGCGTGCAAATAAAAGTAAAATAAATTCGCAAAGGAAAGATAAAAGGAAAACTAAACAGAATTGCACACACATACATTCACATAGAAACCACAAAAAATTCCAAATAACAAGATACAGAATATTACCAAAAGTTGACGCACAATCGTAAGCAGCGTAAAGATTTGGCGTTTGGGACTTTGGGCTCGTATACGTAATATTTGTTGGCTTTGTGCGAGCGTAAAATGCATGTAAATAAAAAATTAAGTGAGTTGTGTTTAGGTTATTTGCATAGTATTAACAATAAATAGTATGCCAAGGTATATACATTATAAGAAAAAATAATGATGCATCAAAGGTAGGTTTGATAAAATCAGCATAAAAGCTTCACTTTTCCTCTTGCCTGTGGTGAGCTAAAAAAGTTTGTATCTAACCATTTATTACTTTAACTAAATAAAAGCCGACTTAAAAAGTGACTTGTACAGATATTTAAGGTTGGGTTACTAAGCATTTCGAAGAAATACGTGTGTTAAGAATAGACAAAACCAAAAACGAGAAAAATATTGGTTTATTAAGCTAAAAAGTATTAAATCAGAAATAATTGATTTATATTTTTTTCCTTAAAAATGCGCTTGCAAACTTAGGGCATTTTATAGAACCACTTCCATCGAAACTTGTTTTGCGCAGTCTGTTTAGATCTGTCCCATGTTTCAGTCGCCTGGGCTGGTAATTGAAAGATGGATATGTTCCAGGTCACCTTAGGGATTACTTTTAAAGAGAAATTTTAGAAATGGCTGAGCTCGTCTTCGATTTTGTGGAGCTGTTTATATTTAATTCTCTTGTATCGGTTTCTGTAAACGGTTGGGTTTTCGATCAAAATGGTGATTGGCCAGAGGCGACCTATCCCAGTGTAGGGGCTGCCAACTGACGTCTTCTGGGAGTGGCGTCTAAGATTATTATTGTTTTTGGTATTATTGACACGTAAATTTGATAATCCTTTAAAGGCTGGATGATACAGTCTTAATTTTGGCATAATTCATAGCTTGTTGTTGTTGCGTTGATTGACGCTGGGTTTTATGTTGAGTCCTACATTAAGCATTGTGAAAATGAGAAATGCTTTCCATTAAGTAAAAAAGCATTTTTGTGAGGCAACGTTTAAATGGTCATGCCTCTAGTCATAAGTGGGTTTCGAACCTACGACCTCATGTTTATTAGACAATTCCATTATCCACTATGCTCCGAGGCCCCATTTATATTTCTTGTCTATTGTTAAACTAAAGTATCTTCAATTATCTATAACAAATAAATTGTTGGATCCATGAAGTACAAATCAATTACAAACAATTGCTTAGATGTACCAAAGCTCTGTGTAGGATAACAATAAAAATGATAACTTTTCCTAAAAGTGACATGGTTGGCTGTATATTTGCATGAAGCTATGTCATATGCTGGCGCATAAATATGAAGGATGCAATTTATGTATGAATCTGCTTAACATTTTTTAAAATTTTATCTTCTCGCTTTTTCTTTTGATTTTGGTGTGGTGCTGTTTCTCGCTTGGAGGCCATAAGCCTGCAGTTGTCACGCTTTCTTCTATCGCAGGATTCTCATCTTCTATTTACAAACACATACATAAGCACAAACAGTGTAGGTGTCTGGCTCTGTATATATGGAAATATATGTCTGAGTATGTATGCACGTGGTTTGCCCTCGTTGCAAATTCAGAAAAGCGCAAGCGAGATAAATATGCAAAACAAAAAGTGTCAACATAGAGAATAAAATAAGAGAAAGGGAATGCAGGGGATGAAGTGAAGCGAGGTCTAGTTGAGTCAAGTGGTTGGGTCTGATGCTCACATAAGATGTGGCATTTAAGGATGTGAGTCTTCGAGATGTCAGAATGCACAGAATATTTTTGAGCTTCTAAGTAAAATTGTGTGTCTTGCTATTTGACATACATTCTGAGCTAATGGGCGTTTGCAAAAATTCAAGAAATGCACTCTTAGAATAAAAAGACCAAATCGAAAAATTAGTTTGAGGCTATCTCATATCAACTTGTATCAAATGTAGCTTGCAGATACTATTTATTTAACCGATAGTTTCTAGTTAAGCTTTATTACTACTTTAATACATGGTAATGTGTGTTGTATTTCAAATTGTCTAACTTTTGAAAAATGCTTAATATAACAAAATCGAAAGAAAACCAAAACTATTGTACACAAAAGCTATTTCTTAAAAGATCATATGAATCATATTCTTAAATTATTCTAGTGCTTCTTATTTTGATTTCCCGTTGTGGGGTCTTATTTGTTTATTATCGGCAGATTATTGGCAAATCTATAAATATAAAAGGCGAACAGTGTTTGTGTGAGTCACGGGTATTCGCGCAAGCCGCTTGACGAATTTTGATTATTTTTTTTTTTGAATGAAAGTTATTAATGAGACGAAATTTTTAAGCTAATATTTTTTTGTCAAGTGATTTGTGAGTTATGAGCATTTGGACAGAGATCTTTTTTTTTCTCACATATACGCGTTTGAGAATTCAGATGTATAAGAATACTCAAAGCAAAGAAATGTTTCGCATTTTCTATATGTAATCAATTTCATCCGCAAACATTGTGAAAATTTCACAGAAATAATTGTTTTTGGTAACGTCATAATGGAATTAAGAATGAAATAACTTCACTTTCAACCAAGTTCAAAATATTGAAATTGCCACGATAGCAATTTCCTTGGTTTTCATTGCGAAATGAGGATTCAGATGAAGAGTCCGGGAACGCAATGTGGCCATCAAATATAATTTGGAACCTCGAAGATGATGATCGATCATATGACAAGCAATCGGAAGGAATTTTTAATTTCATTCAGTTTATTTTATGTTCGTTTTTTTACGCGCTTTTTACGTCAAACTATGAATTTAACAAGAAAATGCTATAAAGGAGGTATTTTTTAACTGTAAGAAATTTGCTATGCAAAATTAGAAGTAAATCACTATATGGAACAATTTATTTTGTTTACATTTTCTGCATTGCTGCTAATCGTGGCAAAAATTTTTCTTCGTCAAATGAATACATTTTAAACTTAATTTACAAAAAAGCGCAACTTCCATAAGCTTAGTTATCTTTTGTTTATAAAAAAAAGCAGAAGAAAAGATATAAACGCTTTATAGAAAAGTTATTGAGAAAAAAACTGTGGCAAAAGTTGAAGAAAATCAATAATTCAGAAGTAAACAAAAAGTGCAACTGTTCCCGACACGGTCGGTACT
This sequence comes from Chymomyza procnemis, assembly GCA_035046065.1. Classification (NCBI taxonomy): domain Eukaryota; kingdom Metazoa; phylum Arthropoda; class Insecta; order Diptera; family Drosophilidae; genus Chymomyza; species Chymomyza procnemis. The sequence goes on from JAWNOJ010000041.1 coordinate 23,846, forward strand.
TAAAACTTTGACACTGCTTCAAAACAAAAAAATTCGTTGAACAAAAAAAGTAAAAATAAAGTAAATACTTGTAACAAAGTTTTTACTTCTGTTTTCATTTTAATATCACTTAAAGTTAAATATTTAAAGTTATATCTTTACTGAGAGAAAAATAAATCGTTTATATATTTAGTCACACTCCCAAAAGCATTTAATAACCGAGATCCCTTTTCAACCAATTTTTGGTAAAGCTGCATCTGGTATCAAACTATTTCTCTCAGTGTAAAAAGAATACGGCTTACGAAAAATATAAGCAAAGGAAAGTAAGGTGTAATGAACTCAATGAACGGATGGGCATTTTCGCCCACAGCCGCCATACCGAGTCAATGGGGCAGTTTCCACTACCGCGTCTGTAGGTGTCAACAACTGTACAGCTGACACCCACACACAAATGCACAGACTCACACTCACACTCACACACACACACACAGGATGATAAAAGAAATAAAAGCCATAGCAGTTAAGAGAAACAGCAGTAGCAGCCAAACAAAAAACTCACAGCATGATTTTGTGAAAAATAGCACAAAATGGCTGTCTACACTTAAAGCTGATGGATTTTTCGGGTTGAAAAAGACAAAACATGATGACTCGAATCATGGAAAACAACAGAATAAATCATATGAGCAAGGATAGTAATTAGCTTTTTGCTTGTGTCACTTTTTGAATTTATTTTATGTCATATAAAACACAGAACTTTCACGGATTAAGGACTAAGCATGCGTCCGCTCAAAAAAAACTTGCTGATGAAGCTGAGTGATATAAGCAGCTTTCCAGCAGCAGACCACAATGCGTATGCGTAATTTCACAGATGTTTTTGGTTTAAATATTGCTTTTTATTATTGGGATGTTTTTATTACACAATATATTTCGTAATTTAAGCAATAATTTAATGCAAATTAAATCATTAAATCATTGAGCAAGTAGTTCCGGTAAGCGTTTGGCTTTGCGCAAGTGTTCTTATATAAAAATGTTTTTTTTTTTATTATAATGTTAAACGTAACGTAACATTTTCTACCGAATTAAAATTTTCTGAGTACATTTTAAGATAACAGTTTCAAAAAAATAATATTGCATTTTATTTCAATATAAAAACTCTTAAACACCTAAACCTTTAGAGGTCTTTTGAACTGTAAATACAAGTTTCAAGCCAGTCACTGATGTCAGACGGTGCAAATCTATAAACAATTCATCCATCAAGCTTGGCATACTGATTAGTTTCATATTATGTTTCCCTCGTTCTAGTTTCATGTTTCTTAATTTAATGTTTTTTAATTACAAGGTCAATCGGACTTAGTTATAGCCACAAATTAACAATAAATAAATTAAGAGAATAAACCATTTAAAATATAGATAGCTTTATATCAAGACACTAAATAGCCAAATACCTTTCTAACGCTCAAAAAAAAATAAAAATATATTTTTACTACCAAACAAACCTTATTGTGACTTTAATCTAATGTTGTCATAGATATCAACATACATTTGATTAGGCAACTTTTGAGGTAAACAAAAATTTGTGGGCCTTCAACAACACACTTGAAATGAAATCCACGCACCGTTTAAATCAAATCTAACTTTAATGATATTCGATTTTAATTTTTGCCCAATATTTATTCGCACTTAAGGCTTAACACACCAAAAATTGGATGTCCAATAAAACCAGACTTCTCCAAAACCCAAACAACAGCCGCAAAACGATGACGAAATGAATTCGACAACAAGAACAGCGCTAAAAGACGAGAACGACGACGAAGATTACGACGGTGAAGAACCGACGAAGACGACGACGCGAGTTGCAAGTAACGTGAAATGTTTACAAAGCGGCTTCTGCCACACAACTGACTTTGCAATGTGGCAAGTACTAAATGCCAGCCTGCTGCGAAACGAACTGGCATTGGAACAGGACAAACACGAAGCCCAAGAGAACGAAGCGAAAACATATGTTTTTTGCCAAATAGTCGCTAACTACAAAGAGCAGCAAAGAGAGCGTAACACAACTGAGGCTCAAAAGTTAACTAACCTACCGCAAAGAGCAAATGTTTTGTTGTAAATAAGAGAAATATTTTGTTTTTGAAAGGCTTGCCACGAGTAGGAGTTAACGAGACAATAGAGCCTTTCCACACTTCCATTCCCTGTCGCTCTTACTTCATTGAATTAGAGTTTTATTTGTATTTTAATATTATTTGTTTTTATAATATTTTTTTTATAAAGTTAAACTTTGTAGCAAAGAAACTAAAATTTAGTAAGCTCGAGAATGAAAACAAAATGGCGCCTGCGCTTGAAAGTCTGCTTGTAAAGTGAAGGGCTGAGGCGGCACTAAATAGGCCTAGACGAATCAACTTTAAGCAAAAGCGCAACGAATAAATCTCAAAAAGAATCGTTTTCCTATAAAGGAATGGCTTTGGGTACGAGAAGTAGTGTGGTGATGTCCGAGTTTGAAGAAAGCGGAATATGATAAAAAAAAAACAAGATGAAAAGGAAAAAGCACGTGTTGGTGGGTGTTTGTTTGTGTTGCAAAGGGTATGTAGGGTGCGGTGAATAAGCCAAAAACTTTTTTGCAAGTTGAATGTATATATAGACATTATATAAGGACCTTCATATATAAGTGCTTTTGTTAACTGACATTGAGAGCTGGCAAAAAAGAACTTAATGATAATGTAGTTTTCGAAAGTGAAATGCTTTTCCATGTGCATCAATTCTACATTACTTGTAAATGTTTTTCAATACGAAATGTAACGTTAGTTTCATTTTTGTACAATTGAAAATATTTTGGTAATATTATGCCCAAAAAATTATTGGTATTATAATAAAAATTACTCACGAAACAATTTGTGTCATATTCTTAGTTCTTATTAATTTATAAGTAAATCTTAGTCTAATTGAGCTTATAATTAAACAACGTAAATATTAAAATATATTTAGGTAGATTGAAGAAAGTCTATTATGTATTCCTAGCCTGATGGTTGAATTTTTTGTAGATATGCACTGTCTCTTATCTGTGGAACGTGGACTTACAATAAAGAAGATAAAAACTGAAAGTAAAAAGTTTAAACATTTCTGAATAAAATGGCAAAAAGTTGTTGTTTCATAGTTGGTGTTTGGTCAAAGATGCTCAATGTGGTAAATCACTATGAGTTAAGCTGGAGAATCAGAAGAACTGCATAGGCTGTACATGATATTAAACCGTTCCTAAGTTTGATAACCCTTTTTAAAGAGAACTTGCTTTTCTTTTATTATTACACAAATATAAAATGTCTCAACTAATAATAGCTTAATAACAGACTGTAACTCATTCATGATTTAGACAAATTTGTTCAATAAATTATCTACATTTGTAATTTGTAAAATGATTAATGTTTGTGATTCTCCTATATGTTCATTAATGCTTCTTTTTTGGAATAACATAGATGTTTCATTTAATACACAAAGTAGCTGCCTAATTGTTTATATGAATATATTATGAATAACCGAGTCCTCTGCCTCCACTGCCCTTTGGCTATCTATATTAGTCTAACAGGTCAAACAAAGCCCTTAAGCGAATAAAAGAGTTGCGAATAGTTTCTTTGCGACACGAAATATCATTTTAAACAGCAGAAAACAAGGAAGATAGTTCAATTAACATAAACTAAGAGGTCAAAATATGCACTAACCGGAGCGAAAAGTATTACACATGAAAACCAACGATAGATTCTGGAAACTTTGATCAAATAGCAACACATAAGGACTTGGAACCTACTGCGAGAAGAATACAACAAGTTAAAAAAATCGAAGTCATAAAGCATGTCACTTTCGATGAGTATAATTCAGTGTTATTTCGATGCCGATATATTATATTATTTATCATAAAGGTGCTTAACAGATTAATTTTCCAAATGGGACAGGTTTTTCGGAATTCATTTTTTGTTCATCTCTTTTCAGCAGCCGCTTTCGCTATCACAACTTTTAAGCGAAAAATCTAAAAACCAACATTAGTCTTACATTTTCCTAAAGATATAGTAAATGCGAAAAATAAATTGTAATGTTTTCATATTAAAAACAAACATTGCATATTTTTTTAATAGTTTGCTTACAAATCGCTTATACTAGTAGCATTGTTTTTTTTTTAAATATTTTCTACTACACTCTTAAGATTAAGGACTATCACACAATTTTTTTTTTTTCAAAACTTACTCATCGTTTAACAAAAGTGAGGATCGCTTTTAAAAAATAAAATGATATCATATTTTTATGCAAAAATACATTTATTTTGACCCTTTATTCTGTTTTACTCGTTAAAAAATTTTTTAAGATTGATCAATATTTATAAAAAACTTCTTTTTGAATCAATAATCTATCGATTTTCAAATTTATTTCTTAAGTTTCACAAAAGTTCTAATTACAAATATCAATACGACTATTTTCCGTAGAACTCAAAATTTTAAAAGTCTTTTTGACTCACACAATTTAATGTAAATATGTATGGATTTTTGCTTATTTTCTGACATGTAAATTACAACAAATTTTTGCTTCTCAATTCCATGTTTTTCGTATTACGTTCCAAACGCTTTGTACTTGTAAATATTTTTCAATGTGTTTTTGCAAGAGTAAGTTTTTCAGCCTTCGTGCTATGATGAAAACTTTTCGTGCATGTAAGGTTCTAAAGACCAAATGCCCACATGCAAAAACAAGTCCAAACAACACAACAAGGCGTATGAGTAACATGTATGACATATGTCACGTGGCGCCACAACACATCCTTTTGTACTGCTTTGCAAAAACATGGCCTGCAACAGCAACAAGATGGTCTTTCATGTAGAAAAAATGACGAGCAACGACATAATGATAGTATGACTCACTTAGAACAGTAAGGGAGACACAAGAGAAGGCTGAAAGCCAGTTGAAATAAGACATTTGGTGATAAGCGCACAGGATAACAAGTTGAACGTGACAAGCATAGAAAATAAAAATATAAGGACATAGTTCGACTATAAACAATTTATCTTTAACAAATGCACAGGTACAGACTGTGTCAGAAAGTTAAATATTTACAAATCAAATAAATAATTGAGTAATGTAATAATTGAGTTCAAGGTTATGCAAGAGGGTTTTCTCGCAAAAATCATAATCAGCATTTGTTAGTGAAAAAAGTGAACTCAAAACGCAAGAATGCAATAAAGAAAAGTATACTAAATGGAGCTTTGGTATTAGTTGGTACCATTTTGATGAGGCGGGAACCTATTCCTGCACACAACCGATTATAGTCTGGAAGACTCGCTGCATATATTAGCTTGCTATTTAGTGAATGCTAAGATAGCGACTCAGGAGGCGCCTCATGGAGGCTGTGTATCAACTTGCTATCATTTGAGACCAGAGATCACTCTGGCTGCTACCTGGTTGACAGCAATCAGAAGCTTTACTCCGCTGAAATGAAAACCAGACCCATCGTCATATCTCAGATAGTAACACCAAGTGAAGGAGGACCTATCTTGACTTTACGTGACCAACTGGAAAAGGCGCGCACAAACCAGGGGAACCTGGCGAGAGTTATTTAGGATGGCTGTAACCCGATAACGTGTTGTTATGACCAAGTAATGTGAAGTTAAAGTATTAAATGGAGCACAAACAAAAATACAATTCAATTCAGAAAGAGAAAATAAAAATGTTAATGTAGCGATTTCTCTTTCACTTTCCCGACTTTTACTTTTCATAGATTAATTTACAACCAACTGTGGCAAGCATCATATGCTTCAACATTTCATTTGAAAGCAACAAAATGCTCAAAGCAGAAACACTGGAACGTAAGCTGCCATACAAAAGATATAAGACAAAAAACCTGGTAGAGCTAGCGATGACGCCAGAAAAACCAAAACAGAGAACAGTTGCCATAAAGGATATCAGTGACGAAGCGTCATGATTTCCCCACAATCCTCTTGTCATGCAAATGCTATAAAAGAAACAAAATTTGTAAAGCGAGTTGCTGTGAAAGGAACGAATTCAAGTAAACTTAGACTAAATGGCCATTATTAATCATTGAATTGACTACAAGTTTCGAAAAACTAAAAACCGAGTGGCAATAACAGCAAATACTGACTCGCGTTGTTCTTTGCATCAACCTGAACTAAGTCAAATTTGTCTACACTCCCCCCTTAGCGAAGTATTTTTGCCCGTCTCTCTATCTTTGCAAAATGCCAGAGGTCCTTTTGGGCTATTAGCCTTAATGGGACTTTTGCGTGCTTCTTTTAAGCTCCAACTGGCTTTATACACTTTTTGCTATTTTCAAATATTTATGGTTTGTAAGCGAACCTTCTTGCACTAAGACTGTCTAAGCATTTAAGTTCTAGTCTAAGATGCAAAATTTGACGGCACAAGAACTATCAACAGCCATCTTAAAAAGTCGCTGAACAGTCTGACGGAGTGACTATATTCGACAGTTTTCATTAAACTTTTTTAAGATTTCAGTATTAGAAAAAATAAAAGAAAATCCCATACGAATAACATAACACATTTCAATTGTGTTTAAAAGGAGCCAACAAACAGTCTGACTGCCTGAATTTGTTGAATGTATTAGTTATACATGCACATTTTATCACTTTAATCTCAATTTTTAATTGCGAACAATCTTCTTTCTCTTGAAAAATTTATCGTTGAAAATTTCACACATCGTGATTAAGTATCCAAAGCAAAAATTTTATATGACTTATCCACAAAAATAATATTTAACTAAACGCTTCACACGCACAAAATTCAACTGCATTGCTGCTTTAAGTAGTTGCGAATTTTAAGCTGGAGCTTTAAAAATACATATGAGATGTTTTTCAACAACTGCTTAAATATAACTCCTTCAACCGAAATATATGACTATGAAAATAATAAATGTCTTTTTAATTTATAACATGTGCGTTCACTTGAAATAGTAAATAAATTTGTATGTCTATTAGGATACACTAATAGGTGTATGTTGGCAAGTTAAGCGATTCGAGTATTTGGGCTTGCGATAATTTAAAGTTTGTTTTTTCAATTAAAGGTTATATATCACTCGAGTTGAAGTTCTACAACGCGAATTGTTTGAGAATTAGTTGCTTTAACAAGTTCATAGCATTTGGGGTATTATATCGCTTGACGTTCTCGTAAGTGATCTACTTATTAACTCAGCAGCGATTCGCAGATGATCCATGAGTATTTTTGCGTTAACTCTCGTTTCACCCATACATTAAGCTTATTTTCGTATTCAGCCTTATTCAAATGGCTTCAGATGGTATTTGTGCAATCTTGGGAAGCTCTTGGGAAATCGAAACAGTGATGAGCATGATTTTGGCGACATTTTCGACAATTTCGAAATTACCGGAACGGTATCGACGAATTCAAAATTGGCTGTTACAGCATCAGATCCATAAATGCTATTCAAATTTTCAGCCACCTGGCTTGCGTTTTCGCCCTTAACAAAGAAAAACTTTAAAATACAGCTTCTTTTGCTTTTGCTAGTGCCCATCTTTGATGCTCGCTCAAACAAAACCGTGTTAACCTATCACAAAATTGTCAGAAAAGTTTTTTTTAGTACATGATGAGATCTTTCAAAAGCCACCTCGTAAGTGGAACCCGATCAAACTAATACAACACGAGTTACAGATAAACTATCTATTGGAAAAATAGTTGATTTGTCCCTTGGAAAATATGCACGTGAGACATGAAATCCCCGCAAAAAAAAATATTACATTGTTCTTCAGCGCGTGTGTTTCATAATAATGAAAGGTGTAAACATTGAATAGGCCAGACCCTTTACTGGGACTATAAAAATGCGAACCCAAGGCAGGGCTGACTACTTCACTTCTCTACCCTCACTCAGATACTTACAAAAACAATAACAACAAAGACATTGGATATATGCGAATGACGTTAATTTATTTACTGCACTCAACAAATGGCAAGCAAGTCTCTGCACTTTGTGACTGCCACATGCAACTTGTGCAACTCGTGCAACTTGTGCACATTCATTGCATTTTATTTATTGCATGATTCAACAATTTACGTAAGTTAGACGACGCGAATATGAAATTATCCATTTATATGCGTTTCTCTACTTAGTCGTCTTTGACCAGGAAGTGAACAATAGAAACACGTACAAGCCTCCATTATAATATTGTGGTTTCTGGCACTTGTACCCATTCTTAGATTTTTTTTTTTTTTAATGCTTTTGCAAGTACCTGGCAGAGTTATTTTTCCGTACTTTTGCCAAGTTGGCAGTTCTGCTCGTATTTATGCATATTTAATTTTTTTATGAGCTGAAATGCGTTTTCTTAAACTAAAAAGCAGCTGACAATTGTACAACACTATTCGACGTCCTAAAAGTAAAACATCTCATTGTTATTGATTTCGGTTCAAACAGAAATATTAAGGCTTATTTTGGTATTTCGTAATACTCTAATCATTTAAAAGAAAAAAAAAAACATAAAAAAATGTTGTCGCATATAATAGCTGAACTTCAAATTGGCATTACTGCTCAAGAGCTGTCAAGTAATTTCTTATCAGTTTGGTTTGGAAATTCAAGAACTGAAACTAAACGATCATCGAGCAAGGCGTAGATTCGTCTAATGAGTCCAAAACCTGATTGCCGTTGTTCCTGGTTTTTATAAGCGAATTTTGTTTGGCGATGAAGTGCACTTCTGGTTGAATGGCTACTTAAACAAACAAAACTGTCGCATTTGGAGTGAAGTTAATCCTCAAGTGTATGTCGAGACACCGATACAGAAAACTTACTGTTTGGTGTGCTTTATGGGCTGGTTGAATCATTGGTACGTACTTCTTCAAAAACGTATAGAGCCATGATTACTAACTTTTTCATTCCTGAATTGAACAACCAACATGTCACACAGCTCTCGCTTCAATCGATTTATTGAAAGACACGTTCGGTGACAGCCTAATTTCACGTTTCGGACCTGTGAATTGGCTTCCAAAATCATATAATTTAACTCCGCTTGACTACTTTCTGTGGGGCTTAAGTCATTGGTCTATGCGGATATGCCACAAACGCTTAACCATTTGGAAGACAACATATAGACAATATGAGTCAGTTTGTGTTGTCAATCTGGGGCCCAACTTTTGATTATATTTGCCTTGCTTATAGTACATTATACAGATTCACTCGGTATTTGTCTAAAATTTTTGCACTTCAGCATTTAAAATATTGTTGCATGTTTGTCCGATTAGAACTCTAGCATATCGAAATTTATGACATACACATGGTAGGTATGCTCAGCTACTTGATAGAGATAAGCATATTCGCAGACTAACATTCTCTCATAATACCCAAAATTTTTCTCGTTATAATTGTGATAAATAATGTGCAAGTTGATGCCATTTTTCACAGCAACTACAACTATAAAAGCTAAAGATTGCATCATGGAATTTATTGTGTACTTGAGATTAAAACCTTGTGCATAGGTATCCGAAATATTTAGGACGTTAATCTTCTAATAAATTTGTGTTAAACGGAAAGCAGCAACAATACAATTAAAAAAAAAAAGAATTCAATTTATGTATAAATTATAACTTATTAAAATTTATGTAACAATAATTGTGTTAAACAGAAAGCAGCAACAATACAATTTAAAAAAAAAAGAATTCAATTTATGTATAAATTATAACTTATAAAAATTTATGTAACAATAATCCGTTCTTGTCTTAATTTAAACAGAAGATGTCAGTCTAAGTTATATAATTTAGATTTTCTGCAATTATAAGTAAACATGCACTATTAATATTGAAATGGAAATATGTTGAGTAAATTTAATTAATTTAAAAATTTAATATTTAATTGAATTCAAGAGTTGGGCCTTGTACTTAATTTCTCATATTTTTCATTAGTTCCCAGCAAATTTTTATTACATTTTATTCCATTTTGGAGTCGCCCAATTTAAATGCTTCTTATTCTTGGCATGCATTAGTTTTTCATTACTGCAACAGTTGCTAACGCAGGCTAATCTCTGCTTGTTATTGAACTAATATTACTATAATGAAAATATAATTATTTTCCAACTAACTACACTAATAGCTTCGTATATCCCAAACCAACTTACAAGTGAAAAAATGCAAAAATCATAGCCAATAAAATATACCAAATAAGTCAATTGATTTGTCAATGGAGATAACATACAAATGGTGAAAATTTAAAACAATTAAACCAAATATTACGTTACATAATTATATTTTTTTTCAATGTTTATTTTTTATAAATGCAGATTTGCGGCTCAAGAGCGATTTTTTGGCAGTTTATAGATGCAGATTTTTGGCAACATTATAGCCTCACTTTTTTGTGTCAGCATCCTGCTGGGCACTGCAGTTTGTTCTTAAGTGCCATTATTTTTTTTTTTTTTTTGCAACAACTTTGAACATATACAATAATATTATTGCATAATTTCCTGTGACAGGATGTACTTTTGTTAAGCTTCAGAACACAGCAAGATCTTCACGCTATTCAAAGTGTCATTAAATAACGTGAAACTGTTTTTGGCACGCTCTTCGACTTGCTGCCATCCTCTATTGCCATCAGAACCTGACACTTTTGAGACTCCTTCTAACTCCTTGCATGTATTCTTATATTTTTCCTGTTAGACTATCCAATAAAAAACATTTATGCATGTTTACAATTTAATATGTGAAACTCACGCATGTGTAAAAAACAATTTGTGAGCCTGGAAGCAAGTCCATAACGTTGTATCTTGTTCGAGTTTTTGCTTCTACTGTTTCTACTTTTTTCTACTCTGTAGACTATGTGTTTCTGCTCCTGTTCATAGCTGTCCTTGACAAGGATAAGTGCATTGGCGGCTGCTTAAATTGTTACTTATTGTTGGACGCAAGCCAGGCCTGTTTTTCGACAAAGGTCTCACTGTGAAGGCCGCAATTGTAAGCCACTTGCGGTTGTTTGCGCCTCCGGAAGCAGAGATGGTTTGCGCCAAATGGGATTTCGCATACAATGGGATTTTAAGGACACAATGGCGTACGTGTTTATCATTCTAATGAAGCTAAAGCGAGTTCTCTTGTTCGTGTATCGCTCTATTTATCATTTAATGGGTCGTAATGGCTTGTAGCTTTTTTTATAGATACTTTTTCAGCGCTTATAACTTGTATTAAAACACACTTTTTTTTGTATTTTCGCAAACAATTACAAACTGCTTAGATTAATAAAATGTAATTGATATAGAGGGCTTGGAATTACAATGGGTTTTACCTTTGTTTTTTTGTTTAAAATTAAGTTTCCGTTTAGTTTTTAATTAACTGTGTTTCATCATTCAACTTCTACTTAAAAATAATTTTATATTACTATATGCCCAATTGTGTTGGAGTTTTACGCTTAAGTCGTCTTGGTTGGAGTTCCATTTTAGGAATTTGTCTCATTTGTACATTTTCGTGTTGAAGAATCGCAATATATGCTTAGAACTTTTCCCCATTAGCATTTCCTCAAGCGTTTTTACGTTAAGATCGTGATGAATATCATCATAAAATAAATAGTAGTACATATGTGAGCTATGTTCGATAACATACATTATCTGGCAAGATTTGGTAGCCTCTCCTGTAACAGTATCACAAAAATTCGTAGATGTTTACCCATATACCATTTTATACTGCATTTGATACTTTAAGTATGGACGAAACTTACATAAAATATTCTCAGTTTACAAAATTTAAACTAAATAATGAAAATGAAATATTTAGTTGTATTTTGATAAAAATTAAATTGCTTAAGGTATGTAAAGAACTTTTCCAAAAATCTTTTGCAACCAAAATCCTTTTTTTTTTTGCTAAAAAGTCTTAAAACATTTTTTTAAATGGAATGATGCGACATCAAGTCCACTGACTTAGAGCCTGAAATTCATTTTCTACGTTCAAGCGTGCATTTTAATATACATATCGCCAAATTAAGGAACTAAGCAGACTCTGAGCTAAACTTTCGATGAACTGACAAGGACTGCCGCGGTATTGGGCTTTGCTTTCAAAAACAATCAAACAAACATTTGCCACGACACAAAGTGGTACTGGTATTATCCATTGAACAATCCGACGAAGCACTATAGTAAGGAAGTCTTATACTTTTTTGTAGAAGTTCCATTAATTCGAGTGCAAGTTTCTCATATGACTAACCTGATCTAATTTAATTGTATGCAATCAATGCTGGAGTTTTCGCAAATTTGTTATGGAAACTTTTTAATTAAAAATACAATGAACATAATTACAGTTTAAAGTAAGTAATTTGTTTTCTTCGTAATTAAATTAATTTGAAATGCACCCCACCGGTGTGTAAGTTGTAATTAAAGAAATGGTCTCCTTAAATCTAAACTGAAACGCCATCAATCACATTTACATATTTTGGAATACACAAATGTTAGGTGATATCATTAAGGTATTTACAAAAAAACTCTGCCCATTCTGTAAAACAAAAGAACATAAATCATTATATTTTTCGTGTTTCAATATACCACATTTTATCACAATTTCCTTTGATTTATAGCATTAAGCGATATCAATCAACAACAGTTAATTGAGTAATTACTTTTTTTCTCTATATTATTAATAATTTAATAATGCATTAAATATTTATATATTCTTTTTTATCTTAGGTATGGCGAGCAAGCAATCCTTCAAACTAAGCTGCTGGTAAAGAATTCAAAATTTTCGCTTCTAAATATGATGTTCCCCTTTTGTATATAATGCAGAAATGCTTATACAATTTGTTCAAGCAACATTAGAACTGCTGTAGATTTGCTGCGGATTTAAAGAATTGTTTGCTTAAGCAGTGGACACTTGGTGTGTGTATGTGGGTGCCAACTCTTGTTTTAAGGTTAAAAATTCTCTAATACAAAATCAGCCTTCAGGGCCAAAACTTTCGGCTAAACTGGCAATTCCTGCTGTCTCAATGTATAAATCTGGAAGACTACAATACGCATTGCACTCATTGTGACTTGAAAGTAAACCATTCTGACTGAATATTGCCCAAGGTGATTTATTTTAAATTACTCAAAGATGCTTTGAATTATGATTTTTTTTATTATTTTCTATAATGCACATAAACTGCTGTACATTTTGCCTGTTCATCCAATTTTGGAATATTGCTTCTGCGTCTAGAACACTTAATACCAACACTATCAAAAGTGGATTCAGTCTTTTCAAAAACAATTTTTATCTTATCTTATCTTGATTCCCCAAATCAAGCTTCTTTTACCAATCACGAATTATAAAAACTCAACTTGATCAACATTATTCTTTGGCTTCTGTTTTTTTAAGAAATGTTTAAATTTTTATGTTACTTTCTGTTTTCATCTTTTATACCGTAATTCCAAGTTCCTACATCTGCCTGACCTCTCACATGCTCTGCAACATCCAAAACAATACTGATGACCCCGCCAGGCTAGCAAGCAAAATCGGACTTGAGATAAACGTAGCCAAGACCAAGGCAATGCACCTCAACCACCCACTCCAGCCAAGGAAACATCACCATCTATGGCAACGTAATAGAGTTCGTCACTAGCTTCCCATACCTTGGCACCATCATCTCCAACAATGGCGGCGTGGATGATGACGGCACAAACCAACTTTCCAAAGCCCCTACCGCAACTGGAGCAACAAACAAATTCGTAAACGAACAAATCTCCGGATCTACAATGCATTTATCGTTCACATTTCTAAAAAACGGAGAAGCCAAGGAATAATGTTGACCAAGTTGGGTTTTACAGTTAGTGCTTGGTCAAAGAAGCTTGATTTGGGGATAATTTATGGTAGTGAGACATAGCTAAAAAGATGACACAGCGACTACAAGTCTTTTATCAACAAATGTTTAAGGATTATATGCGGCGTACTCTGGCCAATCAGAATATCCAATACAGAGCTGTCCAGTAATAGGTGGAACTTTATGGAAACTCTAATTATTACACCTTTTTTTTATTTTAAATTTTGTTACAATTTTTCTATTGTAGCTAGTTTATGGATTTTCGAATAATATAACCTTAAAGCCAAGAGTTGCTAATCACTTTTATCCGTTAACAATCCTAGTAGAAAGCATGTCAAATGCAGTCCAGCCAACCCATTTTTAAACGTTGCTAATTTGAAAGCACTCATCTCAAGTTTAGCCTTTGACACTTTGTAAAACTAATGTTAAATTGAAAATCAACCATTAGTGGGAGAATTCGCCATTTTGTTTTGTTTATGCGCTAACATAACCAGAAAAATAACTCACTGTTAGTTTGCATTAGTTTTGACATTGTCAAAAAATTCTTTGCATAAAGTATCTAAGCTAACTTAGACTTAAGTTTATAAAAATTGATCAAAATTTGAGGTAATTCTAATATTTTGTATGTCCTCGCCTAGAATTTCTAAAATCTAAAAGACGGCTGCTTCATTGAGAAAGTAAGCTTTTCAAGATCTGTGGCATCTTGTGCCATTCTTCTAGCATAGCTGCTATCAGTGCTACTCGGTTGTTGTTTGGTGCCCTTTTTACCACTTTATTGTTTTAATGCAACCACAAAATTATTCAAATCTGGGCTTTGAGGTGGCGTGATCGTCTAATAGAGCCAGTTCCTCGTTTTTTTTTTTATAAATGCCAAGCTTTTGGCAGCTAGATGTCGAATTGGACTTAAAAATTTCTAATTTAGCCTATAAAATGTGTACTCCAACTTTGATTTTGAGCAGATGAATGATAAATCGCAATATTACAAAGTAGATTTGAACCATAAAACTTAATAATATGAAAAATTGCAACTATTCAGAAACATTGTGCTGTCGAAGTAGCGACTTAAAATAGAAATTTAATTTGTTTATGTAATTATGTTTACTTGCTGATAATGCGTCAGGAATCGAGCTTAAAATGTTTTTTGGCATTTAAGTAAACCACTCGAGTTTTAGGTGGGTCAGCATTCATTTGCTTAAATAAACGAATTTTCCTGTATGACTTTTATTAAACTTTATGATATATATATAATTGTGTATTTCAGATATATCGCAAAAGTCGAAACATTTGGATTCACACAATAGCTCCAGCAACTAAACTTAAGTTAACAGGCGTAGTAACAATAAGTAGTGTTGCATAACTTCCGTTTCCGCTTGAAAAAGTTGAATGAAAAGTTTCTAACAAACAAAATGCGGCTGTACGCCAAATAGGAAACAGTTTTGCATAAAAATGAAAAGTCAAGTGGACAAGAAGAAGCAAATATTTCTTAGAGAACAAAAAAAAAACTAAAAAGTCTTGGATGGCAAGCGGCTTTATCTCGATTGAGCGTATCTGGCACGCTTTGTGGTGGCGGTATTCAAATTTTTTAATAAAAAACGTTGTAGGCGGCACTCAACACTCGTTCATTTTCTTACAGCTTACGAAAATTTAGCTAGACAAGGAAATCAAAACGGAAACTTCTTGAAAATGGAAAATATTTATAGCTCACATTGCATGCTACAGGATGCGGGTGGTGCCCAGCTTTGCTGGTTGACTGGCTTCCTGACTGGCTTGTTTAGCGTCTCTGTTTTTCCATATAGACGAAGACATGTTAGGCAATCTTAAGAAAACTGATTTAAAAAGGTATGTTAAAAATTAAAATATGTGAAAATAGAAACGCTTATTGAATATTAAGCATTATATATAAAGGGTATTATAGGTTTGTACTATAACTTCGTTCTGGCACATACCCCCAGCATTCATTCTTTAATTTTATATTCAGCTGTTCAACAGAAAAAGGAATTCATTTCGTACTTTTATTTGTACTTGAATTAAAATTAAGAGCGATCAAATTTTTTATGACCAACGTAACTTCACTTTACTTGGCCATGATAACTCATTATCGGGTTACAGCCGACGTAACTAACTCTCGTAAGGCACCCCTACAGACTTAAAATACTCACATAGATTGTAAATGAAAATGTCAGAACGAAATAAATGTATCTGCAGCAAAGGAGCAATTTCCATCGAGCGTAAGAGGTCAAAGCAACAAATATTAAGTATACGCACCATGTACAAAGCAAATGCTTTTTTTTTAATAAGTCTATTCCGAAAGGTGTTGGCTGTCTGTTCTCAATTTAAGTGTTTATTTAAACCAGTACTTTTCAACGAAGAAAAAAATTAATCCGATAGTTTCGTCTCACTGCATATCCGACGCCTCCAGCTAAGTCAACACAACACCCCAGCCTTTCAAATTGACTTTGTTTAAGTCGCAGAAAATTTCAAGTCAACGGTCTTCCAAACTTACATAGGGTCTCGCCGAAAACTTAAGTAAACATTATCAATAAGATTAAAATTAAATTACATAAATAATAATAATAAATAAATTTATTTAAGGAAAACAAAACTTGGTACAATATTTTCTTAAAGATAATATCGAGTTTCAAGAAAAATTAATTTTTGTTTTGTTTTCAGAGTAAATTATTCTAAATGAAGTCAAATAGTTTACCGACTTTTGTATTATAAATTGAATTGTTCGAAGTGCAGATGAAACGTCTTTCTGTTTCAAATTATTTTTATTTTCTATTTTGTATTTTATATAATTTTATTTTTTACTTTTAAGGAAATTCATCAAAGTTCGACAGAGGCAAAAAGTAATAAATAGACAAATGCACATCGAAGTGGAACTATTTACTATAGAACTCTATGGGAAGAAATCTATTTTTTGAGATTATTAATTGGTAAAATTAAAAAACAAATAATTAACACAAACTCTCATTCAAGCAGTTGCCCAAGCAAGAAGCAATATTAAGGATTTGCTGAAAAGCACAATCGAGAAAATTTCTTGGAATACCATCAAGTGCACCTTGAAGCTTAGCGAACAATTGAAAGCATAAACAACAATTAGGAAACAAGTAGAAAACCTCTAACAAGCAACCGCAATGCTCCCTGAAATATCAAAAGAAATGATTTTGTACAAACCACGTTTTTTGTAAGAAACTCAAGCGAGAATTTTCAAATCATTCTTAAAATTTTTCTTTCATACATACTTCTTCAAAAATAAATAAAACAGGTAAGGTAATATTATTAGACAGTATTAGGATTCACATGATATACACGCCAAATGCTGAGGGCCTTAATGGACTTGGGTTAAATTATCATTAATTGATTGATGAAACCAATGTCAATAAGTTCATTTTTCATTTTTAAACTTTACTGCTCCATTTACCAAATGTGTTTTTGTATAAAATATAGGAAGCCATAATTTGGCCAAGAACTTAGCACAAGCTGACGTTCTTATGCAAAGTCACCAATTTTCAAAAAGAAAGGGAATTTGATTCATGTATATCCATTCTTAACATAGAACATGAGTAGATAACGAAGTTAAAAAATGTATATATTTCATTCGAAACGCTACCAACGTAAGGACATCATGGAGTGCATTTGTAAACGCAGCTGTTGCAGCTGTGACGAAGACGAATATGAAAACTTAAAATGTTACTTTGCGTAGGCGAAGTATGCTCCTGGAGCAAGCCATGCCTTGATGGACCCAAAATATGTCAGGCACAGCTGGTGCTAGGCTTTGAGTACGAAGCCAACAATCTGCCAAAGCGCATTTGTCTTAAATCGAACGTGTTAGTTTTGTGCAGTGTTGCAAGGACTCTGCAACTGAAATACTTATTGAATGCACGTAATAAAAATCCTTACACATTTTGTATGTTACCGTTGTTCCTACAGTATAAGATGTTCATGCAGGAGTATCTTAAATGTGACTATTTGGTTTTTAGTTCTCTCCGTCAGCCTATAATTTCCAATTGTGTTGTTTTGGGTGCAGGAGAGCACGGCAAGAGTCTATGTGTTCTATCCAACGTCAGTGATTCTCCTGTTTAAGTTCTCCGGCTGGTGAAAAAGCCGCTTTAAAGACAGCAAACAACTGAAATGGAGACCACCAGCGAATGGTAGTAAGACTTGACTTTCTGCAGATTGGTCCATCGTTATCACAAATCTTTCGTCACTCCTGACTCACGCTGCATGACCTCCTTTAATGCAGCCATTTGGTACTTTTTAACTTCAATCGAGCAAATAAACGATTTTTGCATTTTAGATTTTTAAGACTTTGCCAGATATTTTGGAATATTGCATATCGATTGAATATCCTTGGAAAATCTCTATGCATATCAAGAGCTGTATATTATTAATAATTTTCGTACGGTTATTGGCACAGACTGCAAGTTGGCTGCTTATTTCCTGTCTGAAATTACTTTTGCATATACACATGTTAGTTTTATGCTCAGTAAAAGCTAAACGTGCTACTCTTGCAAAAGAGTATCTTAAATTCATGACACAATATGCGATTTTTAAGATTTTCTCATATATGAAAAGTGTTATGGGGTGCATGTTTTAGCGAAAAAACATTGAACATGAGCTTCAAATTGCAAACGTTACAAATATCCACTAGTAGAGATTCAAAATCTTCTAACGATTTACTCCAGCAGAAAAATGGATTCATCACTATTTTCTCGAAAACCAATTGTTCAATTTATATATACATTAAGAACTGATGAAAAAAGAGAGCAGAATAATATTGGCCACAAACATACTTAAAAATTGCAAAAAAAAAGGCTTTTTCACTTTTATTTAATAGTGACTACTTAGTAACTTTAAAATATTTGTCTTAATGTTTAATTTTTTCAACAAAATGCATAAGAAATATGCAAATATATAGAAATATAATCTTAATTTTTATAATAGCCCAAAGCCTCAGTAGCCAGTGCTTACTCATGTTAGTTATAAGTTTACTTATATTTAAAATTTTTAAAACAAATAAACTTATTTATTATGAAAAAAATGTGGAATATTCAATAGGACATTCTTAAAAATATAATTTATTTTATAGGTAAATATAAAAATATAAAAAAAAAATTACTCAAGAAAAAAAAAACAATCTTTTGGATGCAAGCCATACATATGTGATCCATACCTTATTCAAATATATAAAATGATAAAAATGATCAAAAATAATAGAAAAATCAATAATTCCATTAAGAAAATTCACCTTACTACCTTCTCAATCATTGATACACCTCCAGAGGTAACAAAACAAAGCTTTCTAAAAGTTAGAGCATCACAAAAACGACTAACAATTACAATTGTTTACATTTGTCTCTTAATGACAGTTTTTGCAGTAGTAATTGAAGCATATTGCTCTTTTTAGTTTCGAGAATGAAATCAACAGAATGTGGAAGGGAAGCAGCTCGTTAAAATATATAGACCATTTCCTCAAATCTTAATCGATTCTGTAGTTTTGCAACAAAAAAATAAACTGTTTTCTATTAAGAATTAATTAAACAGTTTTAAAAGTTAAATGAAGCCAACAGGAAAGAGATTTTATAAATATAAAAACAAAAAAGTTTAAAAGAAACTTATAAACGTTACGTTGTAGGCCAAGAACTAAAAAATTGAGATTACTGCGTCTAGGTATCGGACCGAATTAGTCTGATATTGTGGTAACTGATCATTGTTAAAAGCTATGATATGGTTCGTAATCATCACTACATAGTCTGCAAAAATTATAATATAATCAATAGTGAAGTTTAAAGTAGAATCAATAGCAAATTAAAATATTAAGGAGCCTCAACAACCATTAGGGGTCTACGCTGTGCCTTCTTTATAGCTTCATATTGAAAAATACTTATAAACAGTTAATTGGGAATTAAAAAAATGAATTAATTTTTAAACAAATACATTTTGTTACAAAAAATAAACTATGAGTTAAAAAGAAATGAAGTAGAGAAGAGATGTGCATCAAAGGATGACTAAGTTATAAAAATTGCAATTAATTGATGCACTCTTCTCCTTCAACAGATGCTTTCAATCACATTTTAGGCGTTGATCCTAAACACTCTGTAATGCCAACTTGAATCACATCTTAACCCCAACAAGCTTCCTACTTTTATGACTTAAATCATGTATATTATGAAACTGGCAACTGTTGCTATTCATAACTGCTATTCATGTCCGAATTTCTGCATTTATTAGGAATCTGAAAGTTACCGTGAACGTCAGTTAATAGGATATCCCTAACTTTGTGTTGCCAATATATCAAGATCTTGCTAAAATCAAATAATCTTTATAGTGTCTATATATTTTGCTTACAACATTTCCCAGCCCTTTTACGTTATAAATATTGAAAACTTCTAAACACAGCGCACATTTTTGCTAAATCTGAGCTGTTATCATAAAAGCTTCTTTAGAGCAAAACTTCTCTGGAAGGAATCTACACAATACATTATGAAGACTAATTTAATATTTTAAGCCAAGGCAAAAAGAAATTGTTATGAGGTTTTAAGACAGAGTCGGAGCTTTGTAGCAGCTAACTCTTTGTTGCAATTAAAATTTGTTGACACTTTTAAGTTTGTTTAATGGAAAGCAACTTTTGTTAAGTTCACATGAATGAAAAAGATTCAATAATAAAATAAAAAACTTAAAGAAAAAATAAAACATTTTGGGCAATATTCCCAAGCAGTTTTGAATCGCTTTAGATTCGTATTGTTTGACAAGTTATATAAGATGCAACTTTGCCAATTTTCTGCATTCATTATCGTTGCATAAATAATTATCTTATCTCTTATTATTATCTCTTTTCTATATAAGTATTTGAGTATTTTGAAAACGAGAAAAAAAAATTAAGCAAGTTTATCCAAGCTATGTTGACAGACTTTCAATTGCTTACATCGGCAATATTCATGGCTGATATTTCTCATTGTTCAATTGCTCAATTGGGTTTTAAAAAAAGACCGCGTTTTAAAGAAACTTAATGTTCGCAACTAAGGATATTATACAAACCGAATGCTCAGTGTTATATATTTAGTTATTTGGAACTTGTCAACACGTTTATTTAATTCATTTGACAACTTTATCAACAACTGACACAAATTTAGTTCTGTTAATCAATGTCTAAAAATTGAGTTCAAGTTTGCAACCTTCAATACTTTTCTGCCACAATTTGGTTTATATGAAAAATCAGCCCTACTACCAAAATCAGCTTTCAAGTCATTAAAATCAATTATTCATTAGCTTAAGTCATCAGATATATATGGCCCATACCAGGTCACACGACAAATTTCAGTATGCACTTGACTGCCTGGGTTGTCCCAAATGAAGGGTGAACCAACAAGTTGGCAGGCTGGCACACTTGAAGCCATCGTAAGCTTGCCAAAGGATTTCAAGTGATTTAAATTGATTTTAAAGCAGTAATATGCTATTATCGGTAATTGATTTTGAAAATAATTTATTTCAATGACTTTTTCTCGCCAACTAAAAATATGGGAAACATACTTACAATGTATAGACGGCCATAAGTCCAAAAACCTTGAAGTTTTACAATTTTTTTCTTATTTAGCCTTATCATTACATCTTATATCTCTCGTAAGGTGCAAGTTTCAATTTTTACTTCCTTGGTATTGGGTGCTGTGTTTTGTTTATTGAATGAATTTTACTAAACTTAACTTCGTTTCGGAGAACATAAATATTTTTGCGCAATTTTGAAGATCTGATAAAATAAAAATTTAAAATTTTCAAGGGTTTGTTAAATAAAAACAAGTACTTTTGTACAATTTAAAATAATACAAGATAAGCCGGCTCTTTTTAGTTAATCAGCCTTCGGCTCAATATTGTGCTCTTTCAATAATTACACAGAATTTATTATAAAAATAATATCAGAAACAATTGTTCTTAACGCTTGTTAGTTCTTGTTTAATGTCTGTCTTTTTCAGCTTATACATGAATTTTATGATTCTCTCAGCTCTATTTTTCAAATAATTCAGGATTACACCGTATTTCAGTTGCATTTATAGTGTTCCATTATATCAAAACTCCGTCCCTTTCAAAGCCAAAATAAGTTGCCTACCATGGCAACATTTTTCATCAAACTGCTTATATTAAAAACAAGCCAAAAAGCAAATGTTTATAACGCTGCTGGAGCCCGTTCGGTTGGCAATACGGCTCATTGCTAATTCCACGAAATCGAAGCCTCTTAAAAACCTGGTTTGCTTTACCCACTGGCTTTGGTGGTACTCCGAGTGGGAGATGGCTGGGTCGGCCATTGCCTTATGTTAGCATATTTTCTAGTTTCACGCGTCGAGCCGTGCCAAGTTGAGCCGGCAAACCACTTTGTGCCCATTTGCAGCTGCAGCTGTTTTCGATGCCATTTCTCCGGGCTACGATTTATTTATGAGGTGGCTGGGTTCATGAATTTTTTGTGTCCTCGCTGATGTCGAGAGCATCTCCAGTTGTTATTGCACTTGTCGGTTTGCAGAAACAGCAAAATTGCATGTTGTCGTTTTGGGTTTTGTTTGTGTAGCGTTGTCATTACTTTAAACTTGTTTAATTTTCAAAATGACAGCATTTGGATTGTCATTGGCTTAAATTAATGCAGTTTTGACTTAATAGTAAACGGCGGGGGCTATTCCATGATAGGATTCACTTGGACTCATTAACTCATGTGCTTTTAAGGTTAAACGTAGTGAAGGTTATATATGGTAGGTAACACAGATGACGTGAATTTTTGAATCTTTGGATTAAAAAAAGTTGACTTCATGGCAATAATACTCCCTTTACCCTAATAAATTCTTGTGATTTCTCTGCTTTTTCTTGGCTGTCCGGCATTCGGTCACATAAAGCAATTTGGAATAGTGTAAATCCGCATAAACAGCTTATTAGGCAGCCTGGACAGCAGAGTTGGTCAAATGGTTGGTGTCAAAATTTGCTATATTCAGGCCACCCGACTTAATGAGTATATTACATTGCAGCGGCTTTACAACCAACGTCATCATAGTTTCCTCTAACAGAATTACTAGCCAAAATTGTTGGGCCTCGCAATATTAGGCAGTTTATATGCAAGAGCGTGTACAAACCATAAATAATTGAAAACTGCAAGGACGTGCACAAAAAAGTGGTCCTGGTGAACTGACTATGGAGATTGTAAGTAAAAAGAAAATCCTTTGCCGGGTGGACAAAGTTGTTGCAGTGAAGCATATATAAGCGCCATTTAGGCTAATCGTCGCGAAAGGACCAACCCATGGAATGGACTACACAGAGTTCGTATGAGGTGAAGTAAGCGAAGTGGACTT
Source organism: Chymomyza procnemis (assembly GCA_035046065.1). Classification (NCBI taxonomy): domain Eukaryota; kingdom Metazoa; phylum Arthropoda; class Insecta; order Diptera; family Drosophilidae; genus Chymomyza; species Chymomyza procnemis. Next base: position 46,907 of record JAWNOJ010000041.1, read on the forward strand.
TGGCTGAAAAAAATTAGCTACACCGCTTTGGCATGTTGCAAAGGGAGTTGGCGGATCTGCCACTAGCAAGCTTACAACTGACGAGGTGTTTAGCAGAGCTGTTAATTTTCTGTGGTTTCTTTGTTGAAGGTATACCAACGAGTATATTAAAATTTTCGGTGTTTATTTCTATTGTGGTTATTTTTCTAATATTTTTCGTATTTGCATTTATCGGATCTTTTGTGTAGTGTATTTATATATCTTAATAGCTCTAAATTTTTTCGCAGTTAGACAGTTTAAGTTGTAACTTTTTTGTAAGTTTTTTTTCAAAACTGATAACTTCAACTTAATTTGCTAAACTTACCAATTTCATATATAAATATTATTAAAAATTTAATTGACTATATTCTGCTAGCAATTTATTATCAAATGTGTAAATATTTAATACCATCATTAGTTTTTACTTTGTTTTTGGCACTGCGCTGTTAGTCATAGATGCAGTAGTCACCACTCGTTGGACTACATCTGTGGTTCTTTTCCCATTAAGATAGAAAATCAAAGCTTCTGGCAAAAGTCGTTAAATCAATAAAATTCAAATCATTACTAAAGATGCAAAGAATACATTTGTGCTCAAAAGTAAATATTGAAGATAGATGTCGAATTTTTCATGAGATAGCTTTCAGTCGGTACCATTAATAATCAGATATTGATAAATAATATAATTCAAGATATATAAAAAAAGATTATTGCAATACAACCGAATAGAATTGTAAGTGAGAAACAAGCTTGTCATTTGAATTCCACATAATGTTTACCTGCTATTACTGCTGTGAGTATGTATGGTTCATATCAGGTGTCAAGGCGCAATGACAGTTTGTTGGAAATTACCGTCAGTAAAATAAAACCAAATGCTTCAATCGCTTTATTACATTCTTTTGTTTAATTGAGACCCCAAACTCAACTGTACCACAAAACGGAATGAAAGGAAAATTACGATTTTACTTCAGCAATCTGCCTCGTTATACCTGAGCGACGTCATTACAACCACGCCTGAAAGGTGTCGACTGGAAATGAAAATTAATTATAAATTCCAAAGCCGCCCTTGGATTCTAGAATTACTGTATATATTGCATGGATGTAGTATGTGAACCAACTTGAACTTTGGCAACGTTAAAATGAAATCCGTTTCTGTGCAAGTTAATTCGTTAATTATCATGTTAATTAGCTTTATATGACTAATTTGTTAGCTGCGAGGTCATCAGTATTGGTCTCGGTGCCCATGCATTGTGCAACTTTAAACTTTTTAATAAAGTTGAGCCAACTCATTAGCAAACGCATTGTCGGAAAACAGAGCTCCATGTGATGCTACAAAAATGTGTCTACAAAATTATGTAAGTCCAAATTCATTGAAAGAGATGGAATCTGTAGAAATACAATAAACAAAAAATATATCAAGCAATTTACTCCTCTGATGATTGGTATAAGCAACGTTTAAAATTTTTGTAAACATATTGCCACCGATTAAGTAGTAACTTGAAATTACAAAGTTAGTAGTAGTGAGTATATCAACTTATAAAGCTCTGCTCAAATTTCAATGTTGGAAAGATACCTAGTGACTTCTTTTATTTAATACCGACAGCAGTCCGCTGACGTTTATTCTGAAACGCCACTTTTATAAACGTGTAGAGCCATGTGATGAGGCTATCCTTGAAATGGTATTTAAAGGAATATCTCCATGCGCTGCCTTTAGAGGAAGGATAGCATAGTAAAGTTTTGATTTACTTGGGTGAAATGTTGTAGCAGACTGACAAACCCAGATGAACCTTTAAACCATAATTTGCTGCTGCGAAGAATGCCAGCACTATCCTTCGGCGTTACAGGCGAAAGTGCTACTACCAAAAGTACTACAAGTGTGGAAATATATTTTGCAGATCTCCTTGTTATCACATTGCTCGTCACTATACGTGCCATCGAAATTATGCAGAGTTCAATCAATTTATATTGATGGAAACAAGCACAGTGTCAAGTCGTTGATAATGACTGCTGGATTTGGTAAAAATATGGGCTGGTGTTTTATAGGCTTAAAAGATAATACATACGAAGTGATATTTTCACTCACATGCATGTGATATAGATGTTTGTACATCAACTTGGATAGAGGGATACGAGCTCAAAGTTAACTAGATGATTTCGAAATTGTGACTTTCAAGTTGCTGTACAAGCTCAATATACTTTAACATTCTCAGTATCTCCCACACATTTTTAATCATTCGCAATAACAAAATGCAGAAACAACAAAAAAAAAAACAAAAAATGCTCTGCTTGCATTCCAGCATTTCGATTGATGTTTGCAAAGGCGAGGGGAGCTAAAACTTCTTTAAGTCAAAATAGACTGAGACGAACTAATGTACGCACTACTCTTTCTCTATCTATGAGAGTACTAAAACATAAACTTTAATCATTTTTATAGTTGAATTGCAATTTCATAGTATTCGTAATGATTGAAAACCTTTTCTTCAGTATTTATCCGTCGAATTTCAAACCTCAGTACTTTGCAGTTAAAGGCTTTAAAAACATAACGCATAGCACAGCACCATATGAGTCATTGACTCGGCGCTGGAAGTTGTGCAATATTATATTATATTTACGATAATTGAAGCAATATGGTGTCAAGTGGATGGAAATGTGGAAAATTAAATCATACTGCGATGACTTGACTACTTTGGTTATAAGCAAATTGTGTTTACTTAAATGAGTTTCATATGTGCAGGGTAAAGTAACTTTCAAAGTTGTTAATATTTTCAAATTCTCAGGAACGTCCATAGCCAAACACTTTGCATAGTAGACGCCTCAAAAACACATGGCAGCCTCCTCATCCTCAGCAATATAATATTTATACTTGGCTTTGGAAATCAATAGAAAATACTTAGTATTTCGTTTCTTGCTTTGTTGCTCTTCTATTGTTCTTTTTGTCCGTCTATTGCAATGCAGTTTTCATGCCTTCTTCCTTCCTACAGGCACAATAAATATAGTTACAAGTCTTTAAAATATTTTGTGCCTAAGAAGCTGCTCTGTATTTGTTCTGACTTATAGCAAAAACTTGGCCTTCTGCCAGATTTTTTTATTTTTTTTTTTTGCTTTATTTTCTTTTATTTTTCATTGCTTTTGGGACTTCGATAGAGGACATAGTTTTGGTTTTTTTGTTGTTGTTATGCATATCTTGCTCTTCTATTTCGATTGGTCCAATATCCTTTGTTTGTTTGAACGTACGGAGGAAATTGTTATCGCATGAGTTTCTGAAAATGTGTTGTTTATTTTTGATGATGTGGGAATAAGGCACAAGATGTGTTATGACTATTTGCAGCAAGTGTTTATATAGAAATCCAGCACTTTTCAGATTGCCGGGAAATTTTCGACTTTTCATCATTCCTACTATTAAGTTTAATATTAAGTTTAATTTAAGAAATGCTGCACATTTGAATAAAAGCTGAGGCAAGACTTAATTCATTGCGCATTTATAGTAAAAATCTCTTCCCCACAAGCACGAAAATCATTATAAAAGCTTGGCTAAAATAACAATAGTTTAACTTTTAGCTTAATCAAGATTTGTTCATGTTTTCTACTCTGTGTAGTTGTTTCTGACTTATTTAAGCGCTTAAAAGTTCTTAGTTAATCTTGGAATCATTGTATGTCTCATGTTTTTTCAAAGAAGAAATACTTATACAGTTCGCAAATAGTTTGTTCAGGATTTGTATTGCACATCTTCACATTTGCTTTTTCTACTCAATTCTTGTCACTTACTCGTCTACTATCAAAGGTATTTCAAATATTTAAAGCTTTTTGATGACCTAAAACAGCGGGTATTATTTTCTGGTCTGTTTCCATTATTGCGGCTTGCACTCTGGTTACAAAAGCAAATATATTGACAAGGCTTGGGCAAGCGCATTATTGATTTAAATGAGGCACGCATAGGTCCCGGGCAGCAACAGTTCCACGTGTTGGCTTGTACTCCCCAGTGTTTGCATTTCATCGAAAAACCATTTATCGCAAAGATAATAAAGCTCTAATAGCAACCGCATCTGTTGATTAGCATTTGCAATCCAATGATTTGTGTGCGCGATTGTATAATGCGCCAACCAACGAATTGATTTCCGCGTTGGAATTGAAAACATTTGTTTTTCTCTCTTAATTATGCCTAAAACAAGCCAACACAGTTCATGTGGAATACGATGCCATTTCAATTGCCAGAAAAAGGACCAGTCTAAGCAGGAGACTGCCAGAAGGCCGTAGATTCCCTATATTGTTTGCTTCATGAATTTTAATTTCCTTTCATTGGCGGTAAGCCAAACTTACGATTAAGATTTACTTTACTAAGTAAGCTTAGTATCGGGCAGTTTGTGATTGGCCCCGTTCTTTGCATGGACCAAAAAAGCATTTGTCGTTTTGTGTAGATATTATTGATTTTCTGTAGGATAAATCGATAGGCAGTAGTTTTTAGTTGCCAGCCTATTCGGAGTAAGCACAAATTTAGAATGAGCCAGCTTAATTAAATTAATTTGTCTAATTTATAAACAGCTTTGTGAAATTTTCAAATATTTTCCAATTTTTTTTCCGTTGTTTTCGGGAAACTTAAATCATAACTAGTATATACTTGTATTTGCTTTTTGCCATTATCTTTGGTTTACTTTATAAAATTTGGTTTTTCAAACTTTTATCACGTATAGTAAACCATGATATGTTTATTTATAGAACTTGTATTTATATATAAAGGGTGTTTTTTTCGAGGAATAGAACTTTAAATTAAACCAAAAAAAAAACAATAATGGATTATTCGATTGACAAGGATGTTTTTTTTTTTTTGCGAAAGATAATCTTGTGGCATTACATTCAAAATATGACCTCCACGGCTAGCTCGGATGTAGTTCAATCTGGACATCTAATTTTCGATGACATTTGTGTCTGTATATCGTCATATGATGTCTTTCAAATAGTTAAGCGTTAGTGGCTTATCCGCATAGACCAATGACTTGACATAGCCCACAAAGGGTAGTCTACGGGTGTTAGACCACAAGATCATGGAGGTTAATTCACAAGTCCAAAACGTGAAGTTAGGCGGTCATCAAACGTGTCGTTCAATAAATCGATTGTGGCACTATCTGTGTGATATGTTGCGCTGACTCGATGAAACAACAGCTCCAGGACATCATTGTTGTTCATTTTAGGAATGAAAAAGTTAGTAATCATGGCTATAGAGCTACAGACCGATCACCATTGACTTTTCTGGCCGTCATCGTTTTTGAAGAAGTACGGACCAATGATTTCACCAGCCGATAAAGTCCACCAGTCAGTTTGATGATAAGATTCACTTCAAATGCGGCAATTTTATTTTTTGAAGTAGCCATTCAAACAGAAGTGCGCTTCATTGCTAAACAAAATTCTCTTATGAAAATCGGGAACAACTGCAATCTCTCGCCCATTCTACGAATCTACGCCTTACTTGATGATCGTTTGGCTTCAATTTTTTAGTTGCCAAATATAGCTGGGCGTATTCATGACGAATTGCTAAATCAAACTGAGAATAAATCACTTGACAACTGTTAAATGGATCGCCATCTCGAAGCCAACTTAAAGTTCTATACCTCAAAAAAAAAAAAAACATTTTATGTGCTCTAAGAACGGTAAAAATAAAAGTTGATCCTGAGTATATCACTTTTAAACGAAGCATTTCTTCAAACTTAATAAATTTTTTTACTTAAATTGGCTAAGCCTAGAAATAAATTAATCAAATAAAAATACGGAAATAACGCAATGTAGTACAAAATAAATGTTAAGAAATCTGTGCAATATATGCCCAAAGGATGCCTAAAAAAATTGACACAGACAAGAAAAAAAATAGCAAAACAAGAAACTGAAATGAAATCTAGGCGTTTTATGGTCACAGATTTAGTAGGTGGATCGTACTAGAATCTTTGTGTAACCATGGGTGCTTTGTTGTAAATGAGCAAAAGGCAAACGAAAAACTATTTGCTATTCGGCCACTGATCATAGAGGGAACAACCTACTGCTTGGAAAAATGAATGGAACAACAGACACGCTACAAAAATGCTAAACTTGATAGCCAACTTTTGACTGACATTATTTGCGGTAAAGCAAGAGCCTTGTAACTGACTTCTAGAACTTTGTCCGTTTTAACTCACAAAGATGTAGATACATTTTTTATGATTTTTTAAAGCATTTACACCAGCTTGGTACCCCACAAAAATGTAAACGACTAATTATAATTTCATACGACTAAAATGGGAGGCATTTGGGTAAAGTCATGTTAAATCTTTGTTAAAAGATAATATTTTTATATTTTCAAAAAGAGTATTTGAGGTAATTTAGAGTACTTTTTGTACTTTTAAAGTTTTTGTGAAAAATAGTGTAAACGCATATCTTCTGAAAGTATTTTTTGCCAAAATACGGCTGTGAAGAGTAAATTGTTTTAAAATAAAAATTACAGTTTCTTGTTTTTACTTTCAGAAATACTAAAATATTATATGATTATATTTGGATATACTCGATAATTTTTTGTGTAGTCAAATTTCTTTACAAGAAAATCATTGAAAAAATCTTGATAGACGGTATAAGGTCTTTTCAATTATCTTCTACAAGGCTTACTAAAAAAAAGCACCATAAGAGTTCACTGAAGATTTAATAATTGCGATCGAAGTAGCACGAGAAGTCTGCTTGTACCTCACATTGTTTGACTGCAAGAAAGTTTTTCAGAACAGAGTTAATCAAAATTCACTAGATGAAAGGATGAGAGCCATTTGCATTCCAAAATGATTTAAGAATTCCTAGCTGATAAAGAAAATGTATTTTAATTAATCCTTTAGATTCCAAATATCTTTCGGCAATGACATTATAATTGAATGATATACATTTACAATTTGAGTTCTTCAATTCTCCTAGCAATAGAGAATACACTTTGTTTTAAGATAATGATACTTGATTTTTAAATTTTTCATAATTTATTTAGAGATTATTTTGTAGATACAGCATGAATATCAATGAAAAGCACAAAGCTGTACACTACAATCCAATGTACAATTCAATATTTCATTAAGTTTTTAAAAACAAACAAAATAATCAGGCAAAAAAAATATATTGCATTTCACAATAGGGCCTCAGCTAAGCTTAACAAAACCATAAATAAATGAAGACCGCCCTTCGGTGTACTAGAGAAAGGCAGTGGGACTGTTGTTTCAAGTTAAAACTAAAATTCGAATACTCATTCATGGTTGAGTTCTACGTCAACAAAAAACAATAAAATAAGCCATATGCAATTTTAAATAAAATTCATGTTTATTTGCGTTTTTTAATCAAAAGTAGAACAAACCAAACCGGAGCAAAGAACGCTTGAATACAGCAGCAAATTCTGTATACACTTTACAAATAGCTAAATATAATTTGCATTTACTTTTTTTATTAAAGTATTAAATATTTTAGTAAAACTGTTCCCAAAATTCAGAATGCTATTTTTAAACACGACAATTAGCAGTTAAGATAATTTTTTTTTCTTAAGTAATTATCTTGAATCGTTTGGAAAATTTGTGTAAGTAGCCATTATGAAAATCGGATCATTCATTTAGCTACAATAATGAAATTATATATTTTTGTACAGTAAAATTGAATATTGTAAAAATTAAATCTTAAACAATACTTTTTAAAGTAAATTACTGACCAACAGGTTCCCGCAATATATTCTTTATAAAAACTTCAATATTATGGTACACACATGCTATTTTCCCGCATACAAACACTGTAGGCACCAATTGCTTTTATTGTTGTGTGACTGATTGTATTACCACCCACAAAGTACCCCAGGAAAAACATGAAACTACTACGAAATCTGTCTGGCATTTTTGATATTCAAATCCCTCAACTGAAATAGGATTACGTCACTGCCAACATGCTGATGTCTGTTTGCCTTTTTGTTAACTATTTTTGGCCCTAATCTGGCTCGCCCTTGTAGTGTGACTTTGGCAATTTGTTTTTTAAATATTTTTTAACATCAAAAATATGTTACTGAAAACGTTGATTGGAATTGTTTAGTTGGAGAATGCAAATTTTAGTGCATTTTGATTTCAGCTCAAAGTTGCTCTTATTTTATATTCAACCAATATTGGACTATTGGTCTAGGGTGGACCTCGGTAACGTGAGTGATAGCGTACTCGCTTCTTAATCGGAAGGTCGGTGGCTTGTTGCCTCCCAGCAGCACTAGTGCATTTGCTTAGCAATAGTATGGATAGCCATAGTCAGGACAGTAACAATAATAAAATATTGCCAAGACTAGAAGTTTTTCCAAAACATATTTGTGCAAGTTTCCATTCCAAAGGCATTACACATTGCTCAGCCAATACAAAGTACAATGTAGCGAGTTACCGAAATCTGTTAATCCTGTATACCTGTCATTCACAGGACGCATATTGACTAATCCTCCTTTTGAAGCCATTAGCACACACGCTTGGCCCATCAATGATGGCAGCCGCCATACAAAGGCAATCTTAGTGCACTAATTCGCTCCAGGTGTGTGCTTATAATGTTTGTCGTAGTCAAAGGATCCCAACATCGTTATCATTCGCTTTTGTTTTGGCCTCGATGACTTGTCACTTGTCAACGGAATGTGCACGTATAGCAGTGCCTGCTGCCAAAATCAGTTTGCTGCTTTAAGTCTGAACATAAGTAGGTACAACCACATCATTTGAAATTACGGCAAATACTTTTTTTTTAAATTCTTACAATTACAATATAGATTAGTATATAACTTACATATGCCAGTACGTCCAACTGTCACTTCCACTGGCTACTGGCAAAACCACGCCTCACTGATTTCAATGTTAAAATATATAGAGCAGACAATGCAAATGTAAAATACAATATCTAAAAATAAAATGAAAATCCAATTGTAAGCAACAACAAAAATTTCTCTGGCAATAAATAACTCGATTAAATTCCGTGTTGAAGCAAAAACCTAAAAGCCAATTATCAACAAACACAAATTTTTTTTATAAAACCAACATATTTCCATTCACTGACATACTCATTCAGAGTAAAATATTTTGTTATTGGAAAATTCGAAAAAGCTAAGTGACTTGACGTTGGTTTGCATGCCATACGCCATTTGACTATGCATTTTATAATTCAATTAAACCATTGACGCTCTTTTTAAATGTTAAAAATTTAAAAAAAGATTTTCAATACATCAAATTTGTTTCACAGAAGAGTGCAATTTAATTTTAAGTGACCAAATGCATTCCATTTAATATTGAAAGGTTTAGCATTATAGCAGTTTTTCATAGCCAACAGCTGCTTAACTTCTGCTCAAATTTTCCATCGCTTTGTTTCATTATTTTCAGAAATTAATTATTCCAAACAACTGAAAAAACTTTCAGTCTTTGTGATAACATTACCTATGATCTCAAATATTTATTATATATTTCAAGTGAAGTTCAAAATTGAATATACATTATTTTTCTATAAGGGCGAGCAATTTTATTATCATAAAATAAAAAAGTTGCAAAACGCATATTGAGCGAACAAGTTGAGGAATGGAAAGCTCCGCTGTACCTCATAGACTTTCATAGACTTCAAAATTGCGTTCTAGTCAGTGGACAGAGCAGCGATATGATGAGCACAAACATCATAAGTATAATCAAGTCCATGCATGACGATGCCAAACAGGAAACAAGAAGCAGTGCACATTTGGAGACGAATACTGTATACCCGAGCTTATGAAAGAAGTGTGCAACACCGAGCGTGAAATTTTGAGGAGCCTCATCAAACATCTTGAGGACTTGGCTTATGCTTAAGGTCCAAAAGTGTGTTTTGTTGTTCTGGACCTAGGCATCAATGTAGATGAACAGGCAATTTAGAAGTGTATCTTTTTTTATGGTACAATATATATTGGAGCGTCTAGAAGATTTTGACATGACTCAAATACTATTCATCCGAGCCAAGACAGCACAAATTCCAAAATTATTTTTTACAATCGTTAACAATTCTGCTTAATTCAAACGATACACGAGAAATGCATGCACATTTCGATTGTATAGTTAGTAATCTGTAAACTAAAGATTGATTCGGACATAGCTGGAGCAACATAAAACTTCGAAATTTGTTTGCTTTTCTGGAAAATTTGTATTAAAAAAGAAAACTTTTTACAATGAAGAAAATTTTAGAGCAATCGACTCAACTTTAAAAGGAAGAAGTTTTTGGCAGATATATAATATTTATAAAATATTCTACAACTAAAATTTTACAGTGGAAAAGAGATATAATACTCTGATTTTGGAGCCTTAAATGATTTTATAAAGCAGCAACTTCCCTAAAGAACCCAAATCTACCTACTGATCTCAGTACTAAGTAAGCTAGCTTTATAAAGGTATTAGACCTTTTCAATAAAAATACATTTGATTTTCTAGCTTGCTTTATGATTTTAGAGAGATGCCATTGGATTTATTTCACATAAATTAAATATCTGCGAAAACTTGAAATAATCGAAAGTAATGCTTTTGGCTGTGAAATGTGAAAATTGTATGCTACATAAATTATACAATATTACAAATTATTTATATTTTCACATTGGTCTTAAAATTATACCACATATTCAGGATAGAAACTCCAAGTATTGCCAGGATTTTGTACAAAATGAGCAACAATTGGTTTCTTGTATGGAGCAGCAGTTTCTGCATTTATTACTACTACTTGAATTTACTCTGATTTAACTTGTGGTAGCTCAATTATATAATATTTGGCAAATATCCAGCAAATGAAAGATTGCAGTTTATGTAGCATACAAACAAGCGCAGTTACCAAATTCTCTACATTGAATCCTGGCTGTCGAGTTCATGAGGCTAGCAGACGATTTGCTATTTAGCCTGGCACTTTAACTTCTTTTTAGCTGTTTGACAGCCGCATCAATTTGGCAACATTTATTTTTTTGTAGGATACATCGTTCTGCGAGTGCTTGTGCCAAAACGAAAAGGGAGGCTGTCAATCGGCCATTTGTCAGTTTTGCTTGTTGACAATATTTAAGCCAAGTTCTGTTGCTTTGATATTCGGGTTAAGTGGAGCAGTGTCACTCAGTCAATGAGCATTTGTGCAAACACAACTAACAATAATATATGTTTTTCTAACAATTCAACTTTCAAAATATTAAATTATTTAATTTAACTAATTAATAATGTTTATTTAGATTTTCGATGATTCAAACTACGTTAGTTTGAAAGGTCGGGGGTTGAGTTGAATCGGCTGGACGCGTCCGATGTGCAGCGAGATCTGTTATTGGCTTAAAACAACAATGAGAGTTCATAGTGGCAGCGCTTGCCTGCAGATGAGGCGACAGGAAATCCGTAAGAGAGAGAGTTGTGATTATTGATAACAACTTCTCTTTGAAGTTATATGCAAGCTTTGCTTGGACGTAGGAGGCGTCGTTGATTGTTGCGCATATTACGTATACGCAACGTATATTTTCTTTAATTTTTTAGGACTAACCATTTTTGTATATTCAATGATATTGAAAACTACAGAATTAAAAAATAACAAGACATTATTTGCTTTGCCACGATTGCGATTAAAAAGAGAATTTTAGCGGACAAAATATTGTTTCTAGTCGAAGCACATGGCGATTCAAAAAGTTCTATAACGATTTAAAGACTGAATACTATTGTAGTTATCTTTTTTTTAAATTTTAATAAGAATTTTTGACTTTTGTTGCCAAAAACTGTTTCAAACTAACGATAATTTTTTTTTCAAACTCTATTTGGAGTACAAAATTTTACAAAATAATTTGAAGTAAAATGACCATTTGTTAAGGCAACTCATGTGAGTATGTATTAATGATCAATCATGTAATTTACAACTGGTTTGCATAAATAATATCGTAAATATGAGACATTAAATTATGTAAGAGCGGACACTTTTGCTTCAAAATTAAATAATTGTATGGTTTTTTTTGAAGTATCATTTTGCTGAAGAAATTGGAAACTTGCTGTAACATATCTGTTCTATTTACAACAGAGTTCCAACTTAAATTTGCTAATTTTCTATTAACGTTGGACTTTATTTTTATACAGGAACAAATTTTTTTACGAAGAATGTTTTATTTTAGATAGATAAATTTCATGAAAATAATGTTGTTTTAGTTTTCTTCATATGTGCGTCCTGGGCCATTTTCGTGCTAAATTTATCATACTATATGCAAGTTCGATAATTCAAATTGTCTTTTACATGAACATAATTGCATGAAAATTACACCCACCCCATATGCTCGCATGGATCCAGTCCATATCTCTATAATGACAAGATTTACCAAAAAATAAAAAAAAAATATTTTCAACCACAATATTTAATTAAGAAAAATGTATAGCAAAGTTAAAATGTTGCGTTCCAAAATTAGAAAATATTCCTAATTCCCAAACTGGGTATTCTATGTCACCTTAATCAAATTGTTATAAAATATGCAAGCTTCGTATGGAGACATCAAATCTTACACATTTATTCATAACATTAAAGATTTTCTTTGGGGAATCGATTGACTTTAAACAAATAATTTAATTATTTTCTAGTACTTATGTACACATATAAGATATATGATGAGTTTCTATACTGTTCGTTAAAAGATCTTCACTAATATGTAAAAAATCATTTAAATAAAATCTGATGTAAAAATTGTTTCTGGACTTCTCTACACAAAAGCATCAATTGAATAAACACACAGTATGCTTACACATAAGAATTTTGAATGGGCCGGAGGACCCTTTGGAAGCGTTTAAGCAAGAGCAGAGACCAACTGCAGCGAAGTAAAAATGCGATGTCGAAGAGAGTGCTGCCATAATTTTAGATCTTAGAGATTCTGCGTTGTATACCACTGAAGCCCTTTAAACCGATTTATTAAAATTCCAACCAATTGGTTTCAAGACCTTCAGCTGGCGTATGTCAACCAAACCACATGCATATTTGTCATATGCCTACATATACATTCAAAAGCTCAAATATTTCGACAGCAGTCACGTCATTGGGTTTGACTTATTACCCACCAAACCCACCAATTTCCAACCACTTGACATACGCCGCTTAGTGGCTTCCAATCAGTGCAAGTAATTTGACATCGCCGAAGACACTGAAAGGTGACATCGGGAAAGAAGATGTCTACACGTAGAAAAAGCCAGGTCTTAAGCTTTCTTTGTAACTTTATTTAGTTTATAAGAATGACTACTACAGTGACTACTCAATGCTTCTAAAAGAAAATGTTGGCTACATTGATATCGCAGAAGGTGTTTTTAAGTAAAATGGTGGATTGCTTTACAATGGACAGGTTATCGCCTAAAAAAGATGCAGAAGTTAACACGACTAGTATTGGGTATATGGAAAATTTGACAAACAAGAATGTAGATGCAGTTAAGGTTACTGTATTCGAGATTTCTAATATCGATACCGAGTGTAAGAAGCTCTACTAAATCAGTGACTCATTTATCGTAGGTATAGATCTTAATATTTAAATATTAAGAGTCTTCAGAAGAACGTATGCTGTAATAGCAACTTGTTGAAAAGTATTTTTGACTGTGGTTGTGGCCATTTGGAATTTGGAGACAATTCACTATAAAGTGTTAATAGCACTCATTACAGGGTATATGACGAGGTCAACGCTTGGATTATAATGTCGCAGATTTCGTCCGTAGGTTGCCCTAATAATAACAGTAATCTACCTAGAACTTCATGGGATTTATGTGTTTATTGGTCGAAGGTTTCAACGTCAAGATAAGATGCAATACTTCTGAATCGCAAAAAAATAATTGTACATAATTGCGTGCCTCAAGCACTGGTTGTGTATAATTTTTTAGGTCGGTAGTGTAGTATGTGAAATCCGGTTAGTTTTGTTCATGTTTAAATTCTGCAATTCGCAAAGAGACAAGGGCATTCAGGCACAGATGCACTTAACTCTCTACAAGCCAAACCCTGAGGGAATGCATCAATGCATGAGATTCCAAAATTGCATTTTCAGTCACTTTGCAACAAAATTAAATTGAATTTACGCAACGCATGCACAAAATATCAATGAGTATTTGGTTAGAACAAGAATATAAACAAAAAACTAAAGTAAACCGAATTAAAGATATACAAGAAATTAGTACAGTGAATCCTCAGATGCACAAGTAATTTTTTCGTTCAATACAGTGGATTTTGGATCAAACTAGACCTATATGTTATGGTCAGCGTTTGATGGAGAATAGTAAAAATATAAATAAAAATTTTCTTTTCATATTTGCGATAATTTGAAGCGTTCTAATTTGCAAAAAAATCATCCCATTTTACAACTTATTCTTTACAGACAAATTTTTTTTAATTTTGCAATTCAACAATTTAAAGATCAGTGTATGCAATTTGTATTAGATCTACTGATAAATCATTGGCTCAAACAACTGCAACGTATCAATGAATCCGAATCCGCGTAACCAACAGTTTAAGAAAATGATACTGCTTACGTCTCTACCACTCTCCTATTTTTTGTCCTAATAACTTAACTTGCTGCTGGTGGCCCTAAATTCACTGTACTGCAGTACTAAGCCGTCTAAGAGAATGGAATTTTTCGGCCACCCACGCAACTCTAACTCCAAATCCAACACCAAAATTCACAGTTGCCTTAATGCACAACTGAATCTTCCACCAACTTTGTCTATGGGTCGTATACTTGTTTAGCATTTTTGATAAGTTTTGAGCAAAGCACAGAGAATGCGCAAGACAGCCAACTTGACATCTTTTTGCTGTTTTTCATGTTTCGAGGCTAAGTAACTTTGCGTGGGAAGATTAAACATGCTGGACGAAGTTGGACAAAAAAAAAATAAGCTATGAAACGATACTGAATACTATCACGCCATATCCTCTTCTTCGTCCACTTTGTTCGGAACTCGCTCAAATAGTTAAGTTTGGCCACCCGTATGGTTTTGACCCAGACATAGTACGTGCGGCTCATGAATCAAAACTTAAAGTATCAAGTGCTTGTGGACAAAATTGTGATTAGAAGTGGTATCACCACTAAACGATACGAGAGTAATTCAAAAAAATGTAAAAATGTGTGGATATTGAAATACAATAAAAATAAAAATATGTTAAAATTTAGCTCTGGTAATAATATTTAACTAAGAAGCTATTAACCTTTCACAACAACTTTAATGTGTCCCATTCACTTTCGAATTTTATGTTGTGCTAATTATTGGCATCCCTTTCCATTAAATAAATAAATTGAAAAGTAAAAAATATTATAATTATTGTCTATCAATTAAAGACATCGTCGATTGGATGTAGCGTTAAACTCCACACTCCTCTTCTCCACGCACTGCTATTAATAGAGATATTTCCATACACCACCATTTGAGCGACGACCAAATAAATACAAACCATAAGTTTATTGATTTATTTAAGCATTTATTTAACGAATATTTTATTAATTAATTTATTTTGCCGACTTTCTATTAGAAGTTAATTTCTTTTATTTCCATAGACTATACTTCAAAAACTGGGTGTCGGTAGCATATCCGCCTCAAAACTGGAAGATTGGTGAGTCGATTCCACCCTGCAGCACTATAGGTCCCTTTTCTCTTCGATCAGATAATAATATGTCCATGCTCCGCCTTTGAAGCGATGGCCATAGTCAAGGCGAAAAAATTGACTTGTTTTATTTTGATATTGTTGAGCAGTACTACTTGATTTTTTGCTTACTTCTTGAAATTGAACAATGAAAATTGCATTGAAACAACTGTTCTTTAATCTACTAGCTAATTTTCTATTTTCGATTTATAATCTGAAAACTATAAGCCGCACAATTACTTCTCAACGAACACGTGCATTTGTCTCTGGACTCTTTAAATCTTTAAATATAAAATTTTTCACATTATGATTTTAAAATTTTGCTGTCATAATTGTTAATTTTTGCGATAAAGTGCAATTAATTTCTTCTCTATGGCGGATGCAGTGTTTTTTTTTTTGGCTTTATTTTTTTTTTGGTTTATTTTTTTTGTTTGCATTTAATTATTGTATTTAACGTGCTTTTGTTGTCTGCGGTTTTAATCTCGAAACGCTTAAAATATGCAATTAATTGCAATTGTCACCAGCACTTGCCAGTCATACGGATTCAGTATTGAAGGATGTACATGCATTTATGTATAAGGGATTATATAGCTTGGTATCCTGTGGCCATGAAGTAAGCGTCAATCTGTTTACCTTGTCTGGGTGTTATATGCATTTTTTATAAATGAATTATTATTACATTTTTTAACTGCGTATTAACATCGGGAAAACACAGCCATCTTTAAATGCGTTTTCAACATTTGCGAATAAAATGTATATATAAATAACTACTTACTATGTTTATACTAATTATATTTCGTTTTTATCTATATGTATTATTCAAGGTTCCTAAAACTATTAATGACAAGAATTTTATACGAAAATGTTGAAAATCCGTTTATGTATATATTTTGATACTATTGATATGGCGAATAACACGTATTTGAGATAAAAATGTTATGAAATTTCAAAAAGCAAATAGCGTATTAAAAAACCCAAAGTTCTGGAACCTTTTTGTAATTTTTTTAATAAAATATTTAAGCTTTTATGTAGCTAGAAATTGTTAATTTTTTAATATTTAGATACTTTTGAACTTTTTAAGGGCATTCAATAATGCCAGAATTCCACCACGATGGTTTTAATATATTTTTGTTATTGCTTACCGAATTAATTTTATTTTTGCTTATGTCACTTCAGTTATATCAACTTTCAAGCTTAAATTTAAATATAAATTAAAATTTTTGTATTTGAAAGCACGTGGGATCTGCTAAATGCCTGGATTAGAAATAAATTCTACCTTTTCTTTTTCAACATTGAGTCGAAGTATTAATGATGAAAATGTGATGTAAAGTTCAAAATAATACATATCGCAATTCTATATTCCATAAAAAATATTTATTTTTTCAGTCTTTTGTAACTTTTAAATAAATTTAATAAATTAGTAATTACTGTTTCACAGTTCACCAGTTTTTCTTTTTCATAAATGTGAATCTATTGTTCAGTAAAACTAATATCGTCTCACTTGTATCTTACATTAGCTTTACCTTTGTAAGTTACTTTTAGCCAAAGTGCATATGCATATTCCTTTTGTTCTTTTCACTTTTTATTTATGCGTTTTATGTTTCTTTGATGCTGTTTCAATTTTATTCTAGAGTTCTTTTATGAATATTCCAAATTAGTTTAGTCTGAGTGTAAATTTACGTGAAATGGAACATATGACTCAAGACAGCATCCTTGGTCTGATGCACTTATTCACGCACAAAAATATTCCAACAACAATTCTAAGCTCGCACAGTCAAACAGTTCCCGGAGAGGCATAGCTTGCGGTTGACGACTGGGTAGCTGGGTAGCAGAAATGCTGTGTAACAGCATCAAAAAAATATCCTTTCTGGATGCAAATAAAATTTGATTCGTTTTATAGGAGATGCGTTTGTATCTGACAACAGATGAAACATGAATTAAGTAAAATAGATTTTTGGCATATATGTGCACAAGACTATTTGGTACTTTTCAGTTAATCAATGACAAATTTTAAAGGATATTCAAGCTTGAATTCAAATCAAGCCACAACTTTTAATTTTTATGAAAGTGACATATAATATTTTTTTTTATGGACGACAAAATAAAGTACTTACAAGAAGTATTAGTGTTTGTAAAAATGTAATGTACTATACATTTAAGTAGTCTGTGTTTTATCTTACAAATCAGCTATACGGAAACATCTGTAAGTTAAAGGGGACTTATTTTAATAAATGCCAGTTGACCCAATACAATATTAAAGCATCATCTGTATTTGGTTTGGTTTCCTGTATTCCTTTCTGCCGCTGCATCCTTTTTTGCCCCTTGAACTCTTCAGTGAGTTTATATCCCGCTTCGTTTTTCCTATTGATTGCCGCCTATCAAATTCCTGACAGAGACTTATAGAAAAAAAAGCATAGTTCGTTAGCTCAAATTTAGACACATTCTATATCGTGAGGTATATTGCCGAAATTGAAAATCATCACAAGCAAAATATAAAAATTGTTTGCTTGTAATTTTTTAACGATTGTGTAAAATTTTTGCACAGGCTCAGACAACCTGAGTTAGGTCAGTTTGAAAAAAATAAATGATAAAAACAAAATAAACGCAAACAAAAGTGTTGCTACCTCTTGATTTTTTGGTTTTCTTTTAAGCCAATCTAAAGGTGCAAAAGGTACAAACGAAAAATGGTAGACCGTTGTGGTTCTTAGACAGGGGCGGACTTGATTAATTGCAGACAGCTTTGAAAATTTTCAGCTGAATTCAGCAAGTTTCCGAGATTACATTTAACGATGCACTGCAAGATATGGGAGTATGTTAACTGAAAGCAAAAACGTGAAACCAGAATGACAGAAGGATACTATGCAAAAAGTATATGTCAGGTTAAGACGGTAGGCCCCCAGGGGGTGGGGCACCTCACATGGATCCGTGTGATCCTTAGTGTTAAAAAAGTAAAATAATACAAAAAGTTCCGAAAAAAGTGTCCATGAGCCCCACGGCTGTGAGCTATCAAAGTAGATAGTTCCCACACTTTCAATAAAAGGAAAATTTTAAAATAGAAATAAATTTTGAAACTGAATTATTATATATTCCAATCGCATTTAAAAAGCGACAATAATGTATTTTGAATGAATTTCGGAAATACTTCTAAGAGCATTCAAATCTTCATGTAACAATTAAAATAGTTTAACTAAGAAATTGTGTTAAATTTCATCATATGAAATATCATCCATATGCATTTTTACTCCTACTATAACTCCATGATACTACGGACATAATTCAGCTTTCCATATAGAGAAAAAGTATTTATTTAAGAATAATTTGGCAAAACGTAAAAATTGTTTGAGAGTACCCAAAGTTCGATATGATCTTTTTCCGTAAGCAATGTTAGCGAAAATATTATTTTTTTGGTTTTTTGTGCTGATGAAGAGAAAAGCTTTGCAAAAAGGAGGAGTAGAGAATCAGTCCCTAAGTGTAGGCAAAAGTTTTTTTAACTTAACTTTGTATTAGAGGCGCAGGAAACCTTTATTCAATCGGCTGTTAATATACTTAAACATTTACCCCTTTAAAACATAACTAAAAGTGAAGGTTTAACAATTTAATGAATGAATATTGCATATTGAATAAACTTGTCATTTTTGTTTTTTGTCTATTGTGAATTATGCTGTTCATAATTTGTACAAGACAAAAATTCATTCTTGTTTTTTCGTTTAAATAATTAACAATTTTATTTACATAAATTTGTGCTTTAAGTGCAGTTCCAAATACAGTTTGGATTGGTAATTAATAATTGGATTGGATAATTAATTTTTGAACTTATACATGATTTTCCTTTAGGTAATATAAGAGTAAAAAATTCGAAAACTTAAATTTAATAATATTAATATGAATATAAGTGCATTATTCAAATAAAGATTACAAAGGATTCATACACCAATGGCCTTATATTATGTACGATTGCCAGAACTTCATCCAAGAACATCCAAGAATACTCTGCAACGGATACTATCTTCTTTATTTGTTATACGATTTGGCCAATTGTAGCTAAATTTGGCTCTACTTTATAAAAGCATAAATAGTACACTAATATATTTTATATATATATATATATTTTTTTTATCAATTATTTTAATTTTTATCATATATTTTCAAAACGCAACCAATAATTTCTGACTTATCTTTGTTTGAGAGATTGCCATAAGATAATATTATATTTTTTATGAAACAAAATTATGTTTTCTTAAACTTATGTACATAATTTAACGAATTCGTTTAATAAATTAACAAATCCTGCAAAAAACGTATTAAAATACCCACATTTACAAAGTCATCTATTACAAATAAATAAATTCTCCATACTACTTTTAGGAGGTTAAGGTTTCAACATACTACTTCCATCTGTCCCTATTGCTCGATTTGTAATTTTTCTTCTGCACTGTACTTCTTCTCTAAGTTGATTGGAGTTGACCGCGTCTTGTCGTGCCCTGTGGGTTCCACTGCAGCGCGGCGTGAGGGATCATAGACTTTTCGCAATGTATGTCCAAGCTAGGCATATTTTTGATTGGTTGTTTTCCACAAATCTGCATTGCTTATAATGTTAGGCTACCAATCCTGCAGTATAATGTGTCAACATCTATTTACCAAGGCTTGCAACTGAGCTTCTGCTGATATTGCAACGTCGTCCATTACCTATGAAAATTGTTGTATATTTTTTAATATTCGCATTCATTTTGAAGAAAACACGCCCAAAAATTCCAAGTGCGATAATGAATATCATTTGGCTCGTACCGATGACAACAGTCGTAGTAGTTATAGTATATCGCTTATACGATAATACGTTTGGTAATATAATAATATCGACTCTATTAATGTTATGTATATATTGTTAAATATATAAATTATATACAAAAGAGACAATCAGATTTGATTTAATTTTTGGACCATTTTAAACTATGTAAGAGTATGTTCCTTTTGCTGCGCAATTACCTAAAATCTGAATTAATTTTTATGACTATGTGCACGTTTAGGACACGTTTTGTCCTGAATATAATGTTAGGCGTTTGCGTGTGATGCGTGTCAACATGTTTAGCGGTTTGTTTATAATTCGTTTTTTTTTAGATTTTTTATAAACAAAGCAAAATGCAAAAGAGGTCGTTCTAGAGGGGTTTATTGGCAACTATATATATATAGTGTGTGCGATATTTCAAAAATACTTTCCACAAGAATACGCATACAAATCTCAAAATTATAAATCATTTTTTTTTTGTTATTCTGTTTATTACGAAATGAATCATATTTCTTTGTTGTCTTGATAAATTTTTAATAATTTCAGCCGTTCGGCTTCAACTATTGGTTACTGTTCTCTTCGATTACAGATACAGTATTCGCATGATCCCCGACCTTCGATTGATGATAGAATAGCCAAGAGGCATTAATATTTGTATCTTTTATTACATCATTATCATTTAATTAGTACTTTTTATCTTTCTGATTGCTTACTTCATTTTAATATAAATAAACACTCTTTAGCATTTTTTATTGAGGAAATAATACAAATAAAAATCTATAGTTATATAAACAAAAATTATTGTTGTCACACAATATAAGCAGATAATATAATACTTTTAATTAATTTACAACCAACAGATAAATAGCTAAATCTTTCAAGTAAAAATGTTTCATTGCAATGGCACTTATAGCCGATATACAGAGCAACTGGTTCCAAGGGATAATTCGCTATCTCAAATGAAGCGAGATTAAGTAGAATATAGACTTCTGGCAAAAAGCAAGTAAATTCCTTTAAAGAAAATTGTGATTTGGTAGGATTGCGGTTTTTCGAGATTTCAGAAAGTATGGCTAGCCATTATTCTACGAATTTTTCTCAAACAATTTTAAACTAATCGGACTACGTCACTGTTTTCACATTAAACATCGGACAGATGTACTCATGCATCAACAACAACAAAACCACACACATGACATGTGGTTGTATGTCACAAAGCGGGCAACAGTTAACAGCAAACAACCCAACTGTCTGCACTGAAAACCACACTGACAACAACAACAACAAAACAATAGCCGAAGGAACAACCAAGCGCCAACCACATCAACAACTACAACAATTATATTTAATTTTTTTCAGTGTATATTTAGTGCCTTGTGTGTGCGTGTGTGTGTATGTGTGCGGGCATGTGTGTGCTCTTTTGTCTGTCATGCAACACGTCAAAAGTTGAACGATAGGGTAGACAAAGTCTATAGAAAGCACGAACAAAGGTTTACGAGAGGTGCAGGGATACCCAGAACCTAAGCGTTATGAAAGGATATGAAGAGAGAGAGACCGTGCAGAACGGAGGCCTAACATAAAAACCAAAAAAAAACTTCCATCACACATTGTTGAATGTCAGGAAATTATGTGCTCAAGCACTTAGTTGCCTTTTGGTGTAGCACACTCCTCTTAGGGGTCAACTGCAATTGCTGTGTAACAACAACAACAAAAACAACTGTTGGTTTGCCGTCATCAAAATGGGGGAAAAAAATAATGGCGACAGCTACAAAAACAACAACAAAACCATTTACAAAATGGCCTAATGAGTTTATTAATTAAAAATCATGCACATGTGTGCTGTCCATGGTCCTGGCGGGTGGGTGTAATGGAACGACATGCTCGCATGCTAATTGCAATGCCTTCTGCACACACATGAACGAAAATTAAAAAAGAAAAATAATTTAGTTACATTTGGAGAACGGCTATTTTATATTTGAAGTTGAACTGAAAATTGATGTCACTTAAGCAAAATTTATAAACAAACGAACCTTAGTATGGCCATTGCCACAATGATGAAAAAATATTAAATGGAATCGAGCATTAATTCTTGATAATTTTGAAAGAGAGACACAAAGTTTCCTAAACTCAAAAATGTGAATAAGGCAATTTTTTATTTCATTATGATTTTTGCCAAAATTAAATCAAATTAAGTATTTTATATAAATTACAAGTTATTAATAACAAAAACATTCATATATTCACTAAACTAAATCCTAAGCTAATAATTCTGGCGAATCAAAATATTATTGTTTACATCGGATCCAAAGCAGAATATGCACTGTTCCCATCTTAAGTTTTTGATTAAAACAAAGGCGTCTTAGCCGTATATTGCGTGGAAATCG